>VXCM01000350.1:0-412082 GCA_014773175.1 Lucifuga dentata
GAAATATTCTCACACTGATCCTGGATTTCTACCCACCTCTCCCGAGGCATCTGGTGGTTGGGGTTGTGGTGACAACGGATGCTGAGACCAAAGAGCTTGCGGGCGGTTCGCTGGATCTTGAGCCGCTGTATCTCCAGGGAACTCTGAAGAAGCCGGTAGCGAGCCTGCAGGTCCCAGTCGCTTCCCCACAATAGATGCACGCTGCTGATAGGCAGGAAGTGAGTGGAGGGCAGCCTCTTCAGGAATGACTTGAACTCATCTGCATGGAAGGAATGAGACAGCAGTTTAAAGAGAGAGACAAAGAGTGAAGAAATCACAGTAAAGGGAGAGGGACAGGAGACGGGATTAAAAAATGGAAGAGTTGACAAGCACAGCAAAAGAGGAAGACGTGAAAAGTAACTTAGTACATTTTCTCAAGTATTGTTTCATCCATCCTTCCATCCTCTATAAATGCTTATTCTATTAAATACTGTTTCTAACTATATTTTTGACTTTAGAGTTAATGATTGGGTACTTGAGTATTTCCATTATGTGACAATTTATGCTTTATCGCCACTAAATTTCACAGGAATATGTTGTACACTCCACTACATTTATCTGACAGTGGTAGTTACTATATTTAACATAAAATATTATTGTCTGTCTTTTCTTCCTTCTTTCCATGCCCCTTTCCTTAACTATTTCTTTCCTTTACACTTTCCTTCTTTGATTTATTTATAGCTTCAATCCTTTCCTCTTCTACATTCTCTGCTTATATCAGTTTCATTCTTTCTGGTTTCATTCCATCTTGCTGCCTCATTTTCTTTGTTTCTTCCTCTTCACTTTTATTTCTTCCTTTCCTCTTTCTTCCTTGCCATCTTGATCTTAAAAAAAATGAAAACTACCCATAACTGGAGATACAAGGTTTTTACTCAACAGTAAAACTCCACTCCTTGTGAATAAGAGTAGAGTTCACATTTGATACATTAGTATATTTTGGCGCTACTTTTACAAAAACCTGCAATAGCTGATTTTTTTTGTGATAAAACTTCAAGACTTCAGTAGTTTATAGTGGATTGCAGTGGACTGCGTCTAGTTTAGCAAAATGATTTGATGTTAAAGTGAAATGTATTTCTAGTTTTTCCTAGAACTTTTTGAGTAATGTCTGTTTGATGAAATTAGGAGATGGTCAATAAGTGCACAAGATTCAACTCTGTGCTCATCTCAGATCAATATTAATATTCTCTCTAGTTAATAATGGGATGTCTTTGACTTTATTTAATAGCTTCCACGGTGAGCATCAGCAGAGAACTGAGACCATCAGTGTAACTTATGAACACTGCCCCAATTTCCTTCGCCACACTGATGCATTTCTCTCCCTCTGTTGCTCCTACTACAACTGGTAATCCTCTCCTATCTTCTCCTCCGACAATCTGGCTGAGTCCAAATCTCTGACCCCCTTTAGAGCTATACGACTCCTAATTTTCATTGACTGTGANAGACATTTTTTTTTTTTTAAAATATATAATTCCAGTAGCAAATACACAAGGGTAAAGAATCTTTGATTTTGTGTGCCAATTCAGAAAATACTGCGCAAAACAATCTCATTATTCTCTCAGGAAAAAAATGTACACAAAACATGTCATCCTAAATAAAACAAACAAGCCTGAAATGTGAGAATACAGACAGAATCTGAAAGCAAAGATGAACTTCTCTGCTCAAGTACTCTTTATATTGTCAAAACACAAATTTATCCCTAAAATGCATCATGTGTGACAGCTCCAGTACACACAAAGAAGACAAAATACACCTTTTATGTCAATAAATATTTGGAAAAATAGTAATACAATTACATTTCTAAAGTTTCTAAAGTTAGTAATTTATTTATATCTGTAAGTAGTTCTGCTTATAGTGTACTGCATTCTACAGTTTCATATGTGTTAGGAAACCTAAAATGACTACATTTGGATGATCCACATTGGTTGTGTTTAGTATTGAGATCTAATATTGATATTTTAAGATTGTCGTAGCCTCAGAATGAGGGTGCTTTCACGTGATTAGCAGTATTTGCAATCTGCACATTTCTCATATCTCTGCCTACACTCGCGAATGCCCTGTGTCTTGGTCAGCACATGGAATGGAGTGCCGACGTTAGCAACACGCATAATCAAGAAGCGCTCGGGGTAGACACAGCCAATACGACCACAGATTAAATGCAAATTTACAAACCTGGCAGCCCCGTCTGACTGCTGACATTTCACCATGCAACTGCCTTTCTGCTCAGATCAAAGTACAATTTTAAAGTTGTGTTGTACAACTCCAGAAATTGCTCTACGCAACTTACGAGCTTCTCTCATTGTTTGCACGTTGGATAGATCACTGGCAGAGGGGTCAAAGTTACATGTGGTTGAACTTTGAGTGCAGCAGCAGAGCAAAGACTCCAAGCAGTGGAGGTTGCTCAAACGTGCGTTGCTGGGAGATTGGTAGTCACTGCTTAGCTTCCAATACACAGTAAAGGAACGCCAGCTCAGCGCACCGCTCAGCGCTTATCATGTGAAAGCACCCTCAGAGTCAGGCTTCAGGTTACACCGCAAATCCACCGAAAGCTGAATGTATAAAACTCTTTGTTATATCATGAAAAGTCATCCCCTAAGTGCATTTGCACTTTCCTTTAAGACACACAACTGCAAGGTAGGCCTAAAGTTTAACAATTCTATGACTCTTCTTTTACTTTATCATTATCAGTAATTAAAACAGAGAACAGCCAGTGTTTATCCTGTTTATTAACAGCACAACTGGTATAAAGTAAGTATCCTACTGTGTAACAAAGCTTAATATAAAGTAATTCATTTTTTTAGCCTTGTTTTTACAGTCAGAGACTTAGAGTGATTGAAGCTAAAACCTTCTTTCTCCTGTGGTCTGTGGTACATAAATATATTTATCTGTTGCTAGAAGGTTTTATTGGGACACTTTTATAACATATCAATAATATATAAACAAGGTGGCGCTCCGTATTGGGACTGGGCAAGCTGTGCTTCTTTTCCGATGTAGACTATAATCATTAGCACGCAACACAGTAGAGAACTTTGAGTGTGTCAAACAAACTGCAAGCTATTTGGGTCAACAAATACAGCAAGACATGCATACATTTATGCATTAGTACACATAAATGCACATAATCTATGAAGAAATGTGAAGTGACATGCTTTTCTTTATCATATCTTATTTAATTTTTGGAGTTTATTAATGGTGATCTCGTGATGATATATTTAAACCACTGCAATAGTCATTATAATCTGAGAGATGAGTCTAGAACTGATTTTTTTAACACCTGCATTTACACCATATTCTCATATGGTGTAAAACAAATCTGGCATTTTTTTTTTTTTTTTTTTTTTTTNGTGTAAAATAACATGAAAAATAAATAAGGTTTTCATGTTATTTTGCCAAATACTGTAATCTTTCAAAATCAAATGTTTAGGTGATACACCCACCTTAAAACATAATTTTTTGCCTGCACAAATATGCATGATTGTAGGAGACGTGGTCGTTTTTGTTTTCAGTAACGTCACATATATGCAGGTAGGATTTACTTGCAAAATCACCAGTATGATCCCTGAAATCTTACAGTGCGAACTTAGCTCCACTTCCACTTTCAGGGTGATAAACACTGATGTGAATCGGCAGCACAGTTAGTGGATTTGCACTGTTTGACACTACAGCTGGTGCTAAATTACAACAAAAGTGGGGCTGTTTAAAGGTAATTAGCTACGGCTGTCTAGTACACAATCCACTGCAATCCACTTTAAGCTCCTGGAAGTGTTGAAGTTTTATCACAACTAAATCTAACTTTATTCAGATCCGTTCAGAACATTTTCAGTTCTTCATAGCCTTGTTGAGATGTAGTACTCCTCCAGACAGAGCAAATTCACAAAGCATGAAAATGCTGCAGCAGGAAAATGAAATCTGATTTGGAGACACTGGGTCCAATATATCCTATTGTGTACTCACACCCAATTTTATGAAAACAGAGCCCTTTGTGTGGGAGAGAATATTACCTGACTTGACATGCCAATATTTGGCAACTGAAAGCTTATTTATTCATTCTTTATAAACCACTACTTGAGGTTGAATTTAGATCACATTGTAGGCGAATGGATAGTTGTAACTGAGAAAAAGTTATTCTTGAGTAGGTCTGGTGATAAGCAAGTAAACGGTAAACTTCCAAACTCTGAAACTGGAGGTTAAGCAAAAAGGTCATGAGACCTTTCTGTGGAGTTTGCATGTTCCCACTGTATCTGTGTGGGTTTCCTATGTAGGTAGGTGTGAATGTGAATGATCTTGTAGAGATTGGTGACCTGCCCAGTGAATGCTGGGATAGAATCCAGCCCTCTGTGACCCCGCACAGGCTAAGCAGGTCTGGAGAATGGATGGACACATGGATGGACGGATGGATTAGACTTCAGCTGTAGCGATACATCTGCTGATTATGTAATCATAACTACAAATTGGAAGGATTTCAATCTCACCAGAGTTTTCAAAGTCTTTATAAGAAGTGGCCCACGTCTCAGACATCCCCAGCAGAGTGTTCTCCATGATCTGGATGTCAGTGATGGGACAGTTGCATTGGGGATACTCCTCGGCGCACTGACAGATGCACTGGCTGTTACGACACACATACTCGCCCTCGCCATTGCACATGATGTAGCTCAGCGCTGACTGAACAAACTTCTCCTGCAGATACTCCGGGAAAATGACCTGAAGACCTGAAACAGACAAACAGTGATATAACAATTATCCACTGAATATGTCAGATGTGAAATGCAATGAACGCATATTCATTCTTCTGCATTTTAGAAGTCAGGGAAGAAAATGTGCAGCATTCATAAATTTGTAAAGTGAAGGTAAACCTATAAAACATTCTACAAAAAAAAAAGATCCAAGGAAATTTATTATGACTGATGTGCAGAATGCCAAAATCTCAAATATGGGGGAGGGGATCATTTCCTCATATGTAGATTTAATCATATGTATAATTTGTGTTAGATTATTAACTGAAAAAAAATCACACAAGTACATGACTAAATTAAATAGGATATATTACAAAGACTTTGAGGAGATGTGGGTAAAATCAAATTGATGTAAATGTGTCACAAATGGATAAATCAAGAATTGGATTTCAGGGCAGGTCAGAACCTGTGGGTTTGTTGAACTGGATATATTTGTTTTGGCATGAACTTCAAGTTTTGCAACTGTAACAATCTTTAACATATAATTTGGAAAAAAGCACAATATAAAAGCATAATATGTCCCCTTTAAGGTGATTTTTAACAGCTATAGTAACATGATGAAAGTAAAAGTGACCAGGATGAGAAAAACAGCACTGAAATGACTGACTGCTTTTTCAATACAGCAGTAACAGATATTTGATTTGAGTTATAAGCTCCTATTTATTTTCCAAATGCCTGTGTTTGACTTTGAGTTGTCTTTGAGTTGTCTTTCCTGTAGTGAGTCACGTGACAATCTATAACAGTGATTGATGTCTGTTGTCTTGTGGCATGTTGGTTTACTTCTCACAGAATCTTTCTCCCACTGGGTGTATTTACCGTGCGTGTGCATGCACATTATATATTTAAATACCTGTCTGTGTGCTTCTATTTATGTTTCTTTGCAGTTTGCATACCTAACTTCACAGCGTTCTGCTAACTACACACTTATGGTGATGGCTGCATTTGTAATCCAGGGGTCTGTTTAGTCCTGATGGCTTAAAGCACCTCTTCACTCTTACCACTGACAAGTTATTTAAAATTTTTAGACTCCAAGCCAATTCATATCTCACCCATGGGATCTCATAGAAGTGAAGTGCTGACAGCTAACAGTAAAGCCTTTCTCTTCAGTCCAGGGCAGGAAAATAAATCCCTTGCTCTACAAGCCACTGGATTGGAAAGGAACTAAATAGATTTTTTCCTTCTTGTATGAAACCACATCTTGGCAAGGCAATGTATTCTTAATAGGTTTTACTTGAGCACAAACAGTGCTTCAGCAGAAAATATGCATCCAGAAACCATAACACAACATGTTATTGAATGATAAATGATTGCATTATTTTTTTCCATGCAGGTATTTTTTTTTTTTTTTACCCAAAGGTGAAAACAGGAATCAATTTATGCAAAATCAACATAATGTAGCATAAATGAAAGGTAAAATAACCATACGATTTTGCATGGTGCACATATATCATTTTCTGGGTAATGTCACAATATCAAATGCTGATTCTTATTATGCACACGCATGTCGGCATAAATCCTCACTATTACCCATAAAGCACAATTTAGAAGTAAATATGAATATCTGTCAAGAAAATTTCAAAGGAAAACTTCTTCATTGTTCTTTATTGCGATGATGGCATGTAAAGACACAGAAGAAAATGTATGTCTCCATTAGGGAATCCCAGAAGAAACTGCTTTTACAGAGAAATGAAAAAGACCATGCCTTCTATGATCGCCACATGTTAACAGCAAAATGTTGAATTTTAAGGTGGGTGTTCCACCTGAACATTTGATTTTTAAAGGATTTGACAAAATAACACAAAAAAACTAAAATATAGATTCAGATTTTCAAAAAGGATTGGCAGTAACGTAACACATATGCAGGAGCTATTTATTTATTGGGCTCAAACATGCAAAACCACTGGTACATCCTTAAAGTTATGTGTAGATTATCATGAACCAGGAAGAAAAATCTGAGAAATGTTGCTGGATTGCTGCAAGAGGCAACCACAGACCAAAAGTTTTACCTCTGCATTTATTCACCTGTCACTATGCAAATACTCTCATGCTCCTTAGTAAATAATCTTGCCCTTATACTGTACACCTTTTATTCAGGGATCTATTCTCCTCTCCTCCTCATCAGAACCACTGCCCATCAGTGATGAAGAAAACTGTAAACGTGAGAGAGGGAGAGAGGAAAAGGGATGGATGGATCATATCTGACCACAAAAGAGTTGGGTTGCATAGGGCTTTTTCTCCATCAGCCCTGTCTGCGGCCCCTGGATCCAATATTCATTTAGCTTGATGTATTCCTGGGCTTGAAACTTTAATGTGATTTGTGGGAGAATCCAGATGGCAAGTTCACGGATCAGCGCTGCTCACTGACAGTGCTGGTGCCAGCGGCTGGGTGCACAATAACACCAAGTCCCTCAGCCCTCCCTCTTTCCCTGTTCTCTCTCTAACCATGCCTCACACACCCCCAACTCCCATCAACACACACACGCACACAAAAGCACGCACGCATACACACTTTCTTTTCTGATATCAATGTGTTGGGAGACTGCAGAAGGAACCATTGAGGACACTGACATACAGCTCAGCACTATCAGTCTAACAATCTCTTGTTTTCCCTGCTGTCTTTTCTTCTCTCTCTCTCTCTCTCTCTGCACATCTCTCCTGTCTCACTCCATTACATTCACTCCTACAATGGCACTCTAGCCACACTCATGCGCATGCCCCTTGACTCGTCTCCCTCATCCTTTTGCTCTCATTCACAACATCAATCACTCTCTTCATTACTGTTTTGTCAATTTTTCTACTCTCGGCACTCTCCCACTGAACTTATTCTCAGCTTTTGGAAATTTGATGTCTTGTTCTCCCATTCCACTATAGAAATGATGTCATGCAATAAAAATAAATCTATCAGCATTTGTTAGCAGAGCGGGGGGTGAGGACCCCTCAAGGTAAAAATTAAATGAGAAACTAATCAGAGTAGGGCAGCATGGTGGCACAGTGGTTAGCACTGTTGCCTCACAGCAAGAAGGTCCTGGGTCCGATTCCCGGCCGGGGCAGGGCCTTTCTGTGTGGAGTTTGCATGTTCTCCCCGTGTCCGTGTGGGTTCCCTCTGGGTACTCCGGCTTCCTCCCACCTCCAAAGATATGCAGGTCAGGTGAATTGGGAACTCTAAATTGCCCGTAGGTGTGAACGAGAGCGTGAATGTGTGTCTGTCTCTGTGTCAGCCCTGCGATAGACTGGCGATCTGTCCAGGGTGTANCCCCCCCCTCCCTGTGACCCTCAACAGGACAAACGGGTTTAGAAAATGGATGGATAATCAGAGTAAAGCAGCTATCTTTACGACTTTCACTGCCCTTTTCTGGCTTACAGATATAACATGTCAAAACACTGAGGATGATTGGACCATATGTGCTGAGACAAAGGTATTTTTCAAGGAAAACCCTCGATATTGGAGTAGGCAGTTAAACTTGGGATCCTTAAAGAGCTGCTGATGAAATGAAAGGTGAATATTGGAATTCCCGTGCAACCATTTGATAACCTCCAACTTCATGCTCTGTCAGCGCACATTATTCACTGCAACCCCAATGCCTGGCTTGCTCTAAATAAATAGCACCTCAAAATGGCAGTTAATCTCATTGCATACATCAGGGCTTGATGTATTTCATTCACTTACACTGGATATCGGCCCTGGCACATTCCGTGAATGCTAAAAGTGGAGACTCTGCAACTGTGACTTCACCGTTTCATTCTGTCTCGTTGAGAGTGCTCCGTTTTTACACGGTGATAGATGGGGAGTGTAGGCCGCAACTGAGGCTTGTAACTGCCTTGGCTAGCAGTTGCCTGCTTATTGCATTGCCACGCTCCGTCTCATAAGTTATACTTTCATTAAAGATTAATTGACCGTTGTGTGGCCGCAATTTCACAAAATAATCATTACTTAATCCACCGGTGCAATAAAGTGAATTACTTCAATAGGGGCATTAAATTACCATTGGAGGTTATTGTTGCAGCTATGATACAAAATCAAAGACCTCTGAAGTGGAAGAATGCCCAATTTTTCCTCAGTCCAGGTCTGCCTAGTCTGCCCTCTCTACCCCAGGATACTAAATACAGAGGGGCGCATGGCTTTAAGAATTGCTGCATTGGCCAATTTCATGCAAGGGTTCCTTTTCCACAACTGTGAGGTAAAGGTGCAGCTAATGTAGCTTTTTATCCACTTTTTATTTCTTTGTGTGTTGCCATTTAGCCCTCTGACAGCGCGAGTTCAAGCCAAAAGACCTGAAAAAGGGCAAATGTTCAGCTCTTGAAATATGTTAATAAACTCTGAATGAGATGCATCGAGAAATCAAATAGACAGTATGTTACTTTGTTTATTCTAAGTAGATTACCATAAACATTGGCAGACAGGAGTAAAGTAGTTATGTATGGGAATGAATTTTTAGATAATATAATCAATATTTCCATTTCATATTAAATCAAATTAAATCAAATCATTTTCTAAGTGCAGCACACAGAATGGACATTTTCTTTCTTGAGTGTTCTCTTGAGATTTCGGTCATTATATGGATTCATGAATGCTGAGGCATGCATAAGAATATAAGAGCAAAACAACAGAGATGTGGCAAGTCTCATTTCCTTGAATATTAACATACTGGCTGCATACATGTGACACACCTCTTACCTGGGTGGTCTATCATCAAAGCCTTTGATGATAGGGTTTCACACAATATCTTTGTACAGAGTTAGCATTCACATTTAGCGTTAAAAAAAGTTTAGTCTTTTTGTGTATCTCAACACGGAGGATGCAGTAATAACCGTAAAAGCATAAATTACATATAACAGTTGAGGGTTTCAGGCTCCTGCCTCCTGAAAACAGACAAGGCTGAAATTGCATCTTGAAACAATTCTTGGATTGAAGAGGGAAGGCAGTATGGAGGGCTAGATGAGCTCTACATGGCGCTGAATTATTGCCAGGGGTTGAGTCACAGAAATAGAATCAAGTTAGTCATTGTTTTTTTTCTTCCTTCTTTTTTTTTTTTTTTTTTTTNTTTTTTTTTTTTTTTTTTTTTTTTTTTACTGTCAGGGCCTTAAAAGATTTGCAAGTGGTCTATGCTGTATGGTACAAGTACTCTACTTGGTTTCATGCACTATGTAGTGTAACTATGATAGTAACATGTCTTCAAACCAAAGGCGTAGATTTGGTTTTAACATTGATAAAGACTTTTTGGTCAGATGAGCTGAGTATGTGTGCATATCTATGTGTTTATGTGTGTGTATTGAGTCTCCTAAATTTAATTAAATAACTACTTGAGCTCCAGTCTGCCCTCCTGATCAACTTATTTGCTCTATTACCTACAAACAGTGATGAGCTGTGTGTGTGATGGAGACAAAGTAAGCCTCGCTGACACACAAACACACACACACACACACAATAAATAAAAAAAAAAAAAAAAANAAAAAAAAAAAAAAAATATATATATATATAGATAGATAGATATACATATATATAGTTATTTTAAGGACAGCACTTTCATGACAATCCCTAACTCCTGTGGACACATTTTGTCTTAACAGCTATAGTGATGGATATTTGGTGCATTCTGATTACATTCACTCATGGAAAATGGGGAAAATGTGTTATTTATTGTGTATATCCTGTCAACAGTAATGAAGATACTATATCAGTGATTACTGTGTGGAGTGTGTTGATTATTTTCAGTAGCAAATATCTAATGAACATTTAATGTAAAACAAATTTTACCCAATACAAATATTGGTAGGGACAATTCAATCATGCCTTGATTTTTGGCGAGACATACCTGAATCTCCACTTATGCTTCAAACATAATAAATATGAGTTTTGTATGTATGATTATAAGGATCCAGAATGTAATTATGGAAGTGGATGGTGTTAGCTGCTTGTGTGCTTTATTTGCACTCTTCAATCTGTTCAGTCATGTGCTGCCATGTGTCCCTGCACAGCAGCGGCAGTAGGGCCTCGGCTGGTGAGATAGCAGTACGACACATTTATGCACGCAAGCACACACACACCCATACACACTAATGCACAAACAGATGCACACACTCTTTGCAGGCTCTTGCACAAATCGCATGTTCTACAAGAACCCTGGAGAGGGGGAGGAGAGAAGTATGACAAGCTCTGACATTTCTATTCCGGCTATAAAAGACACAACTGCCCTCAAAGTGTCAGGATGTGCCGTATACATGTTCCAGATCAGAAACCCAGATTCATGTCATCACAGAGATTACATCAAAGATTCCTAAATACAGAAATATTCTTCCTCTGTCTACATTTAATAGTACAGACAGCGATTAGCTCTCAGCCAAAAAAAAAAAAAAAAAAAAATCTCCTGAGCTACTGTTACAGGCATTACTTACAAATCAATACGTGACTCAGACCTTTTGTGTGTTGCTCAAATTGAGATTTAAATGTTTAATAGTTCATAATTTCCAGGGTACTTAAAGCAACAATAATCATATGGTGACAAATTACTTGAAGTGTTATTTATAAGACATTTTAGTCAATATGAGAACCAGCTGCATCACAAAATGTAATATATATATAGATAGATAGATAGATAGATAGATAGATAGATAGATAGATAGATAGATAGATAGATACAGACACACAATGCTTATGATTACAAAGTTGTACTGTAAGTCTAGACTGCATAAATACATACATACTAGTATATACATGCATATATATTATTTATAATAGTGTTAGGATGCAATGTATTGTCAGTACATTTTAGGATTTTCTGATGCCTGTATCTTGATTCTTGAAAGCCAACAATCCCACAAATATACTGCAAAGTGCTTGTAAAAACACAGGCCCTCAATACTGAGCTGGCAACCCTGCAAAGACCCTTACAAATCAACACCAAGAAACAATAAAAAAAAATAATTTAAAAAACCCCAATCAATTTGTAAAACTGAGTCTGTCAGAAAGGGAGAAAGTGGAAAACCATGGGCAACTAACAGAAATGCCTGGAGCTGGCGAGACTGAGTGGGGGACAAAAAGAGATTTATGGTCATGGTGGACCAAATAGAAACTCACTCTTGATTGACCACTTCCAATTGAAAGCTGACCTCCAGGTCAACGTGGAGAGATTTCATCGGGTACTGGGATTTCAGCATGTTATGAATAGGTGAGGAAACATGGCTTCATCCATCTTGAAAATGATCTGTCGTTATCAGTTGTCTGGGCAAAAAGATGCATGTTTTAATCTGGGTCTGATGCACGGGGCTTTATCAAGAGTCGGTTTGATATCCTGGTGTAAATAAGTCTCAAGAATCTAATAAAATGTACAATTTGTAGAAAAATGTACATTTTTGTTGCGTGTCTTGTTTTCTGTTTGTAAAAGGGGAAGTGACCAGACGATGTTTGTATTTGTGTGTGCAGAGAGTCCGAGAGACAGAGCAAATGATCCTGAGAGAGAAGAACGAAAATGCTTCTCTGTATTTATTGTTGTGTTCATCCAACATTTACTCTCCATGTTTTGCATCAGAGATTTTCCCCCAGTAAATTATTTTTTGGTAACCAAGAACATTGTGTTTACTGACATACTTTAGTCTCCAAATCAATTTCTCAAGAAGTCTGTCATCAAAAGCGACTTAATTGATTTGTATGTTTGTTTGTTTTCCGTTGTACTGTTTGCAGTATTTTCACCAGAAAAGAGGGACAGGCATCGAGCGACGGCGCAATGAGTATCTAATTCATCACTCTACACACGACTTGCCTACAGGGCCAGTTTAATTTATTTTCACTTCACCACTTTGAAAACTGTTGGCTCAGGCTATTCTAACATATTCATAAATCTTCCAAGATGGGCTCATGGTTTTTCCAAGATGAGCTCTTGTAAAAAGTGGAGAAAGAGAGAATGCATGTGGTAGATATTGAGAAAAGCAAATTAGTTTGCTTTTGTTTTGGTGCTAATTTATGACAGCCATATTGGAGGTGATTTGGTGGAGGTTCCAGGGCCTTTTTATTTTTCTTTGGCCCTGTTAATATATGTAACCAATTTGTTTTTTTCATCTCCCTGCACATTTGTTTGTTTTGTTAGGTATCTGTTTGCATGGAGGGTGTTCCAATTTTGTAATCAAATAACAGCCTCTGCCATTTGCTGCTTTTTGCACTTACTATTCATTCAGATAAATTAATTAACCATAGGGATAAATGTCAGGAAATGAATGAATGAATGAATGAATGAACAGAATATAAAAAGTAAAGCCATTTCTGCTGACCAATTCAGCATCATGAAATATGAGATTTAACAAGTAAACAATAAAAGGTCTGACCATTTAATTACCACTTGTTAATTCCTTCTTCTGCTCATTTAATTGTCATTGAATGGGCTATCGTTTATTTTGAGGTCCCAGTGGAGACACAAAGTGAGAATCGAGACAAAGGAATATCATTGGGTTTCATAGCTTTATCCTGGTGATAAGAATACAAATTAATTTGGGAGAACAAAAGTGTATTTAAAGGACCAAAACAATAATTTTGCATGTTTGAGCCCACTAAATACTACTTGCATATCCGTTACTGGAAACCATTTTCCAAAATGAAAAATACAAATTTTAGTTTTCGTTTTATTTTGCCAAATTCCCTAATATTTCAAAATCAAGTCATCAGGTGATAAAGTTATCTTAAAATTCAGTGTTTCAGCTGCTGACATGCACGTTCATATGTCAAAGGCACGGTTGTTTTAATTTCTCTGGTATCTTTTTGCCTTGGTCTATATTTCCTGGCAAAGACTTACATTTCGTCCGTGATGAATTATCTATCTCAAGCACATTTCAGGTCTTTACAAGTTGATTTTTTTAATAGCGAACTGGAATGTACTGAAACCAAAGGCTGCCTGGAAGGTATGAAAAACAATTATAAAATGTACCGTTCCAGTAGTATGTTTTGGAAAATGGTTGGCAGTAATGTAACGTGCGTGTAGGAACTATTTATTTGGCTCAAACATGGATAATCACTGGTATGGTCCTTAAGTCCCAAAAGTATTGTAAATCTTTCTTAACTGTAGTTAGTCCATCACATAAAAATGCTGATCTTTTAACAAACTGGAAGTGCTTTGATTCCACGATTTGCAGAATTCACCATAAATTTAAAACTACACTTGTTGCTACATGTGCAATAGTTTCATTTGAGACCAAGGATCACGGAAATAAATCTGTTGGATGGAAGACAAAGAAAAATAGAAAGATGGAGAGACACAGACAGACAGAAAGCCCGCAGAAAGACAGACAGAGATATTAATTTGTTCTGACAAAAATCAATGAGTTCCTCTTGCATGACCACAAATCTGCCAAAGCAGCGGTGCATACTGTATGAGCTCCAGCCTTAACCATGCAAAAATACAAAACTGAAACATCCACAGTCATATCATTAAGTTTAAGGAATGAGAAGTTCCATGTTTAAAAGATCAAAGCTATGCTAAGTCATGCATTAAATTTAATGTGGAAAAAAAATATTCCTCTGCCGGCTTTAATTCTGATGACTGTCAAGAAAAGGGACAAAGGGAAAAAGTGCAAGGTGCTGGTTAATTTGCCAAACATTTTACAAAGCAAAACAGCAGGAGAGATGAGGAGCGAGTGTTTGGATGAGCTTTGATAGGTAGCTCCCTTGATGTCAGACTCTGCTACAGCATTCTTATCTAAATCTAACTGAAAGCAGAAGGAATATCCAAGGAGTGTCATATCCGCATTGTGTTATCTGTGGCTCACAGTCCCGCTGGCTCACAAAGAGAAGACCACAGTGGGGGAGAGAAAGCCAAAAAAAAACAAAAAAAAACATCCCCCCCCCTTTGAAAATTTGGTTATTTTAGGAGTGACAGTCTACAGAAGAAATGTCCCCAGAGCTAAATTCAGCATTTGCTTGTTGCTTGCCTATTACATTTGAACCATAATGTACTCTCAAACAATTATAAAGCTAATCACATGAAAGCCAATCATTCAAATAAAAAAAATAAAAAAAAAGAGTAAAAATGCTTTCCAACATTGTCAGTTAGATGTATGCCTTAAGACAGACAAAGTGTTTAGGCTTGGAGGCAAAGAGGAAAGGTGGAAAGAAATGGGTATGATTAAAAGTTTAATTAGAAGAAGGAAATGGAGTGGGTTTTCTATTACTGCATCCTTGTTGTAACTCATGTGGTGCTGCATACTAATACTAATAAACTCATTTCCTAATTTCATTCATAAGCAATTAAAATAGCCACTGTAGATTAAAGTATTAAAAAGTTCATTCATTTCCAAAGGACAGATATAACAAGGTGATGAAAATGAGTTGAGAACAAGACACAGACTAAAATATAATTGAAAAGAGTCACAGGTTTAAATGACTCATCTTCCTCATTCTGACCTCTGCACTTCAACACAATGGGGAAGTCATAAAACACAGTGCCAGAATTAACAAGTCGAAAAGGACAAATAACATCATGCCACTATGTTCCCTCATTCATAAACTCCTGTTACCAGCCTGTTTTAGCATTTGCCTTGAAAGAGGCGTGGCTATGGTATTTCCTTATTTACATATGATTCATAGAACACACTTTCAAGCAAAAGTTAAGATCTGTTTCAGTCTGCTAGTAAATTGTGAAATCTTCCCTGATGTTTTAAATTGTATTTGCCTCATATGTGTTAGTGATAAATAAATTTGATAGATAAGCCCACTCAGCTGATCAGTCAGGTTATTCATTTGATCACTTAATGGGACTCTCAAGTGTCTGGATCTCTTATCTTCCTCTTATCTTAGTGAGGGGTCTCTTAAAATGCGGAGCTCTGAAGCAGAAAATTTAAGTTTCCAATTGCCATGTTGATATGTCAATTTTGCGTTGAAGCTTGAGGAAGCAGTATAAAGCGTGTCTATTAAATATGCAGAAGCTCATTAACACGTTGATCTTCATTGGCTTTTACCTGAGACAGTCCTTACAACAAAATGTCATTAATGGGACATCAATGTGCTGATTGATATAAGGGAAGTTTTATGAATGAGCATCAGTTATCATGGTGCTGTGTAGTTATCTTGATTTTTTTTTTTTTTTTTTTTTTTAATAAATGATTTCCCTTATGTTGAAACTTTTGCTAGAATGCCCTGCAGCAATAAAAGGACTCCCAAAGGATCCTCCATAGAGTTAAGATACAGGACAATCACCATCCACTGAGCAAAAAGCTCCTTTATTACATCACTCGTGTGATATCTGTTGAATCTAGAATTATATTTCAGCTGGAGTGTTGCACGAGTTGCATATTTTGCTGTTTGCACCATCAGTGATCCATGACACTGGCCAGATGTGACTCCTCCCCACAGTTTAAATGCCAGAACTTTTGCATTCGAGCTAATGGTCTGGCATTTGGAAATGAGACACATGGTGGGTGTTCATTAGATGTGCAGAGAGCTCGTAGTGCTTGTTAGACTAATCCTTGGTCTGTCAGTGTTTTACTCCTTGGGGGATAGTTTGAGAAAACCATTTATGGCATGTCAGAGTGTCTAGAAAGAGGAAACTGTTGAACTATATTCACTTCATGACCCGTCAAAAGATAAACATCTCAGGGCGTTTATCTGCCTCCATGTGCAAACGTAACTTAACCATCTAAATTTACTTTCTGGAAAGAGGCACACGAGTTATTCCAAATGTCTGAAAAAAGTAACTTGCAATTTTATCAATATTTTTCCATGTGTCCTCATATAAAGACAAAGATAATAGCTCTTGTATATTTGTGGATGTGCGTGTGTGTGTATATATATATAGATATAGATATATAGATATATATATATATATGTAGTCAAATATTTATCATCTCAAATTTTTAAAATCTGTTTTCTCCAAACGCTTGATATTTTTTTAGTGGAAGCACAGGGAGCCATTCTAGGCTTGGGGCCCTATTTTCATTATAATGAACAGTTAAGTGCGCTGTGCACAGAGGATGTTGCAGCAACCTTTTGCACCTGTGGTGCAATTAAAAAATATTGTGTGTGGGATTAAATGGAATCCACTGTATATTATCTGTGGGTGTATTAGCATAAGTCATAGTTAATGACATAAGGTCCCATCATCCCTTTAAAAGTATGATTTCATGATCTCATGTCGAGTTGAGCCCTGATTCCTCTTCCTTCTCCTAAAGGGAATTATGCGTATTTTAAGTTAAATTTAAGTTAAATTCACATTCTTGGACATACTGAAATCCTGGTCACCATGGATTCAGTATGTTTTGATGCAAAACAATGAACACAAAAACCACTTGTGCAGATACAATGTTGCATCCATTTAAATTTTGCTTCCTTTATTTGTTAATGTATATTGACAACATTGGGAATTAAATTTTTTTAAATAATAAACACCTTCCTGTTCCAAAAGAGTCACAGTCACATTGTGTTCTTCATAATCACAGGTCTGTCTCTAGTGTAACTAAACTTGCAATGCTTCATGAGTTCACAAGTGGTTAGCACCACTAATAAAACCCTCGTGTACAGTACTTGGATGAGCTCATCTTCCTCACAGTCCTTGATTACTTGAGATGCCTCAAGGTTTTGTCCTGGGACCAGTTCTATGTTACTTTTTTATGCTGCCTCTTGGTTACTTAATTAGAAGACATGACATCGCTGTCCATCGCCATGGTAATGACACACTGTTGTACCATTCTTCAAAGCCAAGTGAAGTGAATAAATTAACCTCTCTGCACAAGTGTTTCGCTGATGTGACAAATTAGTTTTTAATCATTTCTTGCAATTAATTTTGACAAAGCTAAAGTGCTAATGATAAGCCCTAAACACCTGTCCACTTATGCTGTGTGTGGTCTGTCCTGGGTCTTCCAATTCAGCTTAGTGGTCATATTTGACCTGAGGCTTTCAGGAAGACACTGTTATAAAAGTACCACACTAAAGAGCTTGTGCAGCCATGCACAAGCTCTGATCTAAACATTTTCTGTTTAGATCAGTGGATTTATTATTTAAGATTAGATGTATTAAAATGTTATATGTCTCAAACAAAAGAGACAACGTGGCAATGCTGCAATGAGAGTTTTAATTGGAAGTAAGAGACAGATTGTGTTAGTGACTGTTAATGGGTTGCCTATTTGTTTCAGAACTGATGGTAAGATTTTACTTTACTCTCTAAGGGTCTTTATGACATGGCAACAATCTTTCTGAACCTTTACTTTTAAGGATCTGCATGTCCTGGCTCAAGTCTGTCTTAAGTTTTAATTGCTTATGAGCCTGTACACAGCCTGAGTCTTCAGTTAGTGTCCTTCGAACTACACTTTTAACTAATCTGTATCTGAACTTAATACAAAAGGAGACCAGACTGCCTAGGCTGAGGAACTCTGGCACTGTCATTTAATATATCTCCTTAAAACCATTAACTATTTCATATCATTTAATCTTATTCATATATCTCTTGCTTTTTCACTCATCATTCCTAAGCAGGTATCAAAATTTCCAAGGGAAACTATTATGATTTACATTTTATTTTAGAAAATGAAAGTCTCTATGAACTCTATGAACAAAGGGAAAAAAAACACGCCGCTGTGTTTCATCATCTTGTATTTCTGGATATAGAAGGAATGACGACCTGTGGACTCAGCCTAATTTTTCAAACAAGAGAACGTTAGTCATCATGAAGATAAATATTTCCTTCATAATGCATTTCTCATATTCCTGAGAAAGAAAACTTATCACTGAGACTGAAATGTCTGGCACAACGGAAAAATTAATATCCTCCAGAAAGCATTAATCAGAGAAACACAGTGCTGAAACCACTCTAGAACACACTGTCCAAATGAAGGACAAAGTTTCTGTCAACTTTACATGTAGTAGGATAAACTCTATACATTGTATGCACATGGCTGTCCTGAGCTGAGATGCATTCATGGTTTTCTCAGAGCTACAACGACTATTGTTAATATTCATGTGTGTCTATGTGTGTCTATGACAGAATAAAATGATTGTGTCTTAATTTAAATGTATTTGAACAGCACTGATGGACTCCATGGACTGCATGTCTCTTCACACTGTGTTGTGAAGTACCGTTACTTTGAAGAGCACTATTATTACTGAACATCTTACAGCATCAGTTTGGTGAGAAATACCTTTAATTAATGGCAGAAATAAATGCTCGTAAAATAACATTTTCAAGGTAAGACATTTAACACCACCTCCATTATAGAAGCACCAAAACAACTATGTAATGCACGCACACACACTAACTCAATTTGTCACAAGAAACAGAATAATAGCTGAGACAGTCTGAAAACCTTTCCATTCTGTTGGAGGAAATATCATGGGGAAAAGGATGCTTCCCAGGCCTGTCATCTGTCAGTTGTGTGACAAAACAGTCTTCAAAGCACTAGGCTAATACATTTTGTGCGTGACAATAGAGGTTCTCAAAAACCTATATATAGAGTCTTTTGAGTATGTGACAGAGAATGACTTGAAAGTTTTCTTTGACACATAACTATCTGAATTTAGAGGACAAATAATGATCCTTCGGAGAAGTGAGGAAGGTGGAATGAAAGTAAGTCTCTGAAGTTCTTAAACAGTTCAGAACTGATCGCTCTATTCAAACATTTGACCACACTTACACTCATCATTCTCTTCCCCAAGGACAGCTGACTGTAAGAAATACTGTCTTTTTGCCCAATTATTACTTTTGTGTATGTTTAACCCTTTACTACCTAAGGTTTTTTGAGCAATTTCTGTCTAAATGGCATACCCAAAAGGAAAGAACATATGATATGATATGAACATATGATAAAGGGAGTCATTTACTTTGTATCAATTGACAGAAAACCTTTTAAATTATCAGGAAAATGATTTGGCTTCAACTTTACAGAGTCCCAGATTCAACAATGATAATAAAAACACTAAAAAATATAGGTGAACAGAGGATTTTTTTCCAATTTTTTATACATTTTTCAAAATGTTTATTTCAGGAACACACCAAGCCAGTTCCTTGGATTAACTTTTGTGATGCTGCTAAATATGTAAATTCAAATTGCTGAAAGATTTAGAATGATTGAACATACTGAAAAAAAAGTTATGGCATTTGGCACAGTTGGTGTTCCTGTTTTAGCACAAAATGGGCACCAAGGTGTTCCAGCAAAGTGAGAGACTTATTTTATGCACAGACACAGCATGTCTGTTGCTATGGTAAACCAAAGCTGATGGGGCCACCGACCCATAAATCAAATCCTATCCAATCCTTCCTATCCAAGTGTAGTATTGCTCTCGCCCTCGGAAGTTATGTAATCGAGAAGCGACAAAACTACACTTTCGCTCAGATGCTATCTTATGCTTTAGCTGCACTTATCTCTGGATTGTGTGGTAATAAAATGTTATGTTTGGGCTCATTTTGTTCAGGAGAAACTAAGCTTTCCATAGATATTCATATATTTCCATTTTGTTGAGAGATAGTGATTATAAAACATTGTGAACGCTACATAGGGCATGAACGCACAGATCCCTGATCTGTCACTGAAATTTGACACACATTTTACGCACGGGGAACGCATGCCTGTTCCATGGCTAGACAAAAGCTGATATGGCCACTGATCCATTAATCAAATCCTATGTAAGTCTACTATCGAATCACAGAAAGAAATTTTAAAATTTAAACCGCCCTTGGAAGTTACATAATTGAGAAGCGACAAAGCTATGCTTTAGCTCAGAGGCTATCTTGTGTTTTACTTACGTTTATCTTGGGATCGCATGGCCATAAAATGTCATGCTGGGCTCATTTTGTTCAGGAGAAGCTAAGCTTTCCATAGATATTCATACGTATATCTCTATTTTATTGAGAAATGGTGATTATAAAACACTGTGAATGCTACATCTGCTGGGCCCGGTACCAGGCCGCTCCGGTTTTGCTCAAAAGAATAATGACTAATGAGCAAATTGCCCTATTTGCATCCACCATCTAAAAATCTTTTAATGAAATGTTAAGAAAAGTATAGTCATGTTTGATATTGCAGGGCGCAAAGAAAAATGCCTCAGTCATGCTTTCAAAAATTCTATGAATGGACTTTCTTTTTGGGGAAAATATCACTGACATTTTAAAAATGAATTCACACAATATTAATTATTTTAATGGAGAGTTCTAGTTTCTGCTTTGGCCTCTTCAAACAGTTTGCATAGTTTGTGCTTCGACCTTTACTTTGATCAAAGCCAAGACTTAAGAATATGATTGCATTAGGATATGACCAGATATCCATAACCACAGAGAATCATATCACAGTCCCTAGAGGAAATGATCTTTTATTCCCAACCCCAATTAAAGAATGCTTTGACATTCAATTCTCGATAAGGCACAAACCATTTCCTACATCCACCTAAGCGCACCTCTTGAATGATTACAGAACCACATTAATTTGGTGATCGGGCTGAAGTAAAATGGATTGTTGACCCTGGAGTTTACCTTGCACAGCCCCTGCTGCCTTGTGATTTTGGTCTTTGGATAGTCTGGGTTTGTTTACCTTGCAGATGGAGCTTGCTCTCAGGGCTCTGCAGAAGGATAGAGCTAACAGAGTCCAGATTGTCATAGCTGCTGCATCCCAGCGGCCCCGTTCGTGTCTCTGTCACCTGCAAGAGAATTAAGACTTAAATGAAGGAAATGCTTAAAGAGGGAACCAGTCCAGGCATGATGTTTGACACACAGAGAGAGAGAGAGAGAGAGAGAGAGAGAGAGACGGGCGTGTTACTGCACATCCGTTTTTGTGTGTATGTATGTGTGTGTCGATGCGTGTGTCTCTACCATTAATCTCAGTCTTCTAGTAATCTGATTTACTTACATGTATATTAGGTGTTCACAAAATATACATCAATAGCACATGCGCAAAGTCACTGATCACAAGACCAACCAATCATTAAGCACACAGGATGTTAGCATCTGTTGATTATGGCTGTCAGTGGATAACAGAATGCTATTACGGCACTTTTTTTCTTGACTGACTTCCACATTTGTAATTCCACTGAGTTTGCAATGTATTTTTAACAACCTGGGTCCTATAGATAAATTAAAGGGCGAACACAATGTCTATTAAGTTTTTTTGTCGAAGTAAATTTGTTTAACTGATCCAACATGGAGCTGCACTTAAGACAATGTACGTCTCCACCAGGGAATATACCGTAGTCCCAGGAGAAGTCGGATTTTACTGAGAAATTTAAATGATCATCCCTTCTACAATCGCACATAAGTGTCAGAAGGTGAAAAATTTAATTTTAAGGTGGTGTTTCACCCGAATATTTGATTTTGAAACATTAGGGGATTAGAAAAAAATGGCAGGAAAACTAAAATATGGTTTTATGTTTTGGAAATTGGTTATCAGTAACGTACCATATGCGGGTTGTATATATTGGGCTCAAACATGCAGATTGCCAGTATGGTCCTTTAAGAATATGCAGTAACAGAATTGTCTCGCAAAGAAACAAACATGTTCTATAGACTGATCAGTTGTTCCTGTCAGCAATAACGTGAGGTGTAATTGTCTCAAACCTCTATAGCAGCTTAATCACATTCTAAAACAACACATTTAGAGGCAAAGTCTTTAATATAGGTGCCAGTGATATGTGAAATTTGCTCTTAGGATGTGATTTATTTTAGATTGACTTTAAAAAGACCTTTTATTCTTTCGATGGAGATACATTAATGGGCACTTTTCTCAATCTATGTCCTTGTTCTCTGCCAAACAATAAGACAATTGCAGTGGACTGCTGCCCAACCCAAACTGCAGTTAAAAGAAGTAATTATGCTATTCAGATGTGAAGAGGCTGCTTTAAATGTACAGCCTCTACATTTAAGAACTCGAAGAGGTTGCTCTCGAAAAGAAAGAGTAAAAATTTCACTCTTTTCACTTGCCTTTGCTCAATAACTTATTTCACAAGGTTCCAAGGAGCCAATAGACATGCTATTCAGCAAAGGAGATTAAGGGAGAAAAAGAACAATCTCTACAGAAACTTCAAGTGTTTATTCCTTTGAGGTCTCTTTGAGTCATTAAAAATTGGATGACAGCAGACAGATTATGTCTATGCCAGGAAATATAATCATTTTTAAAAATCTACACTTGTTTTTCCTCTAAAAAAGGAAACAATTACTTTCCCTGGAGGGATATTGTCATCGTAGTTGTTTCTATTAGTTTCATCACCTAATCCGCTTAACCTGACATCATGTACCAGAAAATAATATCAATAAACATGTGATACTTTTACTTATTTTTGACTCCAGCAGAGGTCATTGTAGTTAAAATAACAGAATAATAAAAGTGACCAAAATGTCAACTGTAGGTAAACTGGCATGCAAAGGAGGTACTGGATGGGACAGAGGGAGATGGACAAAGATTGACTTGATTGCGCCTTTCAGTGCGTTGATTGTGTTTTTGTTTCATTTTAAAATTTGGAATTGTGCTTTAGAATAATTATAGTTATGATTTAAACATATTGCATATTTGCTAAATAGGATATAATTAATTGGCATTGAAATTACAATTAATAGCCAAATGTTTTAGGTCTAAATCACTTTAGAGACTTGATTGTGCTTCACATCAATGATTGTGTGCCACTGTTTCAGAACACTCTTTAAGTGTTGCCATTTGCATGTTTTCAAGTATTTTTCACAGATTTGTTGGCAGCTTGTCCTGAGATTTGTGGCAGAAACGTCAACCAGAAGAAGGTGTGAAGAGGTCCAGCTGCTACACAACAGTTTACCAATATAAACTTTAAGGAGTTAGGACCGCTATCTAATACAGTATATCTTTTCATTATGAAGACAGAATACATAGACCTTGTATTCTGTCTGCATTGGTCAAATATGTCCATATTGTGATGGATAAACTAGAATTTGTCTGTAAGATGTTAGCCACCTCTGTCCTCAGAAGCCTGTGATCGCTGCTATAACAGTATGCAAGCTTTGCATGTGCATGTGATTGATTATATATTTTTTTCCTGTCTTTAATGTTGATACTGCAGCAGATGGTGTGCTGACAAGCAAGAAATTAGACAGATGTATATCTTACCCAGGGCATCAGGCTGTTGGGGGGTAAAATGCAAAACCACAGAAAGACAGATATGAACTGACTCAGTAGGAGAGCTGTGAAGTCTTAGTATTCAGCGGTTTTCTACTTGAATAAATCCTGTTAATTTATATATTTTAAGACACGACAGTGTTCTGATGTGATAGACCCAAACAGTCTGCACTCTAGTATTATGCTGTAAGAAAAATAAAGTATATGGCTATATTTTAGCTGGAATATACTGTAGGATATTGAGGAAAAAATAAGACGAATTGAAACTAAAGCAACAAAGAGTAGTGGTGCAGTGCAGCAACAGCAGCAGAATGTTGCACTCTGGTAGAGCTCAGACAGGTTGCCAGTCTGTCACATGGCTAACACATCGAGACAGATCAACTCATTCACGCTCACATTCACACCTACGGGCAATTTGGTGCTTCTATTTCACATAAACTACACGTCTTGGGAGGAAACCGGAGCAACAGGAGAAAACTCATGCAGAGAGTATGCAAACTCCACACAGATAGTCCAGTCGGATTAGGACCCAGGACCTTCTTTCTGTCAGGTGACACACATCCTGCACACGAGCCAGGACGTGTACACATCCTAAGATCAATAGATAAAATTTTTATTAACACATTTCACACTTAATAGTCACTTCTTATACTGGAGGAAAATTAATTTCTTTACAAAGCAACTGAGGAAACAAAACCCGATCAGGGCAACTATATAGTGTCATGCTAATTAAATGTTGTGATAACTGAAGCACCTTCAAAAGGGTTCCCTTACATTAATTAGTGCACCAGTGTCTCAACACTAACACATTGTTGTAAGGGGTGTCACATGTCATAAGTCACGGTAAAAGCCAATGAAGATCAGCAAGTTTATAAGCTGCTGCATATTTATTCCAATGATGTCAAACCAAAATGGACATATCAAATTGGTAAAGAAAATCTCCATGACCCTACACAGGATAAGCAGGTATACGGATGGATGTAAAATCTTTTTTTTTTTTTTTAATCAATATAATTATTACATGAGTCAGTATTTTAGAGTTAGAAAACATCATGATATCAGTAGCTTATAATATATGGCTATACGCAGACAAGTCACACAGCTTATTATTTTTAATTAGCTCTACTTTTTTACTCTGTTAACTTTAGCTGTGCTGATTCTGCCATTACATCAAACTTGCAAACCAACCTTTTGTGCTGCTGTTAATATTAGCATTTATGCACACTCAAGGCCCATATGCGTCATAACTTTCCCCTTTAAATGAAATATGTTCTCCTGTTCTTGTTAAAACTGGGCAATCTATTCATGTTTGTCGGTTTATGACAACTTAAAGAGCGTCCCACTGCATCTTTCAGCCAACAATCCAAACACATACTATACCGACTTTATTACATCCCTGCCTACAACAGACATTAAAATGCACTTTGTGGCCTTGGATAAAGTGCATGAGCAGATTGATTACATAGCCAGACTTGCCTATCACACTCCACCATCTTGATGGCTGCTGACAGTGCTCTTTTTCCTTCCTATTTGTTGTCCTTATCACTGAATGAATTACTTCCTTCAAAAGGTTATGTTGCATGAATCATGGTGACTGAGCAAAGTGAATATTTGTCCTTTATCACCTCTGGACATCCTAACAAGTGGCAAAACAGGCATATACACAAGTAAGCTGAGGTACATTTACAAGATCAGTTATATACAAATGGCACACATACACTACGTTGCATGTGCATACGCGAGTGCAACATCCTACAGCCAGTTTAGCATGTTGTAATTATTAAAAGGGAAACGGACATACCCAGTTTTATAGATTAGTGACTGACCCTTGGAATATTTATGACTTCAGGACAGCATTGTGCAGCACTTGTTAGTCTCACTCTTTTTTTTCTCTCCAGCACACCAACCAAAGAGTGCTGTATGCAAGATTATGAAAATGGAGTATAACATAATAAAAATAAAAGGAGCAATCAAAGGACTGAAGTGGGCCAAGGCGGACTTGGAGGATTTGGATTATTAAGCAGAACACAACAATGGAATCCCACTGGGCCCAGACTGTATCACAGCCCACAGTCGGGAACCACGGTTCTGGAACATCCTCTCTCAACTGTCATCTGTCATCAGGAAAATCATCTAACCAAGTAAAATACAATGATACTGGAGATAATTAGGATTCTTGTGTTCCTGCATTTTCTGTTGGCAACCAGATCTATTCCTCAAGCATGAAAAATGTAGGAAAGCTATATTCTCTTTGTACAAATGCCTCTGTGCTGCAAAATGCAAAATTCATCCTGGTAACACATATGCAGTCTTAGTCCAGTGTGTAGGCGGGTATGTGGGTATGTTTGTATTTGAGAGTCAGTTACTGTGTTTTTTTGTTGTTTTTTTTTTCTACTTTTCACAGCTTTTCTTTGCTACTTACATGCACAGTATAATCACATGCTAAGTATGCAATTTAAACATTTTTGACTGACAGTAAATTTAAATGTATGTATCTCAGATACATTAATGGTCTCATTATAAATATCCTAAAAACATAACAGGAATACAGATAAGTGAGTTGAGAATTTATTTCACTAGAAATACCTGAGATGTTGATCAATCTAATGAGGCACTGATGGCAGACAGATTATAATATATTTATCTTGCATTTGATGACAGCACTGTCCATATATTTGATGTCTGATCTTCATCGAATAGACGAACACGAACAAGTGAAGCTACATTAACAATTGTAGTTTTTATTCATGGCTCAGGCTGGAAAAAAAGTATGTGATCCTTAAATTTAAGGTAGAATCTCAATTAACATCAACTAGTTTCACCAAATATTTCCTGCTGCTGCTGATCAGACCTGCACAACAAGGAGGAGAAACTTTGTAAAATTCCCCATACAATTCCTTGATTTCTTGCATGCTACAATATTTCTCTTGGGTTAAGGATCTGATTTGCCCATTCCAAAACACAAATATTCTTCTTCTTAGACCATTTTGTTTTTGATTTAATTGTGTTTTTCATTTATTGTCACCTTGCACCATCCATCTTCTATTAAGATTCAGGTGACGCACCATTACTGTAACATTGTCCTGTAAAATTGGTTATTCAGTTTGGAATTCATTTTTCCCTTGATGATTGTAGGCAGCAAAGCAGCACAAACCAAGCTGCTCCCTCCAGCATACCTCACATTTGGGATGAGGTTTTGATGTTTTTGGGCAGTTTCTTTTTTGATATTGTGCATTTCTTCCTAGAGGTGCAATCTTGTGAAACATCCAGGTGGTCTTTCGGAAACTTGAGGCGTACAATGATGTATGTACATACAATTCTTCTTCTACAGTCTTCTGACTTGGATAAAGCTCAGGCCACCTTTGATGAGTAATTAAAGGGGAAAGCCAAGTAATTTAAAAGGATCCACACATTTTCTTTTTATGTCATTGTATTAAAAACTTACATATACTCTCATGGTTGACCTTTCCAGTTCACCTCCTTTTAATAAGAGCAACCCAATTAATGGGTTCCTAAATACAAGGAGTTAAGACTTTGGAGGAACATTCAGCAGTTAACATGGGAAGCAAAGGTCAGCACCATTACACAGAAAATGCAAGCTATTATTACGCTGGGAAATGCAGAATACATAGTCTTAAAGATAATTTGCCCTTAAAGTGTCTTTGGGTACTGTAGTTATACTTTCAAAAGGCATCTAGGAACTGTTAATAAGTTGAAAATTAGAAAAAGGTCTGGGAGGTCTACATATGCAGATGAATACCTGAATAGGGTGATGAAGATCTTGATCATGTCAAAGATCCTGATTAAAATTTGTAATTAATTTATTAGCGATGCCTAATTCATTAAATGTGTCAAAATTATATTAAGTTTTAGACTTCATCATTTAAGGAGGTATGTGAAACAAAAAACCAAAAACCAAAACACTTATCACCAAGTTAATTAAAATCCTCGCTGCATATGGAGTTCCCATAATTCCTAGAAGTTGTCATTGGATCACAGTGGTCTCATTTCTATGTTTCAAACCATGAAAGAGTATGTTCTCTGAAATCAACCTCACATTATAGCCCCAAGTTGCATTCAACCTGAACGACTGAAGAAAATACAAAGGCAGCTTGAAGCTCAGGAAATGTGAGATAAAGAAAACATGGGATGAAGGGAATAAGGTGGGTGAGTGGGACAGAGGGGAATACTGTAAGTTTGAACTCTCTTCATTATGTGCTGCCTCTGCAGAGCCTTCCTAATCTGCTCATCACCTGCCATTCTCTTAATGACTTGCTATTCCTGGCTACATAGAAATGAAGAGACATGCTCCTTAGTGATTCTCCGGGCTTGGTAAAGTAAAATCTCAAAAGACATTTTCTCTGCCTTCTTCATATTATATTTGAGTATTATTATTACATTTGAGAATGGCACAACAATACTTTGATGCAAGTAATGTTTGTTTTCAGCCGAATGAAATATAAGTCATTTATTTTAATTAATAATGAGGAAATTATTAACTTCAGGCCATTTCTAATTATAACCACAAGCATATCTAAAGAGCATATCTGAAGCAACACCGCATATAAATCCATCATGATTGCCTGTAGCAAATGCAAATTAGTAACCAAACTTGCAAAAGACAAAAATCTGAGTTATGTTATATACATTTTACATCTCCCTTACCTCACACAATCCTCACATGACTTGACTGTGAAATGAGAAAAAAGAAGAGTGTGGCTGTGCCTCATACACTGCCACTACCCACACTGCAGCATCATCAGGAAGTATGCATAATGAGTGCGGGAGTAAATCAGCTCCGAGTATGGATAGGTGACCTTGCGAGGGGATGCAGTAAGCACTCTGGCCACCAGAAATGCAGGATTGCACACTTCATGCACGAATGAACCTTCACATGCCACACTCCAGCCACATGCACACTCATGTAGTCATGATAACGTGAGCACAATCTCTTTCTAATTGTACCTTGTCCTGTATAATCACAGTTTACCTCAAGAAAACACTACACTCATAAAATTGATATTCTTTCTCCATTAAAAATGCTCCACTGGATATCTTATTTTCATTCTTAAATGATCCCTCCTCGCCATAGGAGACCTGGCTTGCAGCAATCAGGTTCAGCCACACAAAGATACATATCCACATGCCATTAATTTCTATCAGCAAGGTATGATATTGTTCACAGTGGGAAGAAGCCTTTCCTTGTATTGCCTATATTTTCTATTTCAGGGCCCCATGGATGTATAATGTATTGAGAGGAATAGAAATATCTTTCATTCATTGGGTGATTTCTTTCTCCTACTGTAAAATTGGAAAGTTAAGGGATCAGTAAATATTTCTATTAGGTGATAACCTGGTGGAAAGGGCATCAGAGATGGTTATGTGTGGATAGGCAATACTTTAAGCTGAAGACTGGCACAAAAAGGAACTAAAACATGATACATTTAATAACATTTCTCTAACTAATAGATTCTAAGAACCTTTTAGTTTAATAAAATACAGGACTGTGATACACTTTAGACAGATGTACCCAAAAATCCCCCATATATGTAATCTTACATTGTAACACCAGGCAAACTCATACAGTACTTTAGGTCTAATGTGTGTTTGTATCAATACTGTATATTTGTGTTTTCATGCTGAAATTATTATATGTTAATGTGTGCACACAATTGAATGTGCATATGAGTCAGAAAGAGGAAGAAAGCAGTTGAGTTTCCTTTTAAAATGCATATCCACAATGATTATATACAGATCCTCCTAGATGACTCACTCAAGATTTTCGTAACATATGTAATATGTGTGAATCCAGAGCTTATGTGTACTGTGATGTGAGAGCATATGTCATTATATTCACTTTTATGGTTTAAAATTCAGATGTAATGGTACCAAAATAGTGGAGGTGCCAACTACTGAGCACCCACAGAGCTAAATGAGATAAATGATCACATTTATCTTCATCACTGTTTAAAATTTATTTTACTTTTATTTGTTTAACACAGCTGTGTCTTATGTGTTGAGGGCATCACCAGCACAATTCAGATACATCTTGGTTTTGATTATCATTCACATGAAGCTCTTAAGCAGTGCTACAGTTCATAGAGACAGAACTGGATATGGCAAAAATGAAAGGGTTGATAAAGCTTATAATAAGCATGTATATGCTTTCATTCCATACATATATATTTAGTGGAAACCAATTGGACAGTTTACCTAGAGTAGCAAACACAGAAGCCTACACACAAATACTGTATTGTGATACTTTAGTGATTACAGATTACTACTATTTACATTTTATAGACCCCTGCTTATAGTATAAAATCTATATTGTAATCAAATATCCTTAATTTTATGTGTTTTGAGAGCATTTAACAATGATTGATGGGACCTAGAAACTGCAGGAATCCAGTAGAAATTGTTTTTCTTGAAACGAAGCAGTTTTAGTGAGAAAGCTTTGATGTCATTAAAGATTGAATGTTGTATGTCCTGCTGACTGTGCAGATGTTCGTGGCATGGTTCTCTTGCCTCATTAATCTGCTACATGATAGTGGCACATTCAAATGTATTGCCTTTTGATATAAGATACATATTGACAGCATAAATTTGGTTTTGATACAATACACTTTCATTTGCATTTTTAATTTAACTTGCAAATGGTTTGGAGCATTAAATCTTTAATGCTGGCTTTGCTGTAAGATTTATGCCTTGAACTACTATTTTGTTTAGTAGCAAATAACTTTTTCTAGACTTAATTTATCACTATTAGACAGATGGAATTTTTCAGATTAGGAGTTTTTAATCATTCTGATCAAGTGACACATTGCAGTAGTATCAATAAAGGAACATTGTGTTAGCGGACAAGGAGTGATGTCTGATTTTTTTGTGCCAGATTTTCCACAAGTAAACTCACCACAACTCAAATTAGCTACCAAAGATGACTTCAGATTTGCTTAGAAGGGTATAACAATCTTGCTTACAGTTTTGTTCTGCTCCTGTGAGAATCCAACACAGGAAGCAGTTCAATGATATCAGGTGAAGAGCCAAAAATAAGTTGGCAGTGAACCACTGAGACATTTTGGTAATGGGAGGGGGGCATCCACTAGCCAGTTCGTGACATCTGAAAATGCTCTGCACAATCTCACTCTGCATGTCACTGTGCAAACTGATGATTCCATGTTGTTTTATGTTTTATAAGTGTTTGATGTATTTATGGCACATAAAAATAAAATTTGGCATTATATTCAAAGCCATATGAAAAAAATATTAAGCAGCATGAGAAAAAATTGCTTTTGGCTTGGATTGGTTTATTTTCTTGAAACATCCATAATAACTTACATTTTCTTATGAAAATAAACAGTAAAGTTGTTTTAATTTTATGCATTTTGGTTTTACATATAAAGGTGCTGAAGTGGTTCCAGTATAGGCTGTAGAACATCATGTACTGTACTGTTTAATCAGTACTTATCTGGTTATCTAAAGTTAAACAAATTAACTAATTATGAAGGTTTTAATAATATGCTTCCTGAAAGTTAAATTACAGTCAATAATTACATTTTTGTGTACTTTAAATGTGACACATTTGTAATATATGACCATTAACATTTGCAACAAACTTATAAATGGAAATCCAATGTTGAAGAAAAATAAATACAGTTTTAAGTGTATTTGGAATCAGAGAAAAGTATTCCAGCCAGACAACAATTTAATTTACTGCATCAGTGAGTTTGCATTGAGTTTGATTTTTGGGCATATAGAAATACTGAGTCAAAGGGAATTCTTCTTTTACACTCTTGGAAGACAAGGTAAGACAGCTAGAAAATGTGATTTTTATATTATCATGTGTTATTCTGCAATGCAATAACAAGTCAGTTGTAAAATCTAAAAATTTATAACTGAAATGTGTAGTACTGTGTATTTGCAAATGCTCAACATTAAGTAAAAAAAAAAAAAGAAAAGGGCATTCATCAAACAAAATATTTCCCTGAAAACAAAGCAGACAAAGCTTTCCATCTGCTTACTTGCAGGCAGGAAAAGCCGAATACTTTTCTGCTGTATTGACATGTGTGTTTCATCCTGATTGTAAGTTTGCACTCCATAGCAGGTCTCAGAGCTGCCCTGAATCAATATTGGAAGAGCAAAGCCCTTGTTCTCTGTGTTTATAGATCCATGCTTTCTGCTGGACTTTGCTTCCTCTGCACATTCTGATCACTGTCTGTCTGCCAGCTACGTGACCAGAGAACAACTAATGCTGCCTTTACCTATTTATAGTCAAGAGACATAAGAAGGCAAGTTCAGCCTTAAGTGAGTTTTGGTTTATAGTATATCTGACATGGATTCCAATTGTTGAAGATTATGTTAAATTTATTATCCTGGTTCTTCTTCTTCTTCTTTTTTTTTTTTTTTTTTTTGCGCTACCATGATTTTTAAAGGAGACACACTGTTTATTATGTAAAGACATGCAGATAAATACCTGCAAAGGGGTATTTTGAAACAAAGTTAAATTGTATGTAATGTAGTGTCTTTTTTTTTTTTTTTNTTTTTTTTTTTTTTTTATATATATATATATTTTGGCCAAAAGATGAATTTTGTCTGTGATTGGTTAAGACATAAAGTATCCTTTGTCATGGTTGGACCACCCAAGCAGACATATAAAACACAAAAATATATGTCATCCTCAACTGCATGTCGGCTGTTTTGCCTCCAGTGTGACCGGCCACGATCGAAGGCCTACTTTAACTACTGACAAAAACAAGCCCTTTTTCAGGAATGTGCCAGGATTATATGTGTACCTCCTATCACCAAAAGTTCTAAATTTATTTTGTCACACCAATGTGCTTTGTGCTTGTATTTAAGGAAAAAAAATATGTTCAACTTTGTTCTACTTGTTTTTTATAGGACTTTCACTCCTGTAACAAAGGATTATATGGACCACTACACTCCTAAATCATATTTTATCATGTTTGATTTCACATTTAAACAATTCATTACTATCAGAGTGCCCAATATTTGTAAGTCAAAGATGAAACATCTTGCCTGTTTCTCAGTTTTAACTTGTTCACTTGACTGACTCAGCTACCGATCCATTCCCAGCACTAACTCAGTGGCAGCCTCACCTTTTAACATAAACTAAAGGTCAATCACTCTTGAACAGCACAAGGAAAGTCCACTCAACTTTGCAGTGAGTGGTCGTGTGTGTGTGTGTGTGTGTGTGTGTGTGTGTGTGTGTGCGCGTGCGTGCATGCATGCATGTGTTGCAGGGATACTCTCTCCTCACAGCTCCTCTGGCCTTCCTTTCCTGAGAAACTGACTCGGCAGCCACTGTCAGTTCTGTTTAATTTTGTCATGGTTGACTTCCTGCTACCCACAGCCTCCTCTGCCAGAACCCCTTTATCCACTTGTCACTCACATCAACAAAAAGCCAGGAAGGTGCTCCTTGAAAGAGCGCAGGAAGGTGGAGCATTGCGGGTGTACATGAGAGAATTAGAATTTTAAGCTTTATGATTTTCGTGAAATTTCAGCCCCAGATATACATAAATTCATTGATCCATCAAACATGTTCAAAACTTTTTATGAAATTTTACTTCCTTAAACTTAGTGTATGTGTAAAGATCTTTGTGTTACTCACATCCCATACTTTTTTTTATGTAGTCAACGTGATGTACATTGTGACGACACGAGTTGTTAGTGCATGTCAATGTCCAAATTCTCCGAATTCGACAAGATAGTAGTTAGATGCTCTGCCATCATTTGATCATATTTTTAAGAAAAAAGCTTTAATTTCTGACTAGTTAAAGGACCATACCAGTGGTTCTGCATGTTTGAGCCCAATACATACAACCTGCATACACATTACATTTCTGACAACCATTTCCCAAAACATGCTAGTGAAGTAAATATTAGAATTACCTTTCAGACTGTCATTGGTTTCAATTTATTTCAGTACAACATTAAAATCAACTTTTAGAGACCTGAAACATGTTTGAGATAGTAATCCATCACAGCGAACACAACGCCTATTACATTTTTTGTTGAAATAACTTTATTTAACTGGTCCAACATGGAGCTCTATGGAAGAAAATGTGTCTCCGCCAGGGAAATATAGTCCCATAAGAGGACGACTTTTCCAGAGAAATTAAAAACAAACCATGCCTTCTACATGACATGTTAGTAGGCAAAACATCAAATTTTAAGGTGGGTGTAGAGCATCATCTGAACATTTGAGTTTGAAAGATTAGAGGATCACCAATATTTTTCTTAAGTCTAGTTTAAGTTCAGTTGCCAGTTACATTCATATTCTACAACCAAATAGCCTATATGACAAGAAAATTACACTTATTCTGAAAATTAAATAATCAATTCTGACACAACATTTGTCTGCATGCATTCGTTATGCACCAACCTTGATGGCATTGGTGGAGATCTGGATCTCGTGCAGTTTTCTCATAGTGCCATCACGGTCGATGAAGTAGGACGAGGCAAGCTGGTGAAGGGCCTCCACGTTTTGAGTTGCATTGGCGAGCTTCCTGTCTAGCTTGTTTTTGGCCATGTACATAGTCAGTGCCTCCTCTCCTGCAGATAGCCAGGGAAGGAAAATGAGCATAAGGTTAGGATTATATACTAAGTGGCTTAAAATTTATGAAAATAAAACATGCATGGTCTTAATTGATGTACTGAAAGTATTAAAGGATTTAATTTGGGGATGCATATTCATGCATTTATGTCAGCTGTTCATTTGATCTCATGTGCCAATGAACTCTTAATGCACCGAAAAGTCATACCTGAGGCAGAGTTTTAGCTAGAGAAACCAGATGCCCCAGTTTTCCAGGAACAGTCCCTATATTTGCTGCTTTATCCCCAGCTGGCACCGTCCCCAGAAATGTCCCTGGATTTACCCCTATCGAGATGGCATTAGTATCACCAGGGGAGGTCTAGTGATATAGTTTTTACCTCAATACCATAATCATATCACATTTTTTCAGCCACCCTGGGCAGAAAAAGACAAATACTGTATAAGTACACAAAGAGAAAATGAAATCACAGATTGAAGAGATTTCATTTGTGCCAGGAAAGTTGGAAAAACAGAGATGAGTGCAGAAGCAGCTGCATCTGGTGTTATAATGACTTAGAGCCACTTTGAAGAGAGTTTTGCCTGTTTAGATGTACTGTGGCATTGTGTGGCATATTCCTGGATTACCATAGTCAGCTAAATGTTTCACATTCTACACGAGTGCAGGGACAAGATGGAAATTATTCATATGCATGGGTAAAATCAAATTACTGACTTTGTCTAGTAATGTTACAGTCAGCTTTAATTTGGCCTGTTGTTCTCTAAAAGGGGTTTAAGTCACATATCCAGAGCACAGACAGATAAACCAACTGCACACAACACAATATCACTGCTGCAGGTCACAAGCTTGGCATGCATGCATACTTCTGCCAAAGTCCAACAGTCCTCTGATTTTACTTTTTTGCCAATATAAAGACAGCCGATTATCATTAACTTGAATCAGCATCATCTTAGCTGAGCACAGGTGATAGTTACATGCTTGTAGCCTTATTACTTCCACAAAGGAGGTTATGTGATCTCTGGCATTTGTTTTATGATTGTTTGTTTGCCTGTTTCGAGATATCCTGCTAGCAGGATATCTCAAAATCTCAGATTTCGAGATAGCTCAGATTTCTCTTGACAAGAGAAAGATGATTTTGGAGATGATCCAGACCATATTCTGGATGCAGGATCCAGAAGAATTTTTTTAGCCTAGAAAATCAATGGTAATTGGCATTACCTTTTTCTTTTTTTTTTTTTTTTTAAGATCTGCTTATTTTGGTAGTGATCAGGTGGTAAATGTTGAGACTTTTACAGTAGGAGGTGATAGTGGAGGAGTGGGGAAGCTTTTTCCAACTCTAATCCACTTTTCCTTGATCCAAGTTCCACCTATCTTAACATGAAAATGAAATCCAATGATGGAGTTATAGTCATATCCTGCTAATAAACACAGAAATTGGATTATTATCTGGCATCATAAAAAAAACAAAAAAAACAAACAAACAAAAAAAAAACAGGTATGCAATTAAAACACTGTATTTAGCATGCATAGCTATTTTACTGTACTTAATATACTCCAACTCGGTAGAGATTTCAGCTTTAATGTAATATGAATTCAAAATCCTGTCACCTGGAATAAGGCCAAATAACTATGGTGAGTATAACAGGCATAAAAATATTATGCTCATGGGCAGATCCACAGATGTTTCTGATCTCTTGAATAGCCAGATGCCCACACTGAGCATTTGAGAGCTGAGAACTCAATCAGAATATGTCAACTTGTCTCCATCCTTCACTTTCACTTCACTTTCACTTTCTGTATGTGTTCATAAATTACAAGGGCTCTATGCTAGAGTAGTAACACTGCTGAATAGTTACACAGAAGCAAACAAATACTGGAATTTATGTGTCATACAATGATTTGTTGACACATTATAAAAGAGTGAGCTGCTCATTCTATGCACACATTCTCTCCATCTCCCACTACTACAAAATGAACCAGATTCATAAGAGTAAACAAGCAAACTCTAATCCAAATTCACTTTCACAAGCTTGCACAACCTTGTCTTCAAAAATTACCGTTCAAAGGGCAAACAATATGCCTGGAACCTATTCAAGAGCACGTCACATATGTTCATGTGACGAGTGCTGTGAGTGGTTATTCGCCCCTGAGCGATGCATTGGAGTTGGTCACTTAACTTGTGGTGACTGTGACAATGGGTGGGTAGCAGTCAGGGTCAATGTCTCATGCCTGGTTAGAGTACAAGCACTGAGGGGATGGGGGACGTTTTTCTAATGCTCGTTCCCTTAAGGATTCGGAAAGTTACTTACACCACTGCACAAGAAAAATTGCTCTGCATTAAGCCCTTGACTTGTCCTTTTTTTCCCCCATTTCCAAAAAGGAGGTCTTCTGTACCTACACATTTTGCGTTAACTGCTTGGGAGGTTATTAGCTCCATGGCTTTAAACATTAATTCATGTGTGAACTGAATGTAGCTAATACATTGTGTTGCATTTTAACGGCTCACTGGCAGCCTGCCCAAAATACAGATATTTAAAAATAATGTAGAGTGCAAAGTCTACATCAATACCAGTGTATGAGGGCATGCATGTGTTTGGATCTGAATGTGCATGCTGATGAGTTTTTTTTGTTTTTTTTTTTGTGTAGGAGTACAGTATATGTAGATGTTAATGAAGGTTAGAAGTGCAAGTGGGATTTTAAAGCAATAGAATGTCTGGGAGTGCTCCATTTGGAGCTAATGCCGCCACCATGGGTCAGTTTATGGAGGACATTAAACTTAACTGCTATAGAATAGTACAACAGAAGGAAGCTAACAGATATGTTCCCAAAAGACTCACACAGTCATTATAGATTAACATAATATTGCCAAAGAAAATGCAAAATCATACCTTATGCTGCATTTCTGCTTATGCTCATTCTTTTAAAGAGTAGAGCAATGTTTTTTTTTATATTGGAGATTTTCTGAAATTGCCACTTCCCTAGTGTCTGATGAGTTGTTCATTTAGGAGAAAAAACCTATTTCAAATAAGATGTGTTAAAAATTAGTGTTAACAGCTTTCCTGTAGTCCTGTGCTACAACTCAGCAAATAAACTCAGACTTTAAAGACTCAAATTGATTTTAATAAACCGCTCCTCCTCTGATCTACTCATAGAAGGTTGCATATTCACCAGATATTGTAGGAGTTTAGCAAATGGGTCTTCAGAGCTAAGATGTGATCCTTCATATATTCCAAGACTATGCTTGGAATAGTCTTGTCGGCTAGTTCTCTGTTATGAAAAAGACAGCCATTTTCGCAAAAATGCACTGATCTTGTCTGAGAGTTGGAGGACTTGTTAGATAGCTCTCTCTATCTTTTTTTAGTAAGTATCTCATATTCAAAAAGTCCTTGTTAGTGAATTTGCATTTGTTCACTCAACTCAAATTCTCAAAAAACTCAAAGTCTATTGATATGGGGTATATGGGGATATGTCCCTTGCAAGTTTGGCAAAATGCATTCTGTCCTCCACAGATTTTTGTAATCCAATAGTAATGACTTCCTCCGGCATCAATATAACACTCACTGTGCAGTCAGTCACTCGCCACCCTAAGGCCCTGGTTATACAAAAAGGATCAGATGATAGTGTCAACAAATGCATATACTGTTCACAGTGGCTACAGGCAACCTGGAGATGTTAAGTGGCTGTGTCAAACTTTTTTTTTTTTTTGATGTTTCTCCCAGCTCCGACTCTGAGCTCACTTCAGTTCTAGGGCATCAAATGTGGGAAAGAGACGATCAAAATGCTGCGTCTTTTGATGAAAACTTATGATGGCTGAGATATAGCTCTCTGTCAAAGCTTCTGTGTGCTGCATGCAGCCAAGGTGCCTGAGTGGGGTCATATGCTTCCTTTGAAAGATCTTCCCATTCCAGATATTCACTGTCAGGTGTTAAGAGGTAGTTAAAATGTTCAGAATGACAGCAAGAAAAGGCAACAGGTTATTCATAATGATCTACTAAATAAAATAAAAGGTCACAGTTTATTTCAACAATCGTGTTAATACTCGACTCTTACCAGTGACCGTAACGTGACATTAAAAGCCTGAGTTTAAAGCAATGCCTGTAGTTGTGTGAAAAGTAGTCTGTAGCTTCCAAACATATGAGCTAGGGCTTATGAGAGGGTTTAGGTTTGGAGGGTTATTTGGATTTAGGTGAATGAAAAATGCGATCAGATTTAAGAAAGCTATGCACTTGCAAGATGCATTGCCTACAAAAATATGTCAGGGCAGTAGTGTCAACTTTTGTTAGGTGATGTCAATAGTGCAGCGGCAATGAAAACAAGAAAGACATACTAATTGTGACAGTTGAATTTGTTCTATGGCCAAACCATCTTCATTTCACTTTGAAAAAGTGAAAAAGATTTTGCTGAAGTAAATAAAGACTGTCACATATCTTTGTTTACCGGCTTTGTGCAGACTGGCAATAATTTCTTTTTCTTGATTTTATGTATCGTATTTTATTGTTTTTATATTATTGCATGTGAAGCACCTTGTGACCTGTTGTCTATGAAAGGTGCTATACAAATAAAGTTTATTATTATTATTATTATTATTATTATTATTATTATTATTAATAATTTATTTTCAGCCCCAACACTGCCCCCTAGTGTTCAGTATTTAATCTTCCAGATTAGCATGTATAGTCCTCCGGTTTAGCACTACATAAACTGTTGAAATGATGCACTATTGCTCATGTCAATAATATGCATTTTCTCACCTTGTGTAAGCAATGTTAGAGTCATAATTTACAGTCTAAACGCTTTAAGACATATCAATAGTTACCCATTGTGACCACTGCTACTCAATCCAGTTCCATGAGCTGACAGAACCTTTAAATGGGGTTATTTACTCTTGACCACTTGTCTTCAAGTTGCCTATGACATTTCACTCAAGCATCTATATGATTCCTGTGCCAATAAAGTGTGGGAGGCTATAGACAGAACAAGCCTCTTCTTCTTACTTTATCACTACATCGTCTGTACATTTATTGGTTCATATAATTGTGTTCTTTAATGGGCAATTCCAAGATTAAGCTGAGAGTCGACTGACCCATAAATTGAAAGAAAATGGCCTCAAGGTTAAAGATGTTATGGTGATACTTCACAGGGAGAGAGGGAGGGAGAGAAAAGCAGCTAGAGGTAATGATAGAACATGAATGAGAGCACCAAATGTTGAGAGAAAGCGGAAAATGTGGAGAGAGAGTTCCATGATATGAAGAAGGATGCTGCGGTTGGGAATGATACTGTGATTATTTCTGTAACTCATTTTTCTCAGATATTATCCAATTTTAGATACCTGGTGCATCCGTGGCAGTGGGGACTCATTCTTCCTGGGTTAGGCCACTTATTTTAAATATTACCTTCATATAACGTTTCATTCCAGTATTACATTTCCAATTTCCAAAATTAGTAGCTCTGTGTGAATCACCTTACAGACTGCTGCATATAATATTGCAACGCTCAACCTTCACACAGGATATTCCTCTCTACAACTTAGCTAAATTATTCAAGCGTCCCATTTGAGTGAACGTCAAGATTTTAAAAGGTTATAAAGGCTGCAGTTGTTAAAGGTTTTGAATGCTTGAGCCAAATAAATATTACCCACATTTACGTTACATTACTATCAACCATTTTCCAAAACTTAAATTATCATTGTTTAAAATCAAATGTTCAGGTATTACACCCACCTTAAAAGTTCAATGTTTCGCTGCGATTGTATAAATTTCTCATTAAAAGCAGTCTTCTCCTGGGACTATATTCCCTGGCAGAATACATTTTCTTCCGTGCAGCTCCATGTTGGATCCATTAACTTAAGTAACTTTGACAAAAAAAAAAAAAAAAAAAAAATGTATATACATCTTATTTGGTGTGATGGGTTACTTATCTCAAGCATGTTTCAAGTCTCAATAAATTGATTTTAATAGCGTACTGAAATAAACTCAAATCAAAGGCAGTCTGGAAGGTAGGAAAATTAATGCTAAAATGTACCACTACACAATACGTTTTGGAAAAAGTTTGGCAGCAGTGTAATATGTAGGGCTGTATTTATTGGGCTCAAACATGCAAAATCACCATTTTGGTCCTTTAAATGCTTTGAGATTAATTTCTTACACAGAAATTCTTTGAAATATTTATGATACTTTATGATATAAAAGGATTTGCTATTCAGTATGGGCTTTATACACACAGATGTAATTATTTATTTTTTTAATCTGTACAGTACATTGAGGTAAAAAAAAAAAGTTGTACAAATTTATATTAAGAAGAGAAAAATGTTGTAAGAGAAATAAATGTTTCTTTAAGATATTTGTGCTGAAAAAGACAATCTCACACAAATTCAAAGACTACTTGGCAATGCAACTTACATATAATTGTACATTAAGATCTTTGAGTATGCTGCTGGATTATCAAACTAATTATACCTTTAAAATGCAATCAGCAAAGATCACAACTATCTGGCTTCATGTGTCTCTCAGGGCTTGAGATGAGATAAGAGATTCAAAGGAGAAGCAATTTGTCTTTGGACTTGAACATCAGGATATCTCAACTTTTATTCTGGGGAAACACATTCAGAACACTGAAAGCATCTCTTTTTAACAGTGTGCATCATTGGCAATTTTGGGGGAAATGTTATATCTTTTTGATAAACGGTTTTAAAATCTGTACCATTATTTGGCTACAATTACAATATTCTGTGGTGTGATTTGCTAATGTTTAAAAATACTTTCAAACATGCTTCATAAAATATTATTCATTTTTTCTTTAAGAATTCTGTGTAAATACATTGTTGGTTTCTTTATTTGTCTATTCAAAGCATCATTTACTGTAAAGTTACACTTATAACTTCACTGTCTTATGCAAAATAGCAAAATACACCATATATTAAAGTGTGAATACCCTAAGGCACTACAATGCATATGTGAGCCTTGATTTTCTGGTTGTAGGAGGCAGAATAAATAAGATTGCATTATTTATTTATTTTCTATTATTTATGCAGATTTATTCATTTGTATTTAAATTACCACAGTTTATTAGTGACATGAAATCTACTAAATCCACTTTGTGAAACATATGGCAAGCACTGTAGGCGATGAAAATGCACTCCACGTAGAACCTGAAGGTCACACATGGCACATTAAGTTTTCCTTTGACTTACAGGCTAAATCTGGGCCCATAGTGACACGAACATCATTTTTAGGAGGGGAAATGAGGTCACTAACAGAGTCTTAAAAAAATTAGATATTGACCATGAGGATAAAACCAACTTATTAAACCTGAATTTTGGTTGTCTTTACCTAAAATATAAATGTAATACTATCCAATTTAATTTCTTTCTTTCTTTCTTTCTTTAGGTTCCTGTATTGCTGAAGATGCAGGTTGTAATGTTGTGTGTCCACTTGTAAAATATCTTTTATTAAACACAAACGTGAAACTTCAGAAAAAATCTATTTCTCTAACCACAATAGTATTCGCTGAAAGTCAGTATTGTCTACATTTGATATGTCAGCACCTTGCATTCAGCAGCAAGCTTGCAATATACTTTTTTTTCCTCAGAATATGAGAATCCCTGTTACTCTGGAATTGGAGGCGTTGAAGTATGTTTTGCTTTTTCCTTATCAAATGTTCCCAAACATCTTGAGTGGGGTTGAGACTTGGTGACTGTGGACTTCTGATAGTCCTGGCATGGCTCTGATGCATGTTTAGGTCATTTTCCTGGTGGAAAATGGATCCTCTTACAGTTGAGCTAGTCGGGATAGCATGCCTCTGTAGAATACAGTGGTGCTGCATGATCCTGTATGTGTCACTAACACCAAGATTGGTGAAATATCCCCATACTTGAATAACACTTAAAACTATATTAATGTATTTATGTGCTGTGGTGTTGCATTGAGTTTATCCACTTTTCAACTGTAAAATTTTGGTGTTGTTTGGCTCCTGCTAAAGTTTTAAACTTGCCTTGTCATCAAGGGGTTTGTAAACTGCTATTCTGTCATTTGAGCTGTTCTCACAGGTGGCAGCTTTTCCTCCACTGGCACCTTATAATCCTGTGGGAGGAGCCCGCCTTTCAAAATGTGCTGCCAGCCCTTTAGAAAGTGACGTCCCTGTTGAGAGGCTGATACTGATGGTACTGGAACGTGACATCATCAAACCAGAGCTCATGGACCTGGATGAGATTAATGGTCTCCCATACGGGGTGTCATGTACCCAGAAGTACTTCTGTACAACAGGAGCACCCTCCTTAACAGTGTCCACCTCCAAAACTAAAGCGAGTGCTTGCGTTGAAAATAGTAGCTAGTTAGTGATTGAATTAACAGTGTTTTCTGTTGTTGAAAAAAGTTTTCTGCTCAGATAGTTTTCCGTCAAAAGGTGCTCAGGTCATGTGCTGCCAATTTCCATTTGCTGTGCTTTTACTAAGAGATGACCTGGTGTTCTTTGTTGAGATGGTTTTCTATTTTAATGCAACTCAGAAAGATGCAACATTTATTCAGAAGGTCCACAGACATTGTGCTCTTCAGATCTGCATATTCTTACTTGAGAAGAAAATAATTTAGAATGTGAACATATCTTCAGCTCGTTGCCCCCTGAAAAGGTTTTGATTCAGCTGCTGTTTTACTGGGTAATTATTTGGTCCTAAAATGCTTAATTAGCTACTGTGATATTGTTACAAACGGGCAGGTAGTCTATAATCCAGGATCGCATGTTGCAGTTTCACAATGTAATCACATGGAGTCATTTAAATAGCGATAATTATCTGTACAAATGAGCCTAATCAGTTATTCAATTTTTTTTTCTTAAGTGTTATTTTATAGACTGTTAAATATATAATTTTTGAGTAATAATAACTAACTGAAAGTAATTAATGTACCTGGCATTAAATATTGCATAATTTAAGTATATCAAGTTAACAGTGTTCACATTAATCATTCATATCAAGTAGTAATTTAGTACCTTTCTGGTGCTAAATAAATTAGATACACACTGTGCTTTTCTGCTGGTTTGCTGGACTTACACCACCTCCTCCAGAGGATATATTAAACAGATTGAGAGGAACTTTACTCACAAGCCTCAAATATTTATGCATGAGTGTATTTCAGAGAAATTTTGCTTCATGCATGCTGCCTCCCGAGAGGTCCTAAAAGAATCCTGGTTGAATAAAATTACAAACTCAAGTCTCAATTTCATCTACAGAGAGTCTATTTTTGAATGGAGACTCTATAACCTTGCCTGGATCCCACAGCATAAATGGATTGACAAGAAACATGTAGCAAACCACAATCCATGTGTAAAAATGGTTTAAAACAGTGTGTAAAAAGTTAATCAAGCATGAAAATGAGCAAATGAAGTTCTCTTACCTCCCAGTGTGGCTGAGATGAGAATGTGGGTTCCATATTTTTTAATGATGGTGTCGATGAACTGTTGAGTAGTGGGTCTGCGGCCCAGCAAGCGAATGCTGCGCTGGAACTCAGGCATGAGTGGCACTGGGTTCCGGATCAGGTCCCTTCTCTCAATGGCGGTGTTCCTCACCTTCCAACGTGCAAATTCCCTGAAAAATCACAGGAAAAATAAATACTCATACTGACAAGAACTAGTTTATACTACTGCAAAATTAGTGTGTTATCTCATATGTTAACTTGAAGGGCACAAAGACAGAAAAGCCTCTGCAAAATATTATATACTGGTTTAAATAGAAAGAAATGACTATAATAACTGAGCTTAATGGGAAACTGACAAAAAATATTGAAAAATATCCTATCTCATAATGTGAAGAAATCATTTAAAAAAGAAAATCCTGGATCCACCTCTGGATCCAGATTGAGGTTTTCCTCTGGCCAAGTTCCACCTTTCTTAACCAAGTTTCATCAAAATCAGTTTTTAACTGAGTAATCATGCTAATAAATGGTTATCTCCTTGGTGGAGGTAATGAGCCAGACTCAATAAAAGATACACATTTGACAGAAAGAAAAGTGTAGTTTTTCCTCCATCTAACCAGTTTTTGTTAGATCTAACTTCAAAAGCAATTTATAAAGCAACTTAGTTTTCATTATACCTCAGCCTAAGAAAACATATAATTAATTTTAGCATTAAAATTAAAAATTAATGAATCCTGTAATATTTATGATTAATGATGTAATATTTTAATTTAAATTGCTCAAGTTTTTGCTGCATCACATCCAAAGTGCAAGAGAACCAGTATGGAATTACATGCTAAACTAAATCATATTCTCCGCTTGTTGTTTTTGACTTCAGCCGTAGAGACAGTTCTCAGTGTAAATGTCAAAAGATCCCCTGAAATGTTTGTGTGGATGTTCATGATTTTTGCCTGAGCCCCTTGAGACACACATGAAGGCAACATTTCCACAGACAAACACTGGCATCTCAGGAAAAAACACAGATACTAAAGCCAAATAAATAACCCAACCTTAGGATAAAAGTCACAGATTTTCTGCAGCATGTCTGAAATGCAAATGAGACTATGTGTTAATGAATCAGTGGCTAATGCCAAATTAGCCTGCATAGCCAAGGGGGCTACATTAACTGCTCACCAGCACTGGCTGATCAGCAACTCACCCACTCATTACTGCAAAAGAACCTGCATCTTAAGTCAGTATAAGACAGATGTGAAATTCAATATCACAATTATTTTTATTATTATAATAATTCTTCATTTTAAGATATTGCTCTCAAGTTCAATAAAAGAGAGCCACAGCCATAGATTACAATAGCTGACCATGTTATTTGCATTTTTCAGGTAATATTAACAGCATTTTCTGGAGCTAAATGTTTCAGAGTAAGGTATGATTCAACAGTAACCAATGTTTATTGTTTTATGGTTAAATTTTCTAGTATGTAGATATCAAGTAGAGTGTTTGTCAGTCATAGTTCATCGAGATCATACCATATCTGCAGTTCAGTATGTTTGGTGTTGTTTGGAAATGTGAAGCTGGATTTGTGATCAATCAGTTCACCTTGAAGGCGACATCTCATGATTTAATGAGAAGCTGGGATTTCTGTATCATGCTATGGTATTTCTGTCAAATGCAAAAATGTTTTTGTGGCATGTGGATTTTTCACATTCTCAAACAAAACTCCAAGGTGTGCACATGCATATGCCAACACACATGTAAGAATTACACTTTCATATGTTTCAGACAGGTGGCTTTCATTGGCTCAGCTTCTGGAAAGCTGTTTGTAAGCAGCACCTTATGCTGCTGGGAACAAATACAAAGTAATCTAGATAATCAGCTGTATTAAGGCTGAAAATATTCCTGATTTTTTTTTTTGTTGTGATTATGTGTGCAGTTTTGTTCTGTTTACCCTGAAAGCATGCGTGAGAATGATAATGTATGTGTTCCTTACACGCACTACACTACAGGCCAGAAGTTTGAGGCCATCCCCAGATTTAGCATGACCAGACTGTGTAGCAAGTTAATCACAAAATGATCTGGGAGAAGGCAGACAGCAGGCTATTGAATAGCATGTTAAAACACATAAGCAAGGGAGTTTGGGCAAGGGAGTTGGAACGCAACTGAAGTGCCAGTGCACTAATACAGACTAGGCTGGGCATGCCTTCATTAAAAATCATTTCTTCAGCCATAGTGGCTACAGAATATACTCTTGTTGACAAATTCTTCTTGAAAACTAGTTACATTTATTTTATATATTTTTGTCATTTTCTGTGCAATAAATTTTAAAACTGTGGTGGCCTCAAACTTCTGGCCTGTAGTGTATGTGTCTTGTATGCAAGGGGTATTATTCCAATTTCATGTTCCCTTGGTTTACTAAAAGAAATATCACTTTTAAGATTTCTAATTTAATACAGCTCCTCCATACAGATCACCATCAAATGGAAAATTTCTTGTGTTCAGGAAAAAAACAGATGTCAGAATATTAAATGAAGTTACATTTCTCTTGATTCCCTGAAAGTTACAGGCAGGCATGGTGCCATAACCTGGTGACTAAAAACTGCAGCATGTCGGGGTGCAGAAGTTAAGGCAGTTTCACACTGAGTGCTTATTTTCATGCGGGTTATCCACGCAGATATTTTAAAATATTAATTCCATGAGCTGCAGTGGAAGTGTACACACTGCTGCAGAATCTTTGTGCGGGGTAAAAAGCAAAAATCCAGAGACATCTTGATCTGTTTGCAGAAAGTCGTGCCTGACCAGTTAATTGTTCATGTAAGCTGATGTAGAACTCCTCTCATACTAGCTACAGTGCTTTGCTGACTATTGCTATTTTTGCCTCAGTTTTTAATTAAAGAAGAATTAAACATTGATAGCTGGAGCTATTTTAAATAAGTAATAATCAGTAAAACAGATATGGTGGCAGGAACATGTCACAACTGTCAAAGGTCGTATACTGTAATAGCCATAGAAGAACATTTGTGTAAAGTCCTCATGAATTTCATATTCAATTTTCCTCCTAATTTTACTGAAGCATTTATTTTTTTTTCTAAAAGCTCTAAAAGGTTTTTCTGTTAAAAGTGAATCAGAGCACATACACCTGAACATTCTTTTAACATCCTACAGTATACAAATCAATAGATTATATATGAAAACCACCTTTTAAGCTTTTGTATAGATTCCACAGTCCTTTAGAACAGCCATATCCTAAGCTTTCCTCCTTTTACTTTATTTTCCATTCCAACTCTCAAGGGCTCCTTAGAGTGATTTAGCTATGAATAGGCAGCTCTTTGGGCGCCCTCAAATCAATTTATTACTTAGTTTGAATTCTCTGACACACTGTCAGCTACATGTCAGTCTGTCTGTGCATATCTTCACCACAGCACATTTTAGTGCTCCATTCAGCACACTTTTAGCACTAATACATAATAACATGCATTTTATGGCATTTCATATCTTGACTACTGCCTCAAAATAAAAGTCATTTTATACATTTACTACTGTCAAAAACCATTATAAAGTGAATATATGGAATGTTTACTAGTATAAGTGCATCATTTCCCATTTCCTATTTACAGAGATGAGAAAAACTGCTTTTCTTTTATTCCTTCTAATCACATAAATCATCAGGAGTTGTGCTCCACTCAGGTTCACAATAAATGCTATGTGCCAGAATTGCAGAAACCTTCCTTTGGAGAATTCTGCAATTCTTCAATGTCAAAAAGACACAAGTGCTTGTCTAGTGGGACAGGGCTCACCAATCATGCACACTCATGAGTACACGCTGATTCAGCTGCCACCCCTGTTCCATGACTTAGCTTTTTTACAGCTTTTGTTTTGTGCTGTTACACTTTTCTGCAAATAGCCCAGAAAACTGCAAGAGACTTCCACATTTGCAGCTGCTACCCAAATTTATCTCTTTTCATTCTCAGCCTGTATCCCTCTCTGCTTGTATTCCGCTTTCTTTCAGATATCAATTTATTTTAAGTGAATCCTCTTCATGACTCTGTCACTGCCAATTATTATATAAAACATCATATAGAAGCCATATGTACTTGGGGTCTCCTGCCCCAGATTAGGGATGCCAGCAGATGGAACCTGCGATATGATTCAGTGCTTTACTTCACAGCTCCAAGACCACTTTAATGACCTATCAAAGGATGTTAAGAGGAGATAAATGGCATTGCAGCTGCACAGGAAGCAAATGGGAACATGGGTGATTATTGCTTTATGGTGTCCAAGTCAGTAGTGTGGGAGGGTAGTTATTTTACAATAGCCTGTGTGGGACTCTCTGTGACACACCCAACACAGATTACGTGATTATAATTAAACACATGTATGCTTTAATAATTATAAACTGTCCACACATATGCGGTGGGTTCTGTACTCGCTGATATCACAAATATATAACATTACCACTAGCAACATTTTGGCATTTGGAACAAAGAGCTTTTTTGATGATAGAGGAGCAGTAATTTGAAGAATTATAGTCCCTTATTAATTCCTTGGTGCCCTCATTGAGACCATGGCTTTATTTGATTCCCCTCCAATGTTTATCTCAGCACAGTTTAGCCAAGTAAACTTCAACAGTGGCTGCTAGCAAATACATGGATCTAGTCAAACAACCAAGTCCCTGATCTCACATAGATCAGATTGAGAACATTTCTCACCAGAGAATATTTGTTCTAATGAATGTACTGTTGGCTCTAACATGCTTGCTTCTATTTTAGACTTCAGTCAGAGCAATCCTAGAGAAAGGAAATGTTTGAAGTATGTAGTGACTCGAATGCACTAAAACTTTGTTTTTTTATACTGAGCTGCAACTATACTGTATGTATCTGCCTTCTAGTTCTATTATAAAAGAAGTTCATGGTAAATACAGTATATATTGTGTGTAAATGTACCAAGAGAATAAATACGTAAGGAAAGCAGAAGAAATTCAAGGAAAGTCTCTCACAAAGACAGCAGCTGAGCTGTAAAGTAAGTAAATGTATCTTTGATAAAGTTTACATTCCCTCTCAGATTATATAGATTATTGATATACTGCATATTGATGTGGATTGTGTTGGAGGTGTTTGATCTGTGACACGATTCTGAACTCAGAACACTCATAAATAGCTGCAGTGCATTTTTAGAGGATCAATTTAATGCAAACACATGGCTGAGCAATGAAAATCATTTAATTTTTTCTTTTTTTAAAACCAGAATTCATTAATACCTTTCTGCCAGTATTCTGGAGTTTTTCTGATTCTGCATTGACTGGAAAATTATTAGTGGTGTAACAACTCAACTCACTGCACTGATAAATTATGGTTTAATTATAGTGATTCAACTGCTTCAACTAATTACAAGAAATAAACAAAACTGCTGACTGACTTCAGCAATAATCAATTAATAATAATAATAATAATTAATAATCTCAATTCTGGAAAAAACAAAACAAAACAAAAAAAAAAACTATAATTTAAATGTATTTTGGCTGCATTTACACTACAGGTCTTGATGCCCACTTCTGATTTTGCCTAATTCTGATTTTTTTTTTTTTTTTTTTTTTTTTGTACAGCATACTTACATCTTTGTTTTTAGGTGGCCCATTTCCAATACTTGTGTTTACACAGCTTTGATCTGAAACACACCCCTGATGCAGAAACACAGGTTTGCGCATGCACAACTTTCTGAGACTGATGTAAACAAAATTCTGCAATGGACAAAAAAATGAGAGAAACTTTTAAATATATATACATTTGGGGGGTTTGCAAATTTTGAAAAAGAAGAGAAACATTTAGTGTGTTGCACAAGCGTTTATTGCCAAGACTCTTCTATCTGGATATATCCTTTCATCGGACAATCATAGTAGAGAAGCGGGTGGGAGATGCTGCAAAGGGAGCCTGTTATCAGACACTGTTACAGTATCAGCACATCTGTTTGGCATAAGCACAACATCAGTATATCTGATATATGTAGTATGTCCTGTATTTCCATTGACAGAGAGTGGTCATCTTTTTTATTGCTTTTGACATTTATATGCAAATAAAGTAGAAAAATGTTTCATTTATTAACGTATGAGTCGGAATGCCAAAGATAGTCTGATTTGTGTATTTTGATCACACTCACATTGGCAGATATCCGATATGTATCTGCTTTATTTCAACACATGCATGTGGCCCAAAACAGATCTGGAAATATCAGATTCAACATGTTTTTTTTTTTGTTTTTTGTTTTTTTACCATTTACATCCTCCCAATATATATCCGATACATGCTACATGCAAGCTAAAGATCAGAATCAGGTTGCTTGTATGTGGTAGCTCACATGTAGCATTAGTTATAGAGTCTGCGTTGTGCAAACAAACATGGCAGAGAAAGTGAAGGACCTTGGGATTTTCCATGCTCCCAAAACCTGAAGCAGAAATCATGGCTGCATTTCTTGCTAATCATTAAGCAACAGTGTTGCTAATGTATTTAACTAGACACAATTTGAAGCAGAGCTATCTTAATTACAATTTAAGCAGCCAATCACTCTCCCATCCTTCCACCCACTCACTCACTCACCATCCTCCTCCACACTCCAAACACACACTTGCTCCCACTCCCACAGCAGTGCCGGAACGTTGGATGGCATAATGCTTTATTAATAGAAACACCATTAGAGTTGCTATAAAGTTTCATAATGCATTATCATGTCTTTTTTTTTTCTTTTTTCTTTTTTACAAGAGTCATAAGGCTTTGTAATCATAAACTTCAAGCTGAGCACAGTCGCAATCTCTCATTATCGCTCTACTCATTTTGCACAAACAGATAAAAGGTCAATGTAATTTCTGTAAACACAGCTGATGGAGTGTGTGTGGCTGCAGCTTGTCACATCACCTTCGTTATAAGCTTGCTGTCTGCTTCAGTGAAAGTAAAGGCGCACTGATAACCTGCAAACATTCTGTAGGACATTCTGACAGAAGAGCATGACAGACATTTAAAGTGTGGTTGCACAGAGGAAACAGAACCACTGTCACATAAATGTCTCTAATTAACTGAGAGCGAATGGCAGCTTGGCAGGACTCACAGAAGCCACATTGCTGAACATCCAATCATCGGCTTTAAAACATATCAAAAGCATGTCAGTAAATTAAAGAGCTGTGTGTTTACTGCTCTCTTCTTCTGATACTACAACTTTACAAGTGAATGCATTTTCTATTCATTAAAATATGATGATGTGTCGCATCTTTATCTATGTTATGTAAAAAGTAAATTTTAGTATATGAAAATCTGTATCTGTAATGCATTATTGATATGGGCTTCATAGAAAGTATTACCAAACGTTGAAATTCTGACTGTCAATTGTACCTAGGAGCTCCACCACTATTACTCCAAAACTATTACGAAGACTGAAATTAGAGGCCAAGACTTCAGGCAAACTTTATAAACATCATTTTTAAAAATGGGGAACTATTTAATTACTTAATTTATGTTTGTAGTCAGTTTAAGAAATACTCAGTCTTTAGATTTTTTCTTCGTTTTTCTTCTTGTTTGTTGACATTGTATCGTTGAATTAGTCTATAATTGAATTGCAAATCATATCACAGATAGTAAAATAACTGTAAGTGTGTGTGTGTGTGTGTGTGTGTGTGTGTGTGTGTGTGTGTGTGTGTGTGTGTGTGTAGGAGTAGGTTCACTCACATCAATGTTTATGGATATGCAACTTTGGCAAATAATTACTGAATCAAATTGTGGCTTATTAAATGGAATTGACTAAATAATGAGCCCTGTTACCTATAAATTACATTCATATCAAATTAAAATGCATTTTCACAAACTATATTTGCTGCCTGATTACCTTCATTGGCTACATATTTTCACTAAAGCATAATTCAGTTTTCATATTTCCTATTGAAGTGTGATAAGCGTGCGATTGAGTGGCTGACCTGCTCACAGTCCAACAATATGTAATTTTTTTTTTGTTGAGCATGTCAAAGAGGTGTGATTCAACTCTGCTTTGATTGTTCAAGGCGGCAGTTGTTGTATCAGTATTATATTTTAAAGTAGCTACTGCAAAGTTACTTTATTGCATTATATGAGTTGGCAGCTTGTCTGTAAGAGACGTAAATTAGTTCATGTAGTTTGCATGATAGAGAAGGCACAAATATTATAATGCACACAAGATATTCCCTACAGGCAAAACTATCTCAGAAATAAAACAAACATAGTTTTTAATTTGTGCTGAGTAGACATAATATATTAATTTCACTGGATATTACAGTATATTATATTATATTATATTATATTATATTATATATAGAGTCTAGCCTTAGTCATATGGATAATGATGTAAAACTTAGTCAGACCTATAAGAAATTGTCCCATACTGACTAATGATGAGTATGTGCTGGAACTCAGGAAAAAGTAATAAAACTGTAGTTAGTAATACAATGGCCTATGCAGATTTTTCGTTATTTTTAGCATCTAAGTTTTAATTCATGTTCAAAGATACAATATTCATTGTACTGAAAGTCTCACTATATATGTGGCTACAATATTTATCATGCTGAAGTTGCACTAGATATTTAATTTATAGTTACACGCTTTTGTAATCCGTGTTCTTACTTTATGACTGCTATAGTTCTGCTTTTGCATTCGGTGTTCTGCAGCTTTATGAGCCTGCCCTCTTTGCTGGCCACCGTCTCTTGCACACATGCGTTTCAGCATGAGCATCTGCTATTCTCGACCAGCTCACTCCACATTCCAGTAAAAATATCTATTTGTGACCCTGGATGCTGCCCAGACTACTGCATTCTGTTTGCTTCGGCTCCCCCCTTCCAGCATGAAACACAATTATAGCAGAATCTGTATGTANTTTTTTTTTTTTTTTTTTTAACTGATTTATTTATTACTTGTTCCAGAATAATAGTATGGGTGAGCATAGCATAAACATAGTGTGGAGAGATACTGTACGTCTGGCAGTGCAAGAGCGGATGATTTGCAGTAAAGTGTGAAACCATGAATAATATCGCTGACAGTGAAACCAAGAAATGTACACATTAATCAACACATTAAATATACATCTCTCTCTCTCTCTCCTCTCACTCTATTTCTGTCTCTGACTGTATTCCTCTCATACAACATGACTGAAAAGATTTAAACTCATGGTTGTACATTTGGTTATCATTTCCACAAACGTAAAGCCTAATGTAATAATGTAATAGCTTGTCTGCAGGCTCAATAGAATCAACAACAGCACATTAATGGACAAGATGCTGCTTTTCTTGATGTTCCATTAGTTTTTATATACATTAGTCCCAACAAAGCTTAATGGAAAGAGAACAGAAATTACTGAAGCCTTATATATATATATACACATACATACATACAATTTTTATTTATATTTTTTTATTTATATTTTATATATATTATATATATATTTATATATATATATATATATTTTTATTTATATTTTATATTTTTATTTTTTATTTATATTTTATTTATATGTGTGTGTGTATAAAGAATAAATAAATAAATATATATATATATACATACACATACATACATACAATTTTTATTTTGATTGTAATATTTTTTGCTTTCATTAATTATAGCTTTGAAAAGTGACTCTTCTAGGTCGGGTCAGTCAGGTTGTATTTTATGCCAAACTGCACTTATACAGCAGTTTTAACCACAACTATTCTCTTTTTCTAAAGTTATAATATGTTATTATTAATTTGAAAATAATTCCACTCATTCGGATTGTGCATCATTATATACTGCATTATTTACAAAAGCACAATAAATATTCCTGACACATTGCTGATTCAATTTTGCCACACTGTTCTTTATAGATAAAACACTCTTGTGACTTACTGATAACCGTGCTTCATGAAGGCCTCAAAAGACAAAGCTGGCAAGCTGCTAAGACTGGAGAGAGACTTTGATCCAACAATTTTAATTCCCCAAACAATGAGTTTGTGAAGTGATTTTGTCTCCTCATGAAGTGCTGGCATATTCCTTTTCATTTTGATCTCACAACACACACAACCACATGGTCTCATCTAATTGCATACACTATTTAGCAGTTATGTAAGTGAACTGCTGTTATTTCTGGATCACCAAGTTGCCCAGCAGAAATGATATTTTTGAGGCTGTCTCCTCTGATGTATACTGCCTACAAAGATGAGATCTTTGGAGAACTGAAAACTGTCGTAGGCAGAACATGCTGAATAAGATTGTCCACAGAGAATCGACCACAGCATCATTTTTAGTTCTCCCGCCTTGTCTCATACCAAAACTGGTATATTCATGAAATAAGTTGGAAATTTCCAAGTGTAGCATCAGTAACTTGCACTTGTATGGTCACTAAAGAGGCTATGTAAGTTCCACAATTTCTCATGACATTTTCACTCATAAATCGGACTAATATTGAGTGAATTTGTTGGGTGTCCCCTCAAAGTCTCAATTATGTCTGGGTACAAGCTGACATGACTCCTATAGAGGATTCTGGTCTGCATTAGTCTGGCAAGGTTTTGATTTTTGAGTTGAAACCAAGAATAGAGCATGACTTCTATAGATGGCAGGACTAATCTGTGGGATTCTAGGAACCAGAACCCAGAACCTCAGAGGTTCTGGGTCCACACAAACCCTGTGAGATTTTGATTGGGGATCAAATCAAGAACAGAAAAGAAATAAGAAACACACACAAAAAAAAAAATATTGAAAAAAAAGACGTATAAGCAAATCAACATGTTCTGTAGCTACACTGATGTTACAGCATTTTCCAAAATATAAAACTGTATGTTGGTTTTTGTGTTATTTTGCCAAATATCCTAATTTTTCAAAATCAAATGTTGAGGTGATAAACCCACCTTAAAATTCAATGTTTCACCCGTTAACACTTGCACGATTGTGAAGGCACGGCCATTTTAATTTCTCAATAAAAACAATGGTTTCTCCTGGGACTATATTCCCTGGTGGAGACATACATTTTCTTCTGAGCAACTCCGTGTTGGATCAATTAAATTAAGTAACTTTGAAAGCGATGGCAGTCGGAAAGAATGGCAGTCGGATGGAAGCTAGGAAAAACAATTATAATATTTACCATTCCAGTCGTATGTTGTGGAAAATGTTTGGCAGTAATGTGACATGGATGTAGGTCAAAAACGCAAAACCATTATAATATGAATATTATGTTATAATTTTACACACTGCTGGAAATTCAATTACAACTAAAGGAATTTAAAGTTGACATATTTGTACTGGCTTTACAGTGTTGCGTAGCCTGCAGATAAGCTCATGTTGGGTTGTAACACCAAACAAATGGAGTACACAGACCACCTACAATGCATTATGTAGATTTGTGTGTTTGAGTACCTCAGAGGGCATGAGCAGCTGTTTCAATGAGGAAGGTCTCAGCGCCTTAATCTGAAAGCTACAAACCGTTTCTGTGCAGCCATTGTATTGTGTCGCAGCTTGAGGGAATTAAAGACAAAATGAAAAAAAATTTAGGCCTTTCATAGTAATCGGGAGGCAAAGCCCTGCAATAAATCAGACACAGATACAATTGAAACCCTTTATGATTTTCAACTACCAAGACCCACTGAAAATATTAAAGAAGGAATCTTCATTCCATGCTCCACTGCACAGTGAAGGACGATGCAGCAAAAAGTGGAATCTTATTTTGGTCGGCCTGAGCCATTTGCTCATGTTTGTTTCATTTATTTATTTTCACTTCAGCATTGGCCTGTGCCAGATTTCTTAAGACAGCAGCGTAAATATGCAGAAAATCTGGGACTGTTTTAAAATTCTGATATAAACCAGACAGCATCTGAGGAGAGGCCACATAAATATCCATGTGACTGTTTCAAGCTAATGCGTTTACATGGAATGAGGTATGCAGTAACAGTGAATCACTTTACTGTTTCCGCATGTCTGTCAAGTTAATTATGATACCATACAAGCTGCCCAAATAGAGACACTTTAATATTTATGAGTCTAGAAATAACGACCGGGAAATCTTGTGTTCTTAAAGTGTCCAAATATCTAATATATGCTTCTTTTAAAATATGACCCAGTACAGGATGTAGCTATCTAATTGCTCTTACAAGTACAAAGCACATAAAAGCAAATGGGTGCACTATATTGTGCCAGCATGCTGGCATCCAATGTGTCCCAGCAGAGCAAATTGCTTTGATATTTTCCCTGTGACCCACAATCCAAAATACATTTCTGATATTTGCCGCTGTTTCACTGCATAACTCCATCTGCATTTAACTTTAAGCAGATCAGAATTTTAGGATACTGAGATTTTATGATCAAAGTTGATAAAAACTGATTTTTTATGTTTTGAATACACGGTTCCTTGTGTTCTTACAGTCCAATGCAACTCCACTGTTGGCCTGTGGAAGCAGGACAGCCTCGCCTGACATGTGGTGCTGCCAACTGTTACATCTCACCTGCCAGAGTTGAGTTTCATCAGGATTGCATAACATATGGTCGGATCATGCTAACCCTCCATGTACATACCCTGACCAGCCAGTAGGGGTACCCACAGGGACAAGCGCCCTCAGTGGTTTCACCCACATCCACATCTACATCTACAGCCAATTATGTTTAGCGGAATGCATGACCAAGCTGCAGGTATGACTACCAGGAATTAAACCTGCTGCTGTGTCATTAGTAACACATTGAGTTTAAAGTCAATTTAGTACTGCAACCCACTTTAAAGGAGCAGACTGGTAATTTTGCATGTTTGAGCCCAACAAATGCAATGTACATACTGCACGTTACATTACTGCCAACTATTTTCCAAAACATTCTACTGGAGTGATACCTTTTAGATATGTATGCAGCGAATCAAATGTCGTTCTTATTTTTTGTCGAAATTACTTAATTTAACTGAACCAACACAGAGCTGCACGCAAAAAAAAAAAAAAAAAAANAAAAAAAAAAAAAAAAAAAAGTATGTCTCTGCCAGGGAATCTCGTCAAGGATAAGATGGCTTTTAAGAGGAAATTAAAAACAACCATGCCTTCTAAATTGGGCGTACATGTTATCAGGCAAAACACTGAATTTTAAGATGGGTATATCACACCTGAACATTTGATTTTGAAAGATTGGGAGATTTGGCAACATAACTTTAAAACTAAACTACGATTTTATCTTTTGGAAAATGGTTAGCAGTAGTATAACATGTATGCGAGTAGTATCCATTGGGCTGAAACATGCACAATGACCTGTATGCTGCTTTAAATGACAGCCTGTATCTTTCTGTTGTATAACCTATTTAGAATCAAAGTGTACACAGTTTAGACAACGTGGTACTTGTTCATGTTGTTAGATAGACGAGTGAAAATGTCTGGGAAGCTGCTCACTAAAAATTTGCAAGCACTTTACAAGTGGAAACTAACTTCAATTGGTCAAAATTTCTCTTTAATCTTTGATGATGAGGTGTTCTTAAAGGATTGTCACAAAAATGTTAATTTTTCCATCCTACAGGCCAAAATAATGCAATAGAAGATCAATGTGTATTGTGTTCAATTTAGAGATGTGTAATTTTTATTTTGCTTGCGCTTGCAGCCAGATAACAAAATAGATCGATGTCCTTGCCAGCTTGTTCCTCAATGGGTTTCAGTAAGTGCACACTGACTTGATGGTGTCCTGCCCAGCTCATCTTAGAGATAATCTGATCACAATTATCAACTGGCCCACTCTTATCTCTACCTCAATCCCAGATACACGACATTCTTATACAAACTTTTCGTAATCTCATTAGTTCAACGAAAAGCACAGAGAGAAAAACAGAGTTGTGTAAGAAGGTTAATGTCAAGGTTATTGAGAGGCAATATTAAAATGCAGAAAGGAAGGGTTTTAATCTTAGAGTGGGAGGACTTTTTGTATGGAACTCAGTTTTAGTGCGTCTCTTTTCAAAAGGTTATATTTTTTTAGGAATGTGTAAACATCCAAAAACAGAGGGAGTGAGGGGAAATAAATGAAAAACAAAGTGTGAACTAATTCAAACATTGTGAAAAAGAAAGGATTCTGTTGATGAATTCGCTTTCTGTGTATTATTATTATCATTTCAAATACTTTGTTGGTATAAAGCTTTTGTATAGGTCTATGGCTGGGCCATTATTGTATTCAATTTTGTGTCTACAGCAAATAGACTGGTTTAGTGACCTCAGACAAATCCTCAATAGGCTCAAGGATGCAAAGAGCAAATAAACACCATTAATCTAATTTATTTCCCACCATAATGACACATAACTTGATGCATCACAGCATATTCAATAGTTTCAGAGTAAAAACATCTGAGTTATGTAATGTTTACTCAGAAGAACTACTATACTTCCTAAATATTATTAAGATCTGCATGTTCAGACGTACCAACAAAGACTCTAATATCTTGATACTAGTTGGAAGAATCATAGTTATCAACCAATAACTGGAGCATATCAGCAAATGGAAAGTGATTGCCTAAATGGAATATAATTGCTGGCATAATAGCTTTGTTAGTGCACTCTGTAATTGTGATGAAGCAGTGAAATGAAAACGGATCTAATCAAAAACAATCTCCTAATTCACTTTAATCTGAAGAATTTGATGGGACATAGTGCCGGAAGCGAACACGCGGGTGACTGACACGAGCATGAGTTTGAATCTAATTAACAATCTAATGAGAATTTCTGCTGATGAACTTGATCTGAGTGTTTGGGGTGTGAGGTCTGCCTGGAAATGATGTGCCACAACAAACAATATAATGAGTAAAAATTGAGTGATATTCAGTGAAATGCATAATCATAAGAAACATCAACATATCTTGTAAGTCTTTATGAGGGAAAAATTGCATGGCAGAATCACCACCTTGAAAATATTATTTAATTTGATAAAAAGCCAGTGCAGTTTAAAAGCTTCCATTGTTTTCTAATGTTGTGTGTTGCATTTTTTATAGCTGATGATGCAATCCATTGCCAAGCCTCCTCCCACTCTCNCCCCCATCTACATATAATACAACCTATTATTACCTACCAAGGTCAAGGCACCTATGCAGTAAAAAGAAATGACTGCTATTTTCAGATCACACGGTGCAGCATACTCTTTCCCATGAATTTGCTGCTGGACTCAATTTGCCCTGTAATAACTGTCAGTGAACCCCAAATAAACTAGCACATTATGCAGATTATTTCTATCTGCAGTATGTGATGTAAGTGTAACAGGTAAAAACCAGCTATTGTTGTCAGCAGCTGTCTGAAAGTGGTCATGATAAAGCTTTAATTCCTGTATCAAACAATGAAATTCTCTCTGCTTCTGTGCTTTTACGCAGTGTTTTTTTTTTTTTTTTTTTTTTTTTGTGGTGAACATGACCTGATGATTAATTCAGAAGCCTGAGATGTCTAGGTTTGCCTAGTTAACATTAAGTAAACTACGGCTTTGATTAGCAAATCCAACAGATGCTTTGAAAAGGTCATAACACATCAATCTTACCTAACATTTCAAATCATGAACTTTCTTATGATTGGAAGAAAACAAAACTAAACAGCATTCTTTTTTTCATTTTCTTTCTTTTTTTTTGGTTTTATTTATTTATTTATTTTTTTGGTCTTGTTACAGTACTTCAGTTGTCAGATAGGTCAAAAAACATCAGGAAGGGCACAGGCATGTGCAAGTGGGCCATTATCAGCGTTATCTTTGCTACTTCACTGATTCAAGTATAGAGATGAAGGACGTGCCATGTCAGCTTGTTAGAGCTTTGCTTCTACCACTAGAATTCAGAAAGCCAGACTAACTCTGTGCTTGCTCTCTTTCAACTTCTGCAAACTCACTTTTATACACAACACACTCTTTCTCAACTCTGGGAAGACCTAAGGTGAAGCCCTTATTTGTTCTATTAGTTGTCGTATATATATTAGTTGTTGTTATTGTTGCCATTCTTATTACACTGACAGAATACCAATGTCCTGGAAAAACTTATGTTTCATTATTTTTTTCCTCTCCAAGTATTCTGGAACTTAAAACACTGTCATCATTACCAGGTTTTCTGTCTTACAGCCCCTGCACAGTGTTGGTACTCCCACATACTCAATGTGTTTTCACTTATTTTGTTTGATTAGACCTCTTCCCAGGACTGTGTGGGTGTGTACAGACTGTACTTCACTGGCATCTCCCTGAGTCTCCTGTTAGTTTTGTACCCATTAGTCCTAGACATCTTACTCCTTTGATTGTGTTGAATATATGGAACTCAGTGTCCTCAGCAGATATAGCTCTCCTTAAACTTAAGCGGAGCAACAACTTAAATAAAAACACCTGTGTGTGTTGACAGGGCCTTTAAACATTAGCTAGATTAGAAAAAAAAACCAAAAGCAATACTTTACAAGAACAAAAGATTATCAGTGTTAAAGTACAGTGCAATAAACTATACCACCCTATTCAATCTGAAAAAATTAAAAGGTCTATGTAAATGCATAATTTTGTGCATTCTAATGTAGATACAACACAAAACATTGTGATAAATAGTGTGTTTGCAGGTATGGAGGAAGTGCATTGGTCAGTATGGTTTGCAGTAATGGTTTTACATGTTTATATTAAATTATGAGCACTCAAATATGTCATTATATGCAAAATCATATACTATAGTTACACAGCCAATCTATGCAACTATTGCAGGAAATGAGTTTTGTTAATTTCATGGCCAGCAGCATGCAACAATGTAATAGGGTTATTATTATTATTATTAGATATACAGTGCAGATATTCTTCCACAAAATGCAAGACAATTTAGTGGAACATGTAATGTAATTATGTAGCTTAGATCATCGCATCACCAAAATGTGGTAACATGAGATAATGCCTCATAGAGGTTTTGCTCTTGTAACGCACAAGCTGGATGACAGTATCTCCTCCTCATCAGAACTTCAGCTCTCGTGGAAATATTGCATTGCCATCTCAAGGGAGAGTGGCACACGCGTCCCACGCAGTGAATTAGTCAGTACTTAACCCTGACACTTTCTTCTAGCCTCCTGTTTCTTCTCTAATTACCATCCCTTCCTTGCCAGTAATTAAGTTGTCCCACAACAGGGGCTTTTTACCACTAGGCTGAAGAAGGAAGTGGCACCAAGTCCCTCCCTAGATCAGCCCCTGTTTATTCTTCTCAACTTTCAGCTAAGAAACGGAGATTAACACCAAGTATCAGTGCAGCTTTTAATTGCAGTGTAGTCCCAGCATAACATCATGCTTGTGTGAGCGTTTGTCTATTAACATGTGTATGAGAGCCAGTGGAACACAAAGAGGCAGCGAAAGTCTTCTTTTTTTTCTATGTGAAGAACTTTGCTTTCTTGCACAAAAGATGCTTTATAAATAAAGTTTGATTTGGTTTGCATAAGTAGTACTGTTTGATTTTTTTTTCTATGCCCCACAGCAACACTGTTTACAAGCTGCTCATCTCTCCTGTGAAATTTTGAATCTAAAAGCAAAATTGTTCAGTTTGTGTTAAACAATTCAAATGGAGAATCGAGAGATGTAAGACGAGTTACAATTTAAGCTTGGCTGCTAGCCCAAGACAGGTGCTCAGAAGAGCTCAAAATCCCAGGGGTTAAATTGTTATTCCTTCAGTCAGCAAAGCAGTTCTCACCTTTGCACCCAGATTGTGAGGTGACAGCCGAGATCTGCTTTGGACAAACCTTGTTTACTTGCTGTCAAAGATAAATATTCCTGATTGTCATATCTAATCTCCATCTCTAGAAAACATGCATGTTTTCAGCAAATATTCTGCCATTCTAACATTTATTTTTGATGCATGCAGGCTTACACTAGCTAGCATATACTATCAGGACTTTTTCTTGTAGTAAACGTACAATCATCAGTTCATGGGCTCATACAACATTGATAGAAACTTGCAAATATTTTAACACAGATAGGCCATTTAAACTTAGACTTTATGCTATATTATCTTTACATTCTGCTCAAGCCACTACATAGTCAAATACAACTATAGTGCCATTCAGCAGATGAAAGATGAGCAGATGAAAGATAAGATAATGTCAGTCAGTCCATTTACATGCAAATGATACTCTGATTTGTGTCTGGACTGAGATTGAGGCAAAAATGCAAGCAAGACATATATATCATTACATAATTTATATGATTCTGTTTTTCACCAAATATTCATGACATTTTGAGGCATATGAGGGAAAGCATGCCACGTGAGGAAATGCATGTGTGGGTGGCTTTCGCAGAGTATAGAACAATAGATCATTTACATGCTTGAATAAATCGATATACGATTGCATAATCAAGGTCTGTTCGAGTAGTGAGCCTAAAAACAAACAAATTAAAAAAAAAAAAAAAAAAAACATTTATTGCCTTAATCGGAGTATAATCAAAGTTGTAGCACGCATGTAAACGAAATGTGAAAAGGTTTTGCAATAAAGTGAATTTACTGTATACTGGAGATGGAAGAAACATTGTCTCTCCTGAACACATCTATCCCACTTCCACTTCCACAACTGATTTGGCTTTTTGAATACCAGCCTTTGTCACTCTTGGTCACAAACCAAGATTGTTGCCATGTTCCCTCGCTAGTTAAAATAATACCCTGCCAGCCTGATGGACACTTACCAATATCCTTAAGTCTATGCCCTGGATTTAAATGAAAACATTAAACTACTAAATAGATAGATCTTGTAATGATAATGGAGAAATGAAGAAAAAAGCTTTAATAACAGATGCATTTTGTTGAGGTTAATGAGCGATGAACTCTGGTATGGTTCAGTCATTTGAGCCAATGTAAGGCCACTCTTTCTCACCTTGATGATGACCTCACTGTCAACCTTCTTCCTCATTCATTTTGATATAGAACCCACAGGAACCCATCCTCATCTCATAGCACACACACTTCTTGCCCCTTCCTGTCTGACTGCTTAATGGTATCTCCCTAATGTTTAGTTCCTCTTTCTTTGGTCTCTTTTATCCCCTCTTGACTTCCTGCCTGTCTCTCTCTTATTTTTATTCCTTCGTCTGCTGAATTAAACATCACTACAGCCTCTCTCAGCAAATCTGCCGACTGCATCAAATCTGCCTTCCCCTCGCTCTATCCAATTACAGATGGCTCATCCGAACTAATTCCAGACCTGGCTCGGACAAATGTTACACCATGTTTCTATTTCAAACAAATGGGGTCCAGATCAGCACTGACAGACACATCCACACTGAACCCATGAGGACACTCTAAGAACCCCTTTGAATGTTTTTGTTCTTTCACAATGAATATCCAATTACTGCCATTAAAGAATGGAAACATGCTGCGTCAGTGCACCAGCCAGTGTTGCTTCATGAAAAGGAAAGTGAGAATAAAAAAGTTGAGTAAAAGGTGAAGTGGGACTGTCTGTTTGATGAACAGTTTAAATGGGAGCTGACTAAGAGGATGTTTGTACATGCAAATTAGGACCATAGATTATTCATTCATGATGGAGTGCTGATCAAGTGGTTGTCTGTGGACTGATGATAGTTAGGAATAATTAATCTCATGAAGGAAATGTTAGAGATATGCATAGTCTTCCTGCAATAAACAAATTGTCAGCTTAATTAATAAAGTTGTCATGTCTATTCAAGTACTGCATCAAACAATGGAATGATTGAATATATGCTAAGCATGACACGAGGTGAAGAACATGTCTAATGTTATCAATGCTAATATCAATGTGTCATATACTGAAAATAGTCATACATTCAGTGACATCCAGGGCTCATTCAATACATTTAGCTATCACAGTACTGTCACAACATATCCAAAATTACTGTTGCTTTTGAATATGTGGGTTTAATGGATATGTTTGATGATAGCGTGGTTTTGTGAGGAACAACATGATTTAATGTTCTGATCATTATTTGTTTGGGCTGGAGATGTTAGTTCCTAGAAGTAACTAGACTCACGTCTGACAGTCTGATTAACAAACTGGCTCACGTCAGAGTTGTCGATTGAATGTTGATGCTCATTTGTTTGCCTTTTGACTTTACAATTCTAAACATATTTGCACATACCTAAGAGGCCCAATGCTGCAAAAAAGATGCCATCAATAGCCTATACAGTGTTAGCCTATGGGATAGATCACCTCTGATCATGCTAGTACTTGTAAAATATTCCTTTTATTTTCCATTTGCCTCAAACATGCAAATACAATGAATCAATATCTCATCAAGTGAGTAAAAAGTCTTTCTGTTTTGGTGAGTTACATCGATGTAGACTCACACAACAAACAAACTCAATAGGCTAGCCCCGATGATCTCAACCCTAATAATCGGGACCCACAACACTGCATGTCTTATATGTTTCTCTGCTCTACCCACACCCGATTAGCTAAATCAGATGTGTTTTAGCCATTCAAGAACTGGTAGGTCAAGTCAGAGAAGACACTTAAGGTAATCTTAGGTTAGTGATTCAACAAATTGGAATCTCAGCTTAACACCGATTTTAGTCCATACGTAGACGAGGGAGCCACCATTGGATGATCACATAAATTACATCAACAAAGGCCTTCTTAGACAGGAAGTGACAGCTACCTACACAAACTGTACTATAGATAGTCAAAGCCAAATAAAAATACATTGATTTCATTGTTGGTTTTAGAATGTGCACGTAGGGAATAGGAGGTGCTACAAAAGAAAGCTATGTAAAGTTGTTGAATTTCTTTAATTGATAAGTTAAACCATAAGCATCCGAAAGTACAACTCATTTGCTGAACCTTGTGACTTGACTCATTCATGAGTCAGTTTAAGATTCCAAAGAACATATACCTGAGCATACCATATCACCTGGCTGGATTCCAAAAAGACATCCACTGTCTTTGAATCTGTACCATTCCTAAAACAAACACTTTGTACCGACTCATCAAAGCAAAAAGCAAAGTAAAAAAAAAGCCAAACATTCAGGCATAATTTCTGAATTATTTATTTAAAATTGGACTTTTAATCCATGTGTCAGTATTTTTCATTGTCATTTTGGCATCTGAAACCACTTGCCATGAGATTTGATGATGACATTTTTAGCATACTATCTAGCTAACCAAAGATATCACTAAAGTGTAGCAGTATTTACCTTATACTGTGAAATCAGTGGATGAAACTAATTCATAATCACTGTAAATAGTTGCTAATATCTCATATCTTCCAAACAGTCCCAATGTGGAGGATAGAGAGTGGATCGCCCTCATATGAAGAAATGTAGGCCAGATGAAAAGAGGTGAGATAACGTACTAATTACTGTTTCAATATAACTGAGGAGGAGGATCACCAGTCAACACAATCTGAGGTGATTATGGTATAATGGTATACTAATAATTACATTAAAATCATAGTGGTAGCCTACTTTTTTCTCCCTTTATAGCATTAACACCATTTTTAACTCTTTTTTTTTTTAAATATGCCACTGGAAATATTTTAAAACATGTAGTTAAAATGTGCAATTACTCCATTTTACTTTTAACCAAAGTTATGTCTATGACTTGTAATATTAATATACTGTATTATACTGAAAAAGTGTAATCACATCTTGTAACCTCAATAATATTTGATTAAAAATTATAAAAAATAGACCTGTTTTTGTCAATATTTTAATTTGAATATCCAAAGTGCTATTAATGGCAAATAATTTTGTAGATATGTTTAAAACCTTGTGTCGATTTTGAAGTTTTGATGAACCCTGGTCCAATGACAAGAGCACCTAAAGCTATCATCTCTTTCGTTCACCTTAGCATGGCTTCTCAAACTGAGATCAATGAGAGCCACGTCATTTTCATAAATATTTTTATTCCAAATAACAAACTCCATCTCGCTTTTGATTACAGTGCAATGTTGATTTGAAGCCTTTAAAATGAATTAATGGCTACCAGATTTGCATTTATATTGGATTTTCACTCAGCCACACAAGAACCTCAAATAGCTCCATGAACAAAGACCAAACGGTGAACACACATCTTCTGAAACACATTCGACCCCATAATAAAGTACAAGCAACAGAACGAGAGATGCTAGGGTGAGCAAAACAGGCCATCACATTTCACCACGAACTGAAGCATGTGTTGATACACATGATTCATTTTCAGGTCCAATACAAGTGCAACACACACAGCAGTGAAAGTGATAGATGAATGTCATATAGGTAAAGCACTTTCGCATACCATAATGGAAAAAAAAAAAAAAAAAAAANAAAAAAAAAAAAAAAAAAACGAAAAAACTCAACATGAAGCTTGCAATCAACACTGACATATTGGAGAAAAATACTTACCAAAAGCACTCCAATAATTTCTTGAAGAGAAGCTAGTCTAGAAGGACAGGATAATTGGGGCCTTGTAGTGTGGCTTTCCCCTTCAAGTGACAGTGACCTTTTCGAGATTACTCGACAAGAGGCTGGCGCATCCTAATTCTGTGTTTATCCTTCAAAATTAGGCAACGTGCCCATGTTATTAAAGATGGGGGAGATTTGTTTGTTGCTGATCAGGTTTGGCATTGTCCATGCAACAGGCCTCCAGGGTAATCTCTCTTGATAAGAGAACCTGAAAGGAATGGATGCTTTGTCTCTCTGCAAATCTGATTCAACCACTTTCCACTACTAAATCGTCGAGGCAGAGAAAGTCCCAGGGGAAATATCCAAAGCCATTCAGTCCTCATTGCTGGTCAGAGTGGAGCAAGGCCAGGCAATCATAAGAGATAGAGGACTGAGGGTATCTATGATTTCATTCCAACCAAACACTACACCAGCTGATGTCAGTGATTTCCTCCCATCCCTGGTTGAACTTGTGCTAATCATTGGGATTACCTCGAAGTCTATGGTTGGAATGAAAACCTGCATGCACCATTTCCCACCCCGGCCCAGTGGAGGAAGAAGTACTAAAATCCTTTACTGAAGCAAAAAATGAATAAATAAATAAATAAAAAGGTTCTGTTACAAATAAGACATGCTTTCAAAAATCTGATTCGGTACAAGTAAATAGGCATTAGCAGTAAAATGTACTCTAGTACTAAATGTACTTACTTGCAATGCATTAACATCTATAGTATGATATTAAAATTAAAATTACAGACGTAGTACTAAACAAAAGTGACAATAATATTGTCGCAGATGTTTATTTTTGTTTTGATTTTACTTTTACGTATTTTTTACAGTTTTTATTGTAAATATTTTGATATTAAGAAATGTGTCTTTAACTGCTTCTGAGTTTTCCACAGAAAGGCTGAGGGCAAAGTTTTGCAGTCAACAGTTTAAACAACCCATAAATTTCACCCCAAAATTTGGAGAATTTTTACACTTTAGACAGAAGTCTCGGCTGAAGAATAACATGCACCACAACCTCTATCCATTTCTAAAACTTTTGTAGCAATGTCTAAAAAATGTTGTGCCACTGAGTTGAAATGATGATGATATATGAGGCCTTTAACCTGACAACTAATGTGCTAGTAACTAAAGCTGTCAGATATTTACATGTATAAGACTGATTACTCGTATAAATATTTGCATCATATTTTAATACTGTATTGTAGGCTATGTATTTGGTTTTATGTTTACCTTATTTATTCAATAAGTATTTACAGTATATTGCCTCTCATGCATTTTAATATTGTATTATACTGTACGTTATGCATCTCTGTAAAAGCCCATCTAGGGTCAAGCATTACAAATTAGCACTGGCGAAAAATGCTATGATATGTGATATTAGTTTATTCTGTAAATAATCTGTGTTCCTATATCAGTCCCTATGCAAATAAACAAAGAAATAAAGAAAATAAATGTAGTGGAGTAAAACTTATAATATTTCCCTCTAGTGAAGAGGAAAGTAGTACATAATGGACACACTCAAGCTGTAATTAGTAAGTATGTAAGTACAATATTTGAGTAAATGTACGCTACAAAAGTACGTGTAGGTTGTTAATTACTGTAACATGTAATTTTTAATGAGAAGGACATCAAAGTGTTCACAGTATTGAGGCAAGAAGAAATTGTCTTGTCAAAAAATGCAATATACTACATTGATGGTTGACTTTAATGCCATGAATTTTTTTTTTTTTTTTTTNAATTTTTTTTTTTTTTTTTAGGAGGAATAAACATCAGTAGCCACTTGGGTCAAACAACCTTCCCTGAAAAGACAGTCTGTTTTAATAAATCACAGCAGCATCACGCTCCACGGCTGCAGTGTGTCTGTGGAAATCATTTTCAGAAGCTCTGCCTCTGAGATCCATGTCTCTGTATAATGTCCCTCTGTGTCAAGTTACACATTATGTAAATGTATTGTTTACTGTTCATGTGACAATATCAAGGCATGAAAGCCAGGAGGGACTGAGGCAAGTTACCAAGAGAGATGGAGGAGGAAGAGAACAAATCCAGCAAAAGAACTGCCAAAGGAATGTGGCAAATGACTTACTCTCACTGTCTCACTCTTTCTATAATTCAGAGTCTGCACACTGCGGAAGAAAATCAAAGTGCATCACTCTGAGGAAGGAAGTTCCTGGCCATCTAGCCTCTCTACCTCTATCTTTGTACGTGAGCTGTAAGGAGATTTGCCATGCAAAGCTGCTGAAGAAAATACAGACCGGGTATTTTGAATCCTGTTGCAATTAGTGAATGTCAAAATATATTATTTGGTGACAAATATTGAAGAGATAGAAAGACATAGGTTGAGTAGTGGTAAAAGTATATACTGTTCAACAAAAATATGTTATTTACAGTAGGATATTATGAGTTTGCCCCTGTCACATCTTCCCCTTTCAACAAATTCGCAAACCCAAAAAAGCTTTTGCATACAACCAAGGAGCTGCAGTTAAGCTGTTTCAGGGGAAACGGCTTAAACACAAACACAGGAAACACAGCCAGAGGAAAATAATGAATTTTAAGAATAATAAATAGAACAAATGTCACATTTTTGAACTAAATATATTTCCAGAAACACACTATACGCTATATCCTGTTCCTGTTTGGATGTGGCATAGTATAGCTACGCTGCTCGGCTAATGTTGGAGCTAAATAGCCTTGTGGATGGTGGTGAAATGGGAACTAGAGGCCGAGACAAAAAAGAACATGCTGGGATCAGAAAAGGAATAAATAAAAACAAAAGGCGTGACTTAAATGCAACATCGAAAAGCTCCTTCCCTTCCTCCATCAAGGAGAAAGGGAAGGAGAAAGACAACAAGGGAAATCAGGAGCAAGACAATGCATCTGATGAGGGCGTGAAGGAGGCACGAACGAGGACTAGGCCATTAACAAGCATGCTAGCATGGAGTCTTTTCTGAGCTCAGAATCTTGTGAGAAATAAGCTCTCAAGGAATCTACACTGCACTTCAAGTCCCCATTGTTGCTAAACGCTGAAGTCACATATCCGATTTTATTGCCCAATGCAGTGACAGTTGCTTCAGAGCAAGCAACTATTGTCTAAAATGAAGTTTATAAAGAATACAAACGAACAACTATGTCACTTGGCAATGCCTGCAATTGAGAAGGGTGTTGTTTCAGGACTGGATGATTGGGGTTTAATTTGATTATTTCATATCAGATTATAAAGAGACTTGGCTTGGCATGTGCATATGTATACTATATATACATTGGAGGTACTGTGGCTTAAAAAAATTCTTGAGAGTGGCTGTATGAAAAAGTTTTAGCTATAGATATATATATAAAAAAAGCATGTATCCACAGTACAGTTGCTGCAACCAAATTTCAAACTAGAAAAAAACATTTATACAGTTAGTCTTGAGAACACAGGCAGAAAGTGAACTCACCTATAAATTTTATATCTGGTCGTAAATCCTTGGCGGAATCTTTCCACAAAGGACAGATAACTCCGAGAGTGGTGGAAAGGTCCACGGTCAGAGATGAGCCAGTCATATTGCTTGGTGACATGTTGTTCAGTGGCCAACGGGTCCTGGCGGGAAGACTGAACTGTTATATGGTCCCATATAAACAGGAAGCAGATGACCTCAATAAACCTCCAGTTCATGCTTTTTTTTAAGCCACTCTCTGTTCATTCTCGCTCCATTATGTGGAGACCTGATGGGAGAGAAAAAAAGAAGGAAGGAGGGAGGGAGAAACAGAAAAACAGAGCTGTGTTACATGACAAAGTTCATTTTAAAAGTCAAAGAGGATGTCAGACTGAGGATAATTGTGTTGTACTGAACAAATAAGATAGTGGCCTTGTCATTGTCATTTTACTGTGACATGAAGTGTTTCTTGCTCTTAGATTTTTCATTCTCACACTGCGCTGTGGGTTTTCAGAAAGCCCCACGGAGTGCTCCACCATGTGAGCAATGCTAGTCTTTTGCAAATGAGCATGAATTATATCCTCAGTTGTATGGCTGTCATTTTTTCCTTTAGAGAAATTGCTGCGTTGATAAGATCTGACAAGGTTATAAGGCTGCTTTACAACATGACACCCACCCACTAATGTGAGAGAGTACCATCCTCTTTCCACAATGGTGTCAATTAGGGTTGAAAGAAACTTTCAACTATTGATTCACAATTTCATGAGCTATTAGAAATAATATGGTCAAAAAATCCTGTTTTACTCATCAAATGTAAAATAGGCCCTTTTGGTTACACTAAAGCTGCTTAAAGGTTAATGTTGAATTATTGCTTCCAGTATTACAAAACAGCATTGTAATACTAAGCAAGACCCTCAGTACTTCACAGGAAATGCTTTAGAAAAACTGAATAAAAAGATACTGAAAAGATTCTCAGTTTTCTGGAAGTAGAAGTACACATAACTATATGATTATGCTTATTAATTTCGCACTATTAATATACTAAATGTACTACATGACTTTAGCCCTTATTTTTCACTCTGCAACAGTTTTTGGACATCGCAGATAAAAGTTGACAAAAGCCCCAGATGAGAACCAAATTGGTGTTCGCTCCTATGAGCAACAATCTATGAACTCTTCAATGATGCCACCTGACAAATGTGCAGATACATCACAGAAGCCCAAGAGAATTCTAGCAGGCTAACCATGTGAACCTGTGTTGTGATTGGCAATGACAGCAATGACGAGCTCAACAGCAAGCTAGCTAATGAGAATGTAAAACACAAGGTGTGGGTAAACAAGGCAGAGGAGTCGTAACACCTGCAACAAAACATCAGCAAGCATGGCTATGAGAAAAGCTCTGTCAGTTCATGTGTTACTTCTTGAATGTGTTTTCATGACTAAACATAGTTTGGAGACCAGACAGACTTGAAGGTGATTCTTCCTGGTGAAAGATCCTGTAATATGTGACCCCCCCGTTGCAAATCAGTCATGAGGTTTGCAAACCACAACGACTTCAGGAAACTTGATTACAAGACAGAAAGATGAGCATTGTGAACTGCACAAGAATCTTGCAATTTTGAGTATGTATGTCACCTAAACTCTACCTGGATTGTATCTCTTGATAGTGAGCTCCAGCAGAATGATATGGTGTATCACACTACACCATAAACCACAGCTGCAACAATTCTGAATGAGAATTAACTCAATTCAAGGTGAAAAAAAAAAAAAAAAANAAAAAAATCACCCCGTGTAACCATCATTGCAACCTGTTAGTCGATAAAATAGGTAAAAATATTCTTTTAACATTCAAACAGAACGTTAAAATGAAAAATTTGCTCATGGTGCTTTGTCGGTCATTATTATCCACTTGCCAGTGAAATTGTGTCTCTTAGTTGCTGATAATGAAATGATTTTCATCAGTAATTGCATTTAAGAACCCTGGCCTCCGGCCGTGGAGCAACCAACAGTGAGCTATCAAGTGCTGCAGTATGCAGAAATTCTTCCCCCTTTCATGCTTTATTAGACAATAACACATCATAAAAGAGCAGGGAAAATTTAATGGGCCTAATCTTTTTTTTCTGTTAAATAGAGGATGAACTACTTGACAAGTTAAAGTCATCGCAGTGGTAAACCCTGCTAGGCTGGCATCTTTAGTCACATCATAGGTTAAATCAGTGAGTCAGGACTGACTCGCCCACTTGCCAAGAGACCAGGACTAACCTGAAATATTTTAAATATTTTAAATATCTGTATACGTATAAATACTTATTACTATGTTGCAAATGCCAAGCTCAGACTACATGACTTCAGAAATCCCAAAATCAATGAGCTGCTCAGATTACATAACAATCTTTCCTGTAATCTTATGTCTGGACAACATTGTGGTTTGCACACTACACAACTGAGTGAAGACAAGGTGCACAAATTACAAGAGGAGATGTCTAAATCTAAAAGTGTTATGAAACCTCATGCGAGAAATGAAACCATATGAAACCACATTTGATAAATGTGAGAAGAAGCATAGTCAGAGCTTGGTATAAGGTATAATTTGTTCTTAAAACTGATTTTGTAGACATGTCCACTTACAACTAAAGGCTCTGACATAATATGCTGTTCTTTAAAAACCAGCACTGAACAGAAGACGGAGGCAATGTGAGGTGACACATTTTTAATGTTGCACTCTCCTCATTAGAGAAAATACAGTCATTCGTCTGTATCTATAATGCATAAGAGGAAACCAGAAGACCCAACATGATGGAGAGAGACAAACAAAACAAACTAGCCTATTTACATGCCATTCAAATGTTATTTTAAGAACCTCATTAGTTGCTTAAAATACTAATTTAGAATATGTCACACAAAAACAAATGTCGCTGCCATTTATCAGCCCTCTGTATTTAGTTTGTGGAAAAAGAAAGGTAGAAGCTACAATAAAATGATGAAATCATTGATTCTCTGGACAATAAGAGCATTCTATCTCATCAACTGCTTTCACTGGCAGTTCAACATACTTAACTAGCCAAACAGCCAAAGATAAAGCATAGCTAATGTCCAACCAGTGTCAGATACACCTCAAAAGAAAAAAAAAGTGATGTTTCAGCTATGGCTATATTATGGCAGAAGGTCCAAAAGATGCAAAAGCAAGATGCAGTGATAATGAGAAAATATGATACTTTAATTTACAGGCTTGTTCAAAATAATTAGCTTAGACTGATTCAGCTTGGCTCTTAAAAAAATTAAACAATCTGATAAGAGAGGGATGACAGAGAGCAGGGAATTGGTAAATGAAAAGGCTTTGTGCTAGGACTGTAAAAATCTCCCTAAGTGTATGTGTATGTGTGTGTGTGTGTGTGTGTGTGTGTGTGTATGACCATGTGCNCTCCCTAAGTGTATGTGTATGTGTGTGTGTGTGTGTGTGTGTGTGTGTGTATGACCATGTGCATCAGCGAATAGAGACATAAAATATAAAGATCAAATTATAAGGGTCAAAGCACAAAATGCCAATATGACTAAAGATAATTTTTAGAAGAACACAAAGAAAAAGGAATGAAGCGCTTCTCATATTTAGCAAGTAAAATCTTAAATGAAGATTTGCTCAAAGCAATGCCTACCATAAGCGTACATGTACTGTATACTGTATGTTGGAATGGAATACAGTTATTGACATGAAAATGAGCAACGACATGACTAAGTGTGCATGAATAGTAAGTGAAAGTGCTAACATTACCATTGTGAACCCTAATAATGACAGCACTTACCCTTAATAGTATGAAAATGCATGCCATACTGACCATTAAAAAAAAAAAAAAAAAAANAAAAAAAAAAAAAAAAAAATCTAAGGACTGTAAACAGTCACTCAGATCATGAATATTTAATTATTTAAAATTTGTTGTGAAATTATGACACACTTTGTCACTGTTGAATGAAGCTTCAAGTGATCATATATTTAAAATAAACCTTATAAAATTTCCCCCCCCTCCCCACNCCACCCCCAATACAAATCTAAAATAATAGTCACTAAAAAGTTACGACATAACACCTAACTAATTTAGGCCCTTGAAGGACTGGCTAAAATAACCCCAATAACGTCCTCACTCCAAAGGCCTAAAAGTCAACAACTGGTTCTAAAAAGGACAAAAAGTACAAGAACACACACGCACAGAAACCCATTTTATGCCCATGACAGCACCTATGGCAAGTGTCCCTTTGAGTTATTAGATACCAAGATAATATTCAGACCAGCATTATGTGGTTATTGCAGACCACGGAGAAGCTCCTTACTGATTTCTGAATTGGCCATAGACCTCGCTTTAAGATACTGTATATCTATTGTATACTGCCAAGAAATGGTATTCATCTCATGCCATTTTCTGCTCCTTTGTTTGTGATTTTTGCATCTGTATCTTATCTCACCTTAAACATTAATGTATAGCTCTCTAATTTTCTCAGTGCTCCAAGATCATATTTGTTATAATAATGTGAAAAGACGTTGTTATAATAACAAGAAAAGAATTTAAATAATTGTAAAATACCTGATGCATTTAGTTTCGTGACAAGGAATGTACAGTAATACACATCATAGCACCCCAGTTTGTTGTTGTAAATTATGGGAGCATTAATTGCAAGACAAATGTCCATGCATTCATGGGCAAATAAAGTACAGTTTCAGTCTGAGAGCCCTGATTTGTGAATCCATGCACACTGGTGTAAAGCACTATGTATAGCATGGGGTGTGTGCCGCTCTTTCCATTTGAAAGTTACAGAAAACAGTCCAGAGGATTTTGCACACAAAAAGTTTCTCAAGAGCATAAATTGATGTCAGTATGTGAGAAGTGCTGACTATTCAAAAACCAAATGCACAGCACTGTAAATAAGGCGCTGAGGGCAAATGATGCTAAATTAACTTGGGAAGAGATAACACATTTGTTTAATAATTGTTTCTCAGTTCCTTCGGGGACTGTTGTCCAAATTAGGAAACAGTTCAATGCCATCAGAGGGACAGCCAAATATAATTGCCAGTGAACTATTGGGACAGTTTAACAAGTGGTGTGGGACCATCAACAAACCGCTTCCTCACTAGTTCAGAGGATGCGACTGCATCAGCAATCCTCACTCAAGGCACTGTGGAAAGTTTAAGGGTTAGAGGTTAGCAATTAGTGATAACTTCCCTTCGTTAAGGCTGCCAACATGCCCCCAAATCCACACATCCCTCTCAGCTTACTGCTGATCTTTGGAAACTCAAGTGTGCTGAGTTTGGAACATTAGGCCATTAATCCAGGTGCAGATCCTGGATTTAAATGATTTCTTAAAAGTGTTTGATTTGTGTATATTTTCACTCATTTGCGGAAAAAAAATAAATAAAAAAAAAAAGAAAAAAAAAATATGCCACTTGGCACAGAATTGGTTCCAGTTGCATAAAAAGTTGATTTCAAAAATAACTGAGCTTTCAGCAGCTTTTTGGTAGTGTGAGAGCAATACATCGAATCCTTCTCTTCCAGCTGCAGCCACCATCGCACCAACACCAGGGTCAAAGGAAGTTTAGAGTAAAATAATAGAATGCAACATCGAAAGGCAACCACCTCATCTTTGATCTCCAGAAAAGTCATTTCATATGCTCAAAACACAAAACAACTTCATTGAGAAGGATGCTTGAGGGTTGCCTGACTAGATGGAGAGAGTCATACACAGCTGGTTCCCACAAAAGAAAAAGGTGGCATGTAAGCCAAAGGCTGCAGAGTAGTCATCACCTAGTAGAACTGCATGAATTTTGAGTCATTTACTCATTTATTTATTTAAATGTCTGAATTTTCAGAGACTGTAATCGTACAATTCTGACTAGGAGTTCTTAGGTCACGTGTCAAACCTTCTGCAATCACTGACAGGCAGCAACCAGCCAAAAACAACACACCAGCTGAACCAACTTGTGAGTATGATTAACTTGCAAAAATCACAGTTGTGGACTCCATTTCAAGCTGCTGCCTAGTTCGATGTGAAAATCTAAACTGCAGTTTCAATCAAAAGCCTTGAACCCTTTTTAACGACCAGCAGTCTGCGTTTCTCTTGTTGAAAGACATCAAGATTGTGACAACATTGCATCTATTAAACTGCCATTCCATCTGAATTTTTATGTCCTGTTACAAGAGATCAAAACTTAAACTCAACTCACAAATCTCACACACATCTGACAAACTTGCTTGGAGGTACCTGTATGTCAAAAATATACATTTGAATATTAATCTCTGAGGAGTGGATGAGTGAGACAGAGGAAGAGACAGAGTGGATTGCATTTCCCCTTGAATAAGCAAAGTAAAAAGCGGAGGATGTTTGCTTCAGGAAATCACAAGACAGAACAAGGGAGGCCTGTTTTCTCCATCCCCTTTTTAAACAGCCTTATTCATGTTGCAACTCCTCCTCCATTCTGGTTCATTCAAGGGGATTCAATCTCCATTCTGGTCCCGTCACTAGCTTTGCCAATCAATGCTTCTCTCCTCCTGTGTGGGGCCCTAAGTGTACCTCTTTGTTCTAGAAAGTTCACAAGAATGAGGAGGCTTGTTCTCCTTATTTGTATTCTAAATCCCAGCAAGGCAAGAGATCAGGAGAGAATGAAGCTTTTGCAGTCAGACAGGTAGACTCAAGGGACTTTTAGCAGACATATTTCCTCACAATCCATCATCTAGTGCTTGTGTGTGACACCTGGTCACCGATATGTAATATTTATTTTCTGCAGTATTGGAGATGGAACTTTATGAACTGATACAGATGGAGCAAATTAATTCCAAGTGATACAGATGTAATACTTCCAGTAAAGGCAATTCTTTGACTAAAGGTTATGGATGGCTGGCAACCTAAAATGAATTTTCTTCTCCTCCGGGTTATGTTAACTTCGTTCGTATATTAATATGACCTCACTAGGACCTAATGGCAGCTTGTGAGTGATGCTATGGAATGACAGAATGAGGAAAGAGCAGAGTTGGGACAAAACATGCCAAACCAGTCTTATCTGAATTCTGAGGATTATTATTACCCAGCTCTCAGCCATGTCTGGAAAAGCGTGGTAATGGTCTGCCACTTGCAATTGCTGGGAAGTAACGGAGGAATGGGAGGGCCAGCCGTGACTAACTTCATTTGTACTGGATTCTTTCCCCCAATCTCTCGCCTTGGTCCTTTTGATTCTCTATATAGGACTGCAGTGGCACCCTGACCTTCAGAAAACGTGGCTGTGCAAGCAACATTCTGTTTGATAATTAAATTCTCTGGTTGGTCAGGAACCAATCAGCTCAGCTTGAGGATCAATGGCTGATTTTAAAGAACAAACTAATTCACTAATGGTCTGAGTTATTGTTCCAATTTACCTGGCTGCTGAATTATTGTGTCCAAATCTATTCTGGGAGAGCGAGGATCAATGCCAACTGAGGAGGAGCGACGGAAGGGAGTCGGTTGCATCTGTCATGTGAAGTGGTGCAAGGAGTGCACTGTGAGGCTTATTTGATAGCCATTCAATTGAATGCTAGCAATGCAGGGGTGTTTTATGGGATACTTCAGCTCAGGGACCATCTCTGTCATAAAGCAAAGTAATTAATAAGGTTTCAGAGCAAGCATGAGACCAACCTCTTGGATGCTAAAGCTATGCTTGTGGATGATCCCGATAAATGAATTGCACTGACTAACTGAACAGCCAATTACATTTAGCATAAAATGAGTGTACTGGTGATTGTGCTAATGCATATACACTGTATGTGGTCCGTGTTCATGATTCTATTGGCTACAAAACTAATAAAATGGAGGAGGGCAGACTTCCCTCTTCAATCTGATAATGAAACTGACACACATTGTGATTATGAGAGCTGAACTGATTACCAGCAGGAAAATATGGTACCTGAACATGACATAAAACTGCATTTGGTAAAGGAGTGATTCGCTTTTATGACCTTTTCAGGAGATGTGGGTTGGGCTGATAGGGGGAGGACTGAATCATTCCACCTACTTCGTCTCTTTCAGCAAACAGAATAAGATTCTAGCTAGGCACAGGCAAGCCAAGCCATTTGTCACCACATCCACCACTGCTGCTGTATGCTATTGTGGGTACGTTGCAGATGAAGATTGATCATTTGTCAACTCGCAAATTGGCTTTCAAGTGCTTTCTCTAATTACTCTGTGGTTTTATTGATGAGAAACCATTGACTGCTTTCTTTCGATTTAACTTGGTGGGCACGGTCTTTCACCTTTCTTTCCGAAGGCAGAGGGGCAAATAAAGTGGGGTTAAAAAAAAAAAAAAAAAAAAAAAAAAAAANGCAGATTTTACATTTGCTACCTCTTGCCGCAATGTTCTTCCACTGAAACAATGTGAGATAAAAGGCAAAAATGCCAAAGCGAATTCCATTCCCTAAGCTGGTCACATTTTAAAATGCACCCAGAGGAGACTTTAACATGAATCAGAGCTGGAACAGGAGTCGCCGGGAAGATGTAAATGACATTGTTCGCGCTGAGGTTCTTCCTTGCTCATGCATGTAAATGTCAAGTGATGTTATCCTGACAATGTTTTCCACCAACTAGACCCAAAAGGTCTAGACAAAAGGAAGAGAAGAGCAAGGAGAAAAAGAACGTCTCAGAGGGTGTTCAGTACACAGTGAATGAATAAATGTCTGTAAGAAGATATATAATATATACAAGGTACTATTTTGCTTTTCCTTTTAAGTGTCTTTGCCTCCTTTGTCATTACATGTATATGTACAGGTTCCAATAATAGATATTTCTTAATTACCTGCAGATCCTCCTTCCTCCTTTCCCCTTTCTGTGAGTGATTTGTCATAATTGCTTGTGTCTGTACAGTTTTATTCAAATCTCACCATCAGTACCATGGGGTAGCAGGTGATGAAGTGTTGTTGCGAGGCAACTGAGACTGAATTGCAGAGCTACAATTTATTTTAGAGAAAAAAAAAGTGAGGAAATTGTCACCTTATCAGGGAGAGGGCACGATTTACTTACTCAATATCTGAAGTACAGGAGTCTGGTAAGGAAAAGAAAGTTTACTCATTTTCTCACCCTGAATTGTATCAGCATGTGAAGCTGAATTGAATGACAACTCTCTCACTTAAAGCCGCCCCTCCTCTCTGCACTCCTAACGACCGTCATCTTCTTCTTCTTTTCCTTTCGGCTTTCCCTTCAGGGATCACCACAGCGAATCATCTGCCTCCATCTAACCCTATCCTCTGCCTCCTCTTCTCTCACACCAACTAACTTCATGTCCTCTTTCACTACATCCATAAATCTCCTCTTTGGTCTTCCTCTAGGCCTCCTGCCTGGCAGTTCCAACCTCAGCATCCTTCTACCGATATGTTCACTATCCCTCCTCTGTACATGTCCAAACCATCTCAGTCTGGCCTCTCTGACTTTATCTCCAAAACATCTAACATGCGCTGTCCCTCTGATGTACTCGTTCCTGATCCTATCCATCCTCGTCACTCCCAAAGAGAACCTCAGCATTTTAGTCTCTGCTACCTCTAGCTCTGCCTCCTGTCTTTTCCTCAGTGCCACTGTCTCTAAGCCATACAACATCGCTGGTCTCACCACCGTTTTGTACACCTTTCCTTTCATTCTTGCCGAGACTCTTTTGTCACACATCACACCTGACACTTTTCTCCACCCATTCCAACCTGCTTGCACACGTTTCTTCACCTCTTTTCCACACTCTCCATTGCTCTGGACTGTGGACCCTAAGTACTTAAAATCCTCCACCTTCTTTATCTCTATTCCCTGTAACCTCACCATTCCACTTGAGTCCCTCTCATTCACAGCCATGTATTCTGTCTTGCTGCGGCTAACCTTCATTCCTCTCCTTTCCAGGGCATATCTCCACCTCTCTAGGTTTTCCTCCACCTGCTCCCTGCTCTCACTACAGATCACAATGTCATCTGCAAACATCATAGTCCAAGGGGATTCTTGTCTAACCTCATCTGTCAGCCTGTCCATCACTACAGCAAACAAGAAGGGGCTCAGAGCTGATCCTTGGTGTAGTCCCACTTCCACCTTGAACTCCTCTGTCACACCTACGGCACACCTCACCACTGTCTTACAGCTCTCATACATGTCCTGCACCACTCTAACATACTTCTCTGCCACTCCAGACTTCCTCATACAACACCACAGTTCCTCTCTCGGCACCCTGTCATATGCTTTCTCTAGATCTACAAAGGCACAATGCAGCTCCCTCTGACCTTCTCTGTACTTCTCTATCAACATCCTCAAAGCAAATACTGCATCTGTAGTACTCTTCCTTGGCATGAAACCATACTGCTGCTCAGAAATGCTGACTTCTGCCCTTAGTCTAGCTTCCACTACTCTTTCCCATAACTTCATTGTGTGGCTCATCAACTTTATTCCTCTGTAGTTGCCACAGCTCTGCACGTCTCCCTTGTTCTTAAAAATCGGCACCAGCACACTTCTCCTAACGACCGTCATACTTGAGCAAATTCCCTTGGTGGATATATCACAGAGTGAACCTGTGCAAAACGAAAGATAAAAGAAAATGTTTTGCCAGCACATTTTTGTTTGTCCACGCTGCTTCACTAACCTTTTCACCAGAACTTTCCACTTTTGCAGTCACTGCTTGTTTTCTGGGTTCTCTTGACAGAAATATAGAACAGCTGCTCCCCTCTCAAGGGACTGGACCACTGGTGTTATGGGGAAAGAGGTTTTGTCCAGCTGCAGTAGGTTATTTTTGTTCGCCTTTGCTTACCCCCATTTAGTCCCCACACTCTGATGCAATTCCATGGCTGAATGTAGTGACCTAATTTCCTTCTCAAATTGATATTTACTTTCCAATTCGCTCCTTGATGATGTGCTAATCATGAGAATTGGACAACAGCTCCCTATTGGACCCGCAGCCTTGCTCTTCAGGAATAGAAGGAATGGAGTTTTAAGGCGATGTGTCACCACTCCTATTGTTCTTAATTCAAAGCCATAAATTTGGGAAATGGAAGAAACTGAGAGGGAGTGTGCTCAGACTCAGTGGGTTTCATAAATCAGCAAAATCTGCAGAGACACAGAGCAGATGGTGGGAAAAAAGCATTCCCATCACAATTCCTTGCAGATTAAGCATTGCAAAATTAAGTATTACATCATGCCTCTTCTTAGTATCTCAGCAGTGTGCAAGAATATCAATATTGTAAAGTTGTATACAATACAATATCAATAGTTTTCCTTTTACACTACATCTGTATGTCCAGTGACCCTAAATCAGAATACTATCTTCTCTCATATGAATTTAACATATATTAGGGCTAATTCATAAAAGCAGCACCACGTGTTGGTAAACAAACATGATGACTTGTTTCAGTCTTGTGGTAAATTTCAGCAGTATTAAAACTGGGTTATGTTTTAAACTCTACTCTGAGCACGATCAGATATCAGTGAGTTTATATAAATGGAAAATTTTGATCTGATCTCACACATCTAGTCAAACTGTGCCTCTTCCTCAAACATCAGCCTCTGTGCTCTGTGTCTCTCTCACACACTCACACACCACCCTCCATTCCCCGTGCACCAGGACTCTCAGTGGTGCTTGGTCTCTTATCTTTCTTATCTTAATGTCTCTTAACATGCAGAACTCAAAAACAAAGGTTTTAGGTTTCCCTTGATGATTTAACATGTCAATGTCCCTTTACCATCAGATGAGGAGTATAAAGCATAGGTCTTAAATATGTAGCAGCTCATTAACACGCCGATCTTCACTGGCTTTTACCTGAGACACCGCCACACAACAATGCACCGGTAATGGAACAACAATTTCTGATTAACATCAGGGAATCTTGATGAATGAGCTTCAGTTCTCAAAGTGCTTATTCAGCTTGATGATGTGTAGTTATGTTTTTTTTGGGGGGGGGGTNTTTTTTGGGGGGGGGGTTTGTTTTGTTTTGTTTTTTTTATGAATAACAGCCATTATACTTAAAGGACAGTGTCTTATTTGCTTGTAGCCACTCAATGATCGAATGCATCTCAGTAAAGTGATAATCCTGGCTTCAGGAGAAATGGAGGTCACAGCATTGACTCACTATTATCTTTTTTTTAATTTTTTTTTTTTTTTTTANTTTTTTTTTTTTTTTTTTTAACCACCATGGTGGGAAATGCTTTATGAAGCAAATATAAAACTGCAAGGAACGCTGTTATAATTACTGTGATTTAATAACTTTTAATGATTTTTGTAAAATGCTTGGATAATAAGGGCACATCAACTTAGGAGAGCTTTTTGTACCTTAGAAGAGAGTCGGTGAAAAGGACACCACTTTAGGGAGATACAGTGTCATATATACAGGCTTACACAACACACACACACACACACACAGTACATACAGTAGATCCACGAGCAAAGGCATCCTGAGCAGACATTTTCAGGGCTGATATGACTAAAAGGATTGCGAATTTTTGCTGAGAAAAGCTTTTTCTTTTCTGCACTACATTCCGTTTCCCCTTCCTGGGAGGTTATCGTTTGCAAAAATATGCCCTTGATACGGGTTATAGCAGCTAATGTGCACTCATTCCCCACGTTAGATTTAAAATAGAGTGCTCTTGACCCCTTGCCTTTGAAATTCTTCCAATGTTGCTTGTATTTCTCCCCTAAGCTGTCCTCCTGTTATGCTATAGCTCATAGGCTTTTGCCACAAGGCTAGCATATTCATTTGCCAAGCCTCAGAGATTCTGCTACTCTCCTTCCATTCCTAACTGAAAGTAAACCAAGTTGCCTAAGCCTGTGCAAAATTCACACCTTTATACCAAAGTCATCTGTGGTCACAGCACTGAGTAAAACTTTGATAGCCAATACTTAGTTTTCAACACTTCAAACATCATTTTTTTTTCCAAACTGGATGCTGCTGAACTGTGCTGCGAGTCTCAGAAGAACAGAGGTGATTCTGTAAGGTCTTCTGCAAATGTTTATCTTCACATAAAGACAGATAGTGCTTCTTTTCCATTATAACATCTTAATGAGGTGGAGATTTGAAAACTTTTTGTTTCTCTGAGAAGCAAAGAGGTTACTTCAAAAACTGATGGAATTTAAGCTCTAAACAGAGCTACAGTACAAAGATTACAGTTGCTAAGTTCAGCATTAAAAAAATAAAATAGCTACCAGCTGGGTTTGTGTTCTGGAGCTCAGTCATTGCATTGTCAGCCACAAAGCTTATATTTAGGTTCAGGTTTGGTTAACTTGCACATTAAGCAAAAGAAAGAAAGCACAGATATAAATGAGACAGCCAGAATAAAAGAGATTTTTCTTTCTTCTATTGTCTTCTGGCAGAACAATATGAATAAACTCCAAACTCCAAACAAAGACAGCTAACAAAGAGCTAAAAAAACAAGCAAACATTACAATAATCTGAAATAGCTGCACCCAGTGAGTGACTGCAAGGGTGAAAGAGGTTGTATGCTCAAGGAGAAAGCTAAGGACAAATGTAAATACAATCTAATATGTTCGTTTGCATCTGTTTGATGTGTGATAAGCATCTTTCCTTTTCAAATGAGAGTCTATAGAATATGGAAGCCTATTTGGGTAAAATTTGGCGGGGGGGGNGGGGGGGGGGGGTTTGCACATATATCTAAGTACTACAATCTCCATTTTGGCAAGGTTTTCGATCATTAGCACATAGCTTGCAGAATCATCTTTGTCTGAGGTTAAAAAAAAAAGAAATAGGCTTCAAAATTACAATTGTGTGCATGTCTGTGCACTCTCTGTGTGTGTCTAACATCTTTTGAGAGGCATGACAAAATTGAATAGCAAAAAGTCTACTGTACTGGGAAGCAGTGGGCCATGGAAGCAGTTGAATGGGTTAATAAAGAGTGCTCTGATTAGTGATCAGCTCCCATGGTAAGAGAGAAGGAGTGAAAATTTGAAGCTTACTTGATTGGAAGATGAACTAAGAGGAGGTTGCCTCTTCAATTTTAAATGGATGGGATATTAGAAAGAAGCAGCAATGAAAAGGATAGGAGCCAAGAGGTGTGGCTTAGCGGGAGTAATGAATGAAAGAGAAGCTCAGAGGTGAAAGAATTAAAAATGAAGTAGTCTCTCTTATTATACTTTCACCAAGCTCAATTACAGTGATAAAACACCTTTCTGATGAACATTTCGAAATAGAGATAAAGAAGGTGGAGGATTTTAAGTACTTAGGGTCCACAGTCCAGAGCAATGGAGAGTGTGGAAAAGAGGTGAAGAAACGTGTGCAAGCAGGTTGGAATGGGTGGAGAAAAGTGTCAGGTGTGATGTGTGACAAAAGAGTCTCGGCAAGAATGAAAGGAAAGGTGTACAAAACGGTGGTGAGACCAGCGATGTTGTATGGCTTAGAGACAGTGGCACTGAGGAAAAGACAGGAGGCAGAGCTAGAGGTAGCAGAGACTAAAATGCTGAGGTTCTCTTTGGGAGTGACGAGGATGGATAGGATCAGGAACGAGTACATCAGAGGGACAGCGCATGTTAGATGTTTTGGAGATAAAGTCAGAGAGGCCAGACTGAGATGGTTTGGACATGTACAGAGGAGGGATAGTGAACATATCGGTAGAAGGATGCTGAGGTTGGAACTGCCAGGCAGGAGGCCTAGAGGAAGACCAAAGAGGAGATTTATGGATGTAGTGAAAGAGGACATGAAGTTAGTTGGTGTGAGAGAAGAGGAGGCAGAGGATAGGGTTAGATGGAGGCAGATGATTCGCTGTGGTGACCCCTGAAGGGAAAGCCGAAAGGAAAAGAAGAAGAAGAAGAAGAAAACATTGGGACAGAGCATCTGAGTATGAGCATGCTTTTGTGGGACCTCTTCTGAGTTTAATGATACATGGGCGTGGAATATAATCTGATGACACTGTTGAAAATTCTAAAATGTGATCTATTTAGGGAACTGTTCTACCTTGACTGCAACCAGGCTGTTATTTAGCCAAAGGCTACTGCCATTGCACTTTTTTCTGCTCACCACTTGTCTATGCCACGCTGTGTCTTCTCTGCCCTACATTGATGTCACGTTGGTGTGCTGAGTGTGCAAAAAGACAGGCAAGGATACAACTCAGGCTCGTTTCACCTACACACCGGCCTCTCCATCATTAAAAAGAACAACACCAGATAACACTAGTTCCATCAGCAAGACAGGACAGAGGCCTTTGGGGATGGGGGTTGTGTATGTGTGATTGCTTGTCCTTAACTACACACATATGTGCACGCATGCTTCTTCTCAAGACATGTAGGCATGAAATGATACACTCACAGTACAATGTGTATCCTGATACAAGTTTCACGATAAGGTTGTTTTTCTCAATACAATACTGACAAAAATGTGACAAACAGGAAGCAACTTTATAATTTTAAGATTTATTTAAAGGACCATGCCAGCTATTTTGCATGTTTAATGGTAATTGTTAAGCATCAAATCTCTTGCATGCTTTGCTAGTGAATGTAACCTTTCCAGTGCTACTGCAATCAACTCACCACACACAAACTGTGCAGCCCATATGGGTCATTAAACATACTAGTTTAATCATGCACTAGATGAAAGAGAAAATGTTCACCACAATATTTCTGTCTATCCTAATATTCAGTGTGATGTGTGTCATGTCTACACAAATGCACATGTATGTAAATATGCGATTTTTTTGATCCTAACACACATTCACATAAGGCTGAATGTTTACATGGAAGAGCTATTTACGTAATTGTCTAATCACATGCATTTAATTCAATTAATTTTACAAATCTTAGTATCTTCTTGGTTTATATCACGCCTTCTTAACTTAAATCAGACTGTAAACCACATGTAATACTTGGGGATTGTCGGCTTTTCCTACTTTGAGGAAACACACAATAGACTCCCTTCAAAGAGGACTACACATGGGATTCACACCCAGCATCTTGTATCAGTGAGGCAGCAGTGCAAAGCAAATGCATTTTCTAGATTACAAAAAAATTCAGCAAGTGTTATGTAAAAAAAAAAAAAGAGTATGAGCATTACATCCATGCATAATTTGCTTGTTGGGGATTGTGTGTTTACAGTAAACAGCAGCTGAATTGAATCACATTTGAAATGTTTCTGTATAAATGTGTCTTCTTCCAATCTGCACACTCTCGATTCAAACACAAATCTTCTTCCTGTCTGGCTCAGGCATATCTGTCAGATTTTGTTGGGTTTTTAGTGCTAAAATGCCCTTTCAGTGTTACAAATAGGCACACTGTGGGCTGATTCTTTATTCATAGGTCAAAGCTTTATGTCTATTCATCAGTACATCCATCCATCCACTGGAAAACATGCATAGACTGATTGAAATAATGAATGCAATTCTGACACTTTCCATTTCATGTAATTCCAAAATTAGGGAATGAGAGGGCTGTTAATAGAGGTTTGGCACAGTACTGGCAGTACTGCACTTGCCCGAGAAAACAAATTATTCCTGTTCGGGCAGACTGAATCAATGCCTATTTCCAATTTCTCAGCAGTGTTGACAGAAGACAACAAGTGTGTCATCCAGTGTATTGTTTGAGCATTGATCAAAGTGAGAATATTTTAAAGATCCCCTCCAGATGCATTTTATGCCATGATAAAATATTATGCATTGACTAACACCCTGCTTAACATCCCCCCACTGCCGCAAAATGTGTCAAATAAACTGCTAAAAAGGTTAAAAAAAATTCCATCTCTCCTTTCTTATTCATTCAGAATTCCAGACTCTAAATATGCAAATATGATCAGACCACTGGTCTAGTTACACTCTGTTCTGAACATGATAATTAGCCAGCACAGCCACACAAAACACATAATCGAATAAAATAAGACATCAAGTTGATTTTAACCATGTCACATGTCTGCACATTCAGAACCGTGACCATGATTGCCTCCCAGTGATTTGTTTTGTCATAAATCATGCTCATAAATGCACATCACGAACTTCAATAAAAATTTTAAGAATGAACAGAAAGCCTAAAAAATACAATTTGGAATATGTTGTAAGCTAGCTCCAGCTAACATCTGGCAAATCAAAACAGACTGCTTTGTATTTAATCTGTAAACATACGATGTACAGACAATAGATATTGAAGAGACAGCTACTGCTACAGATATTGTAAAGCAACATCTCTACTCTACTGGTGCATAAATCTCTGCAGACAAACTGGTTGTGCAGGCATAATTACCCAACTGCTGATCTTCAAGACTCCACTGTTTTGGACCCAACCAAAAACAGACCCATGGAAAACCTGCCCAAACCCAACGTGCATAAATTAATTTGTGACTCAAGAACAGTCGTATCCAATCCAAAATAGAACCAAGGATAATTATATCCGATCCAAAATTGTGACCACCCACAGTCACGAAGAACTATTTTCCTGCACCTAAGTTCCCACTCTCCCTATCACCATAAGCACATTTTCTCCTGCATCATGTCATCAGAACTGAGAGGAATCTGCTCAGATCCATATATGGCACACAGACCCAAGACCTGAAGCAACAGCAGAGGACATGACCCAATCTGATTAGACTGAATGTAATTTGGATACAACCCAACTTTGGTCCAGAGTCAGGTCTCGATTCAGATGAACTTAATTGTTCCAATGAACTGAATGGGCCTGTGAAGACCTCTGCATCCACAATGAGAACAAGAGGTTCTTTACTGAGAACTATAAAGTCGGTTTTTATTCTGAGATACAGACTTAAACTCAACTCATTAACGGAGATAAAACAGACATTTAGCCTAGTTTGCATTGCTTTGAAATGCTTTTTAATCTGATAAATAGCTATGGAAAAGTATAATACCATTAGCCTCTACATTTTCTTTATTATGTTTGATCCAGTGAAGTGAGCCCAGAGGGAAATGCACAAAGACCTGTTCTGCCTTACTACTGAATTTCACATGACTGTAATTGTTTTAGTTCATCTCAAAAATCAAATTATTATAGTTTTCTTTCGGCAAGTCTTTTTCCTTTTAATGTAAGAAAAAAGCCCAGGCTTCTGCTTCACAAAACCTCTGTAAAGTTTTTAAAACTAATCTCATTATTCTCTCGCTGTGTCACCCTCCATCTCTTATCAATCCCCTTTGCCGGCTCCCCTCACTCATGCATCCCAAGACTTACTGTCTGTCGTCCCAATTCCCCTAAAAGAGGATCAGAGGAAAGGCCCCCCTGCAATTTCCCTCCATCTCTAATAGGCACTCCTTGTGTTACACGATCACCAGGTGTCAAGATTAAAGAATGGCTCCTGCTTCCCAGGGCAGACATAGATGGGTGACAGAGAAAATAGCACTCCATAATTACTGATAAATTCAGCACACTGCCTCCTCTTCTTCCACTTCCTCCCTATCCACCTGGCCCTGATGTCAACGTGAGGGGCTGAGCAAGTTAAGTCAGGAAAAAAAAAATTTGACCATGCCAGACACTTTTCCACTGCTGATACTGCAGTTAAGTTCGACTGACTGACTTGGGGCTTTTATTCACCTTCCAAACGTCTCCCCTCTGAAGTGGGGCTCACAGTGCTACACTCATAACATCGCACTGCAGAGCATGCCAACGCTCACTCCAGTTAAGCTGCTGGTCTAATCATACAGAACAAGTCTTTTCCCACTTTCTGATAAGGTTATGGCCCATGCAAGAGATAAATGCAAAACCGAACGAGAAGAGACCCTCAGGTGGAACATTAGAGAAGTTCCTAAATTCTGTCTCTTTAATGAAAACTGGCTTTTCATTTTTCAGAAACTGCTTCTCCAGCTACTACCTGTCCTCAGCATCTCTTTCTAATATACATTACATCATGCGTAGCATGAGGGAAAGAGGCTGGCACTGGTGTAAAAAAAAAAAAAAAAAAAAAATCAGCCAGCTGGCAGCATCTCCTCCCTGCCTCCCTCAGGTTGCCATTGTTTATTAATAATCCCAGCAGCCTTGGTGGGAACTGCAGTAAAGGTGAGTGCAGTCCAGTTGGTGAGAGCCAGCAGCAATCAGGCTGTTTTGCTTCATCCTGTCATGAGGGTGAATTTAAATGTTTAGAATCAGAATCAGAATCAGACTTTATTGTCATTGTACTAGTACAACGAGATTAGAGCTTTGCCTTAAAGTGCAGGACCACAATAGTTAATAGTTGATCTATCATGCAAGCAGCCAGAGGTGTGATGAGGTTCCGGACCTCTCTCATCACATGCATAATCTTAATGTGTAACAGTATAAAATATTTAAGGTTAATAAAGTCAAAATAGCAAATGTTTCGGCGGCTTTGCTATTCATGTGGGATGATGTGTGTAACTCCTACAAAATGGACCAGATGCATGTACAGTAAGTCTCTAGAACTGCTTATAATTTTGGTTAAAGAGCAGAAATTAGTCAACTATAGTGTTTTGCTAAATTGCTTAGTTACCTCAAACAATTACATTACATTAGATTTCAATATGAATCCTTTCTTGCACTATATGCCAAAAACTGAGCTGTTATAACCGCCCAGAATGAAACATTTTCATGGCTGGGTGAAATTTCGCTTATTAAGCTTCTATTTGATGCAAAGATTATTTTGTATATTTTGAATAGTTCTCTAGCCACTGGTATTTTCCTTTTACTTTTAAATGTGCAGTGCTTTATCCTCTTCCAGAAACATGCTGACAGCTGACCTTACCCTTTTCCTGCTAACTATAAGCACTTTTGTAGACTGCCCTTTTTTATTCAAGATTTAAAAACATTTAATAACAGCAGAGTTAGCATTCTTCATGGGAGGAAAAATTTCTTTGAAAACTTCAAGTCTCATTTTAGTGCATACAAGGCTCTCATCAGGTCACAGCGAGCCGTGACCTTCTTTCATTGGCAAATGAGAAGGAATGCTCAGTGTAATTTATTTCAAGTGTGGTCATCAATACTGTTGACCTTAGTTTTTCATTAGATGCCGGAGAAACTCAGATCCTCTCAGATGCAGAAATCTTTCAGATATTTTCCAGTCTACATCAGCAACCTTCGGCAGACATTGCACCAGGGATTTGGTAGGGTTCAGCGGTAGGTCATGTATTATTGCTGGTTTTATTATTCTTTTACATTCTTTCACTTTGGGATATTAAGCAAACAGTTATGCCAACATACAGCCATTAGTGAGAAAATTAAACCCACTACTATGATTCATCTGCTCAACTTCATTAATGCTTTTTAACTGCAAAATAAATGTATTTTAACCTTATGTGATAAGGTTAAAAAAAAGAAAAACCCACAGAATTTGGTTATATCACCAGGGTGTCCAGACTATTCATGCCAAGTTCACACACAGAATATAGGATTCAGTCTAAATGCAATCACAAAAATAGATCTACTGATAAGCTTTTACCAAAACATGAGTATGCGGAAGCCAAGGAATAGCATCGGAGTGCAGCCGTGCAAGTTTTATGATTTCTTATTTATTACCCTTTAATTATATTCCACATCCTGAGGCAAATCTAGTTCATAATCAAAGATGTCCTGAACGATGTTAAGGAGAAAATTTGGCTTTAAACTAGAATCCACAACTGTAGCTGTGTAGTGATGAAAAGCAAAGCAACTACGGCAATGAATCCACATCAGCTGGCAAGACATTTCATTATAAAAGTCATTTGATACTCTATCTCATCATTCATTCATTAAGTTGATTAAATATGTGAATGATAAGCAGGAATGTAGCTGGCCAAATAAAAGAGTGCTATTTGATGATGTGGTACAAGGTTATAACACTCATCAGAGCAGCAAACCTATGGGCAATGTCAAAAGATCACAAATAGAGAAGGCATAAATCTTTAGTCAGTCATGGTCCTCAGGCTATATGTGACTGGATGCTGTGCATTAGGCAATTGAGCTCCAAACTCGCATGTCAGGAATACAAATGTCCTACTGGCCCATCCATTATGACAAATGGAATTTACATTTATGAACACGAAGCATGTACATTTAGAATTCTAATTTATATGCATGTCTGCCGACATGGGAGATTGTAACCTCAGATAATTAAAGAATGTTCACAGTAAAAGAAGGCACAAGTACACAGCCACAAAGTCAGGTACATATAAAAACACAGCTGTAGCTGAAGGTACTGTAGAAAGGTACTTTGTGAAAGTGCTGCGTCAGGTCATTTCATGTACTACTTTTGGAGTCAAAGTAGCATAACGGCTGTTACAGCTGTAAGATTCCTGAAGAAAAAGAATACCACACTAATCAGCCACATAACTAAACAATGTTTATGGGCAACTATTTTGCATTAGTGATTATTTTTACAGGCTGCAATAATTCTTCCCAAATTCTGACATTTATCTACAAAACATTGACTGCCAGCATTTTACGACTGAATATTCCTACAATATCCTAGTATGCAACGACAGCACGCTTAAGTTTAATGTTCCAGAATGATTGTGGTCGTAGTTAAGTAATAAAAATTTCTAAGATGACATTTGGAATGACTTTGTGGGACACAGATGGTGAAATCAGACACCTCCATACCTTTGCTTTTGGCTGCACTACATACTTCACACTACATCCTGTACTCATAAGAAATATTTCCACTGTTTGTTTCCACTATTTTGCAAATGATCTCAAATGAACATTTCTGGCTGGCAAATGCAGTTCTCCAAAGTATAACTGCTAATGTTAAATAGATTCATATGAACACAATTTGTGAGAGATCGGGTTACAGAAATGTTTATTGCTTCTTGAAGTTCCACATGCAAAAATCCCATTAATAACACCAATCTGTTAGCCAACAGATTCCGTGATTGAACATTAGAGTGATTTATTATCTCCACATGAAGAAATCACTCAGGAGAGATACAACACAGAAAACATATCATTCATACTGTAAATTTGCATATTGTGCCACTTGGTTCAAATACTTACTCTGTAAAGGGAAGTGCTACTTACATTGGTGGTTTTGTAAAATAAGCATTTCTTCCAGAGCCCATTACATAGGAATTTTAACAACAACAAAAAACAAAGTAAATACCTCAGAATTATTGCCCTTCTGTTCCTCCTTTAAAACCGCCTTTTGTTATCTGCATCTCTAAACTTATAAAGTGTGTCAATATAACACAGATGGCAATACAACAGTTGTTAAAGAGTTAGCTATTTATAATTTGAGCAGAAATTTGGAATTAGATTATAGGAAAGCTAAATCTGATAATTGTATTTATCATCACATCAAAACTACAAGAGTTAAGCCGTCATTACTCTTACCATAGTTTTAAATTCCAATTTGAACATTAAAATTGGATCAGTTATTTGCTTCATTGTAGGCTGCTGTAATATGCAACATACTGGAGGTCACTGTTGTTGAGAACAACTGGTAGAAGACAAAGGTGCATTGAGTCATGGGTGAATCTCTGAATCTTCCCTCAACCCCAACTGTATGCTCTAGCACCGTATATACTCGAGTATAAGCCAAGTTTTGATTACCAAATTTCACAAAGCAAATTGGGGGGTCGGCTTATACATGAGAAATTCAAATATGATCCCAGAGAACAAAATTTCCAGGGGTGGAAATACCATTACCACTACCCATGGAAAATAGTTTAAAATCATACCTTAGAATGAGATATTTCCTGACAAAACATCTTATCTGGCACATTTTGCAGCAGCCATTTACGGTAGCCAGTATGTGCTGTTGTGATTGGTCAAAGACAAAAGAATGGGTCATAAAAGTGCTATTTCATATACTGGTACGGTACCGTTATTTTGTAGTCTCTTTCAACATCATGTTTTGTGCTTTATTAGCAAGAAGCTTGAGATAAGATACAACACATAATGGAAACTACATGGACTCAGAGGAAGAAAAGAACATCGTATGAGGCTGGTTTCAGGACACATAACACAGAGCAGGACTGCAATGAACTGTTTGGCGATTCAGACAAGGAAGAGGAGTCTGGAAATGTTAATGTCAGCTAATGTCAATTACGGTAATCAGCTGCTGAAATAAATATCATGTTTGTATCGGTTGTACCAGTACATGGATTATTTTCAGAAAATCCTAGGAATACTATGACAATACCTAGAAAAACAGGTAATATGCTAAACAAATAAATTGATGGAACAACATCAGGAGGTCGGCTTATATAAGGGTTTCTGTAAAAATCTAAATTTGCANTAAATTGATGGAACAACATCAGGAGGTCGGCTTATATAAGGGTTTCTGTAAAAATCTAAATTTGCAAGTCAAAATCAGGGGGGTTGACTTATACATGAGATCAGCTTATACTTGAGTATATACGGTATTTATGTTTTCCATATTTAGAAATGTATGCTTAACATAGTAGCATCATAGGTTAAATCCTAGACTATAAAGACTTCCACCCAAAATCTGTATTTAAGTGTCAAACATTCACTTTCTGCAGCTTTGGAGGCTACAAACTTTATAGCTTCCTCACTGACAGAATGTTAGATATCCTCAGTTTAGATTCATGTGTCTTACAGTGGATTCTGATACTGCCCTTTTTATAATGTAAAATATATATACATATATATATATCCAAACATCCATAGCCACATCTTAACCGTCTGTCCATATGCTTAGTACGTTCCTAAGCCTCAAGGGAACACAAGCACTTGCTCACAAGCTTGATAGGGTCACATATTTGAAGTAAGGCAGAAGGAGCATATTTAACCTTATTTTGGCAGACAGGAGAATGGACGCTGATAGACAGATGAGTGTTTGATACTCAGAAGATACTGTAGACTTTAGGTGATCCGGTGTATCACTTTCAAAAATACTATGGTATCTGTAAAATTCTGCAATAATCAGGCTTCTAGGTTGCCAGTCAGCAGTAGGAAAATTATTAAATATTAAAAACTTCAGCCTTATTAATATTTTTCAGAGAGCTTGCCATGACCATTCACATCATAGCACAACCCACCACTCCCACCTCACGCCCCAACCCCCACCCATCCCCCAACCCCTCTTGGGTGAGATCTGGAAAACTATCAAAAATTTGATTTTCATAGTATGTACAATACCATCTGGTTTTCATGTTCAGAATTCTGCTATAAAACCTTGAATTTTAAATATTACATCAATGTAATATAATTTTATTCAAACTGAAAATTTAAAATAAACTTGAAAATAACTTTCAAAGGTGTTTCTGTGCTCTTTGACAGACAGTTCAAATCTTAATGGCCAGGTTTCATGAAACAAAGTGCAACTGTTGGGGTGAATTAATGGTTCTACTGACACTTGGACTTTTTTTTTTTTTTTTTTTTNGGGGGGGGGGATAATTTAATTGTCAAGCAAATCAAATCCTCTCATTACCTTTAAAAGTTCCCTGTGATAACAAATTAATAAGTGCATGGAGAAGTCCTAACCAAATGCCAAAACATTAACACTTTCTTATTTTAATAAGGAAGTGGTACGATATGCTTGTCTGGAAGGTCAAAATGTGTATCAAGTTTCACATGATAATCGCAATAATATGACACTTCAGTAAAATGTGTTTGCTTTTTTTTTTTGTTTTTTGTCTGTAGTTTCTCACTTGGCACTTGTTTCTCACAAGTTACAGTGAAGACTGCTCACTACATGCAAATCCTTTTTTAAAGAAATTAATGCTAATAATGCAAGTAACAGTGTGATTAAGTCATTCTTATTACTGCATAAATGGAAACTTTAGATAATCTTGTATGACTCAGACACATAGTTTGATTATCCAGAGGGTACTGTGGCAATCTGTTTTTCTCTCACACCTCTCACTATTAAAACTGCCAAATGTCATCCTTCAGGCACTTTTGGAAACCTGTTGGAAGCAGATGATATATGACATACGCCACTGATGCACCCCTGGCAACCCGGTGTTTTTGGATGAAGATACAGAGTGGAAATTGGTGGGAACAGACCATCCTGAGGGGTTTGTTGATCCAGAGTGGAGAAAGCTTAAAAATATCTGGGAGACCTTTTATGGATGTGCTTAAATGACTATGTGCACTGAATATTACTGTCAGTACTGAGCAAACTACACTCAACAAATCTGACAGCTATGAATATCACAAGCATGAAGAGTTATAACCAGATATTTTAATATGTACAGTACAACATGACACAACAGGAAAGTGTGTTAGAGCATAATACTAATAGCCCAACACTTAGTGCACACAGTATAAATTAGTTACTTTATGACCTTAAAAGGCAGAAACTATGAAAATAAGGCTAAACTAGAATGAGACCAGAGTTCTCTTCACCTCACCAACATGGCCACACTTCAAGAGGAGTATACATATATGATTATGAAATGCCTGTGTGTGTGTGTGTGAGAGAGAGAGAGAGAGAGCATCTAAAGCAGTTAAATAGAAAACAGCATTACTTTCCATTTCATTGACATTGAAACTTGTATTATTCTCCCATTTCAGTAAAAGCAATGTTATGGTTGGTGATAAAATTACCAGACAAAACCCTCAACAAAATGACCTACCTACCTGGTCACTGCATTTAATCTTGTCTAATACAAATAAAAGCATTAAGCTATTTTACCACTGAGAGAGCTGTGTTGGAGAGAACATGAGAATAAACTCTGATTCAAGTATAAGTTAAATGCAGTTATAAGGTTTATATGTAATTTATGTTTATTGTAGACCTATAATGTTCAGGGGCGTGAAGAACCACAACAAACTGAACATCACTGCTTTTCTCCCTGTTTCTCTCTCTCTAAGTTGGATCAGCAAGTTTAAACAGAAAGGTAGCTAGCAGAAACCAAACACAGCCAGTACTATGGTAGAAATGAGCTATCAATATTAGTTTTTTATAAATGTTATCATAATTTTAAGTAGCAAAACTTTAACCATCGTTAAATAATATTTGAATGGACAAGAAAAACTCAGGTGAACTCAAGTTCACCTGTCTCAAAGCATAATGGGCTCTTCCAAGAAGTGAAGGAGCACATATTTGTCTAATTTGAAATAGATTAAACTTAGTTTGTGTTTGTTTTTTGTTTTTTTTTGTTGTTGTTTTTTTTTTTAATTTTGCAAGTGAAGTTATATTTCTAGATTGAATCATTCCTTATTGTGAATTTGGAGAGGAGCCATCATTTTTATTTTTGTCATTACAACAATATAATCATAACAACTGCATCTATTCTACTTGTATCCATCAATCTTTTGAACAATGTATTTCTTGGAGAACAGCAATGTGGGCAGTTCCTGTATTAGCCACTAGGTGCTGGCTTCAACATAAGCTGGTACTAAAGTAAATAGGCAAATATAAAACAGTGAAGCCACAGCTTCAGGACATAGCTAGCTTCACTTTTTTAACATATGTCTTACTACAATTTTATTGTTCTATAAAAGGAATATTAAGCCATAAGATTATGCAGTTTACGGTATGTTTAGTTTGAGAGGTCTTGCAAGCTGTCACATTTCTAAACCCACCTCATCTCCCACAGGCTTCATCCATTGCTCAAATTTGGATTTCTTACTCCTGGTAACTGACAAAAATGGCAGAGAGCAAAGATCCAACTTCAGGTTTCAAAACATGTCTTCACAGAAAACTCTGGGTGACATCTCAGCTTCTACAGCCGTGTTTTTTACGATTTATGAAAGTTGAAGGAAAGCAGAGGAGTGCCACTCCAGACAAATGATCAGATGAAGGTGTTCCAAGAAAGCTTTTGTGGAAAACTACAACAGAACTTGAGATTGTCTAAAAATGTTAATCAAGGCTAGAATTCACATCTTACTGTACATACATCCATTCAAATATATAGCTGATCTCAGCTGTATGATGACAGAAACAGATTTTTTTCAAACCTCTTGAGACGTAGCCTTCTGGCCACTACAGCTGGAACAAACGTCCACATAAAAACAATGCCAATGAGAGAGAGAGAGAGAGAGAGAGGCCAATATGAGTGCTGTTTTCNGAACAAACGTCCACATAAAAACAATGCCAATGAGAGAGAGAGAGAGAGAGAGAGAGAGGCCAATATGAGTGCTGTTTTCTGTCTACCACAAAGATAATTTGTCATTAATATCCTTGTTCAAGGACAACAGAGCAGGTAAACCCTATGAGTCATTCCTTCTAATTGTGTGTTTATTTACTTTCTTGTAAAACTCACAGCCACATGAGTTGCAGTCAGTACATCACGAAGTTGCACTGCCAAGAACTGCAAAGGATCTATGCTGCTGCTTGTTCTCTTTGCAGTCTTTGTAAGCTTCATCAATATGAGGTCATCTAAGCCATGGCACAAATGTAGCTTTGGGCTACTGTTGGCATTTTCAGTTTGGCAATTCATTGTGGAATGCTTTCCCTCTGAAAGCGATTATATGTTGCCGGCATTTTACCATTGAAAAGGCCACCAGATTGAATGAGGCATTCTGAATAAGGCATCTTTCTTTTCTTCATTAATTTCCGCTGCCAGTGCAATTTTCTGCACCACATATGCCAAAGGCAGAACAATATCATGTGACACATTGACTCACTGTCAATACATGTTTATTTCAAAGTGCTTAAAGTTCTAATTAAGTAAGCAACATTATTCACAGTCAGATGTGAAAGCTACTGATAATTTTTAACTTGCTCTTTATTTTAAATCTAAGATATACAGTGATTTATTTATTTAATTTTGGCAAAGATAAGGTTTTACTTTTTTACTGATCTGTTCTATTTTTGCGCTCAAGATAGAATAGAGACATGGTTTTGACCTGAAACTCTATGGCCATGGCTTATTTTCTGTGAAAACACATTAAAAAAAAAAACAAAAAAACAAAAAAACAAAAACAAAACAATTTTCATTGAGTACAGAGCTACACCACTACCTGCCCAGCCCCAACCATTTTAAATCACTTTATGGTGCTCGGGTCAATGTGAGCCAAGAATACCACAACCATCCAGAGATGGAACAGAATACCCCAGCTGTCACAGGAGCAGCATCCCAGCCAGGACCTGGAGGGACTTATTTTTCCAAGAATGGTCAGATCAAATGTCCATCATCTCCTGTAAATGAACTTAGCTGCATCATGAGGATGGTACCGGGAACCACACAACTGGCAGTAAGTCATGATTACAATTTTATTCTTAAAAGTGATCTAGCAGTATATATTAAACGTACTTGTTATCAATATTGTTTGGGAAAATGAACATTTAGTCATTACATGACTTTTTCAACAAAAAATCTTTGTTACTAAATCTTCAGTTTTCTCCTGGGTCATTTTTACCGGGTGAATCCCAATAAAGGATGCAAAAAAAGTTTCTGCAGAAGCACATTAGATTTTTTTTTTTTCCTGTCATCTGTTAAAAACTACAAAAGAGTTGGAAAATTTATATCTACTTACCAGATACAAACAAAACTAAACTAAAAATGTCCTGACAGTAGTGGCACTGCTTCCATATTAATTTATCTAATTTCAAAGTTGGTAAACACCATACACAGCTATCTTGCCTTTCGCCAAATAATGACGCCAAGTGTAAAAGAGTTTGAGCTCCCCCTACAGTTACTCAGTGGTACAACAGCCAAAGTAACTTAAACGGAACGGTAACTTTGCCTCATTGGTGACATCGACACATACACAAAGACACACATAGAAACACAAACTTGTACACACTAATGCGCACACACCAACAGGACTATGTACAACAAAAACGAGCACGAAGACAGATCTAGTTGGATATCTGAATAAATAGAACAATTCGCCACATGCACAGAAATTATNCTCATTGGTGACATCGACACATACACAAAGACACACATAGAAACACAAACTTGTACACACTAATGCACGTTGTCTCAAGCGCACACACCAACAGGACTATGTACAACAAAAACAAGCACGAAGACAGATCTAGTTGGATATCTGAATAAATAGAACAATTCGCCACATGCACAGAAATTATNAGCACGAAGACAGATCTAGTTGGATATCTGAATAAATAGAACAATTCGCCACATGCACAGAAATTATAAAATGAGACAAACTCAAATCATCCCTGAAATATCTATTATCAAATCCAAGTATCACTTTTCGTTAATGGGTGATGCAGTTATCGGAATGAATTGATTAATACAGACAACGATGAAAAAAGACACGACCTGACTGTAAAGGCAAATAATCTAAATTGAAGCAATGCCTGCTGCATGGTGATCTTCAGGCCTATACTAATACACCTGTACTTTTCACTTTGCCCCTGTGATATTATTTATTGAGGCCGATAGGCATGCATAATGTGCGAATCCCAACATTCTAAGATCATCGCTCCTGTTTTCTGCTCCTTTCATCCGCACTTCTGCGGCATCACCTCGGAAAGATGCTGTCTCAACGCGCAAAGCGAACGCAGCCGAGGGAATAACATCTGATCGAGAGAATAACTTACTCGCACGATAAGCTTATAAGAAGATTAGAAGACTGCTGATATATTTGTATCAATACCCGCAGTACGCTCCGACGTGTAGTCCGGGCGAAGCTTGAAATGACTTGCAAAACGATCATTTAACAGCTTTATAGCGGGAAAAGGGAAATCGCCCTCAATCTGAAGAGGACACCACCGGCCACCCAAACAACATGCTGGCCACGCAACATCGCCATAATTGTGCCATAATAAAGCCCTGCCTCCCGGCCACTACCTCATGGTGAGTGATCGAGAGAAATTATAATATTCTTGACAGTATATTCGAGGTATACAAGCAGCTATAACCCTACTTACCTAAAACTGACTCTCCCCTCTTCGCTGTATTTGTGCTCCAAGATCTGTTAGTTCTCTAGCCAACAACTTCTGCTGGAGCATATGTATCCAGTGCTCATGCTGGTGGCTCAGGCGGTGATGTTGGATTGCGGATGATTTGGCAATCCTTTTCATGCTCAAAGGGAAAGAATCCTTCGTTTCGGTGTGGTTTCGGGCATTGGTGCGCAAAGGAGCAAAGTGATGAAGTCCGTCATGGGAAAGGAGAAAAGGGATCTCTGGATGTGAGGGTTATGCTGAAAAGTGTTCTCTCTCTCTCTCTCTCTCTGGGTTTGCGGGATGAGAGATGTGGGATGGATATCGAGGAAGGGAGGCAGGGAAGCACAGACTGAGGGCGAGAAAGGGGAGGTACAAAGCAAACTGTCTCGTATAGTGGAGGACGGTCATGGCAGACAGTAAGGGGTGGGTCTGGACTATATGAGGTGGAAGGCAGGAGAGCTGAGGTTGGATGAGGGATAAGAAGCCGCGTCGTGACTTTTCTGTGCAGATGGTGTAAATATTTACATCACGATCATGGGCCATTATGCTAGGAGCGCTGGTGGATAGTAGATCACACAAATCGGGGATCAGTAAAGTTTGAGGGACATTTGGGTAAAACAGATTTTAAGAAAACAAACTAAGTCTTTGAATAACACAGACCACGTGTAAACAGGCTGCTCTGCATAAAACACAACGTGACTACATGACTTTTAATGTGACCATGCATCGACTTGACACCAAATGCTGCCACTCGCTGTCCATGGTCCTGAAACGCAACTCAAGAGGCCCGCAAGATTTTCTGTTCATGTGTTATGCCACCGGCATAATGTGTACCACAAGAATTCACCATTTCACATATACATTCACTTCTTCTTTATTGCTCATAGTCTAGTGTATTTGCAACAATGGCCTGAAAACATCCTTAGACCTTTGGAGACATGTTATAATAATAATAATAATAATGTTATGTAATACTGTCTTTGACTTCTCTGACATTAGAGATTCATTCAGTTAAAATAACTTGCACTCCCCTTAATCAGTGTAACACTTCGTTGTGATTTTGTGTTGTAAAGTGTCTAAAAGCCAAGGCTGCTGGATACTGTCCAATGTCCTGAAATGCAATTTAATGCTGTAATCTATTGTACTCGGAACTCAGAAATACCCTGACCTCCGGCATGGAAAAGTGCAATGGAATGATCATTTAACTCAGAATTCCCTGTTGGAAATCAGACAAGATTCATCACGCTCAACTTATTTGACATAAACACACTTGACGTCACAACAACATGTTGCACAAGTCTTTATTCTTTTTTTTTCTTTTTTTTTGAGCAAAGATAAACAAGCAAGTTGAACTACCTCATACATTGCTTCTTGCTAATCACACAGAAATAATTCATGTGGATCTTCTGTGGAAGTTTATAGCATTCACAGACTTGTCATGCAAATATAAATCTGCTGTGGGCATCCCAGTTTTTTCCGAGCAGAAGAAAGATGAAACATTTAGAGATGCAAGATGGAAAGCATTTAGATTGGAACTCAGAAGAACTGAAACTTTCTGAGTTCCAAGTACAATGGATTGTAGTAAAAAAGGCCAACAGTAGATAGAGGGATGTTAGCCACAGGCCACCACAAAAGTCACAATTTCATATATACAGAACCAACTTTTTCCTTTTGTTTATGGTTGAACAGCTAATGCATTTGCAAGTGTATGACCTGAAAACATTCTATGCTTAAAGTAGCAGAGACAAGTTATAATTTCTGTTTCATCTTAAACATCTTACAGTGGAAAGTGTCTGAGTCTGAATCATCTTTAAAAAATAAATAAATAAATAAACTGCTACAAATATTGCCTTTATACTCAAAGTTCAGCCTACTATGTTGATTTTAAGGATTCATACAATCCTTTTGTGACTTTGTGTTGCTCTTTGGTATTGGTGATATCATACAGTGCCTAAAACCTAAGTGCCAGTGGTTGCTCTCCATGGTCAGAAATGCAACTCAAGACTATGAACCTAAAAAAATATCTTCAGAATTTAAAGTGTCTGTGAGTCTGAATTATCTTAAAAAGCTTTTATTGTAGAAATATTACCTTTGTACTCAAAGTTCAGCCTTCTCTGTTGATCTTACAGAATCATTCAGTTAAAGACACCATTTTCCCTTTATCAGTGAAACACCTCAAGCGTCGCCAGCCAGCTGCTTTTTTTTTTTTTTTNTTTTTTTTTTTTTTTCTTCTGTCTTTGATCTTATACAAGATGAACATTTAGCTAATGGCACTTGATCATGATAATTGCAAGGACTCACAGACATGCACATACAAATTGCCCGATAAACACAGAGAATAGGCACAAGCTGGCATGCACAGTGGGTTCAATTTCATTTTTACACTCAGTATATGAATAGTTGGTATTGTTTATGCAAAAAAATAAAAAATAAAAAATATACATATATATATATCTATATCTATAGATAGATATAGATATAGATATATAGATATGTATGTTGTATGTATGTGTGTGTGTGTGTGTGTGTATATATATATATATATTACTAGCTAGTTTCAGTGTCAGTNTATGTATGTGTGTGTGTGTGTGTGTGTATATATATATATATATTACTAGCTAGTTTCAGTGTCAGTCATTACAAAACTTCTGTGCAGCTTATAGATACCCAGTAATTTAGCAATATTATGATGATGCTATATCTACCCCAAGTACTGTTTAATTCATTTAATTACTATAATTCCAAAAGTTAGATACTAAAACCCCAAATAATTAACAACTCCATTACATTTCTCATTTCAACAGCTTATGGCCACATACTGTTTTGACATTGCAGGTTTGCTGTTGAAAAGTTGCTATATCTTCACCTTTAATGCAGAAATGTAATTTAACAAATGCATTATTTCACCTAAGTAACAGTTTTTGTTCAAAATAGATGTGTTACATCATAAATGAATAATTTTAACAGCTCACTTAAAAACCTAATTAAGAACAGTACTGATTGAGACTGTATCAGTCTATAATAATTGTTTTATTGTCTAAGACAATTTTTCTTTTTTGGGCAACTGCAAATGTACTTACTGCACTTTGTGAAGGTGATTAAATAATAAATGTAATTCAAAAATAAATAAAATTGCAAATATTAGAAAAGAATGTGTCCAAATGCTTGCATCTCTCTACTCTGAGAGAGAGAGAGAGAGAGAGAGAGAGAGAGAGAGAGAGAGAGAGAGAGAGAGAGAGAAACTTGCACAAAATATTTTACGATGCAACGTGGATATTATCTTGCTTCAAATTTGAAAGTTTCTTCAATATTAACACCTTTTCTGCTATGGAAAAGTTATAGATTGGGGGAATGAAGTACGCTGTACATGCTGAGGAATGATGTGTAAGATATATTTTTTTCTATTGCTATTATTACCCATTAAATGTCTACACCCACTTATTTGTCAGTCAGTTTTTCCTTCCTCTCAAAGTTTAGATGTTCATATAAATTCTTTATTGTCGCTCAAAGTCTTTTTGACAGCACTGTAGTCATTGTAGTCGCAGACAGCTTGCCAACTCGCTATCTCTCCAATGGTGCTCATGCAGAGTGTCTGAAACATCCACCAGTGGATAAAGAAATCTGGTGGAATCAGCACTGCGTGGAAGTCAATGGAGCTAAGTGGCGAAAAGGCATCATTACAAAGTCATTAACCTGGAAGTGGTGGTGACACGTGACGCGTTGTCTTTGCAATAACAGAGATTAAATACTCCAGGGATCATCAAAGTCATTCAATCTCAAATTCTATTCATCATCACTTTTAATTTGAATACTTCCTTTAAATTTGTTCATCGGGATACTGAGATTAATCGTCATCAAATCAGTTTCCAGGTATATTCTCATGTCCTTCAAACATGTATGTGGTTCATCAGTAGGTCAGTGACAACGTAATGCTGAACAATGATAAATCATTTCACACGACAAACTGAATGTCAGCCACTATCTGAATATATGAACCATGAAAGCAGACTGAATTTGTGGAAGGCTCCACATGCGCAGCAGTCTACTGTACATAAGTCAGTCAAGGCTTCAAACACAAACCTTCGGTCTGTGAAGAACCAAACAAAGCAAAGAGTGATGTGCTTCAAGCGGTTCCAAGGGTCACTGCAATTGGTCCCGAAGCAATAAGGTTATGGTTCCCAATTTACCTATTTGCTGATCGTCAGTGTATGCTGTGGGATGTGAATAAGCCAGAGCCTACACTGCAATCATCCACAGTACTCTGTACTTGCAAAACAATAAAACTGTTCCAACACTGCAGGAAGCATTACACAATGCTATCGTTGCACTTGGTACAACTGTCTGTGGGAAGCTACAGACAAATTAAAAACTCGTCTTACATTCACCCCATAATTCTTACTTAAATGTAGAGCGCCAATGAAGGTTGAAAGAATCCGTTTCATGTGGGGGCAATAAACAAAAGTAGCGCTTTGACATTAGCACTGCTATTCATCTATTCATGCACACAGCAAAATGACATTTAAGGTACAAAATGGACAGATTTCTGACAGGGAAGAAAAGAAAAAGGCAATGCTTCACAGCCAAAAGTGAAATAGATACACTGGTTTTCACAAGACAGCTGAGCCCTGAACTAACCAAGGTTAAATCCAAACTGCTTTTGTGGATAATATGTGTTCCATAAAGGACCATACTGCCAATTTTTCATGTTTGAGCCTAATAAAGACTTTCCACATGTGTTACATTACTGACAACCAGTTTCCAAAACATAAATCCTTATTTTAGCTTTCTTGTTTTTTTTTTGTTTTTTTTTGCCAAATCCCCTATTCTCACAAAATTAAATGTTCAAGTGATACATGTACAATAAAATTACTCTGACAAAAACTTAATAAACACAGTGTTTTCTGTGATGAATTACCTATCTAAAACATATTTCAAATATTTCATATTTCTCAACAAGTTTATTTTAATGGCATACTGGAATGAACTGAAAGCAATGGCAGTCTGAAAGGTAGGGGAAAAAAATTCTAAAATTTACCGCTAAAGTAGTATATTTTTGGAAATGATTGTCAGTGATGTAATATGTATGTAGGTTATTTATATGTGCTCAAACATGCAAAATTGCTGGTACTGTCCACCAATTTAAAAAGTTAACAAAGTTTGAAATTTATGTAGCCTTCTCGACACATAGAATACCAATTCCCATGTAAAATGCAGTTTTGAGCCCATCATATAACCATCATAATTGTGCCATATTTTACAGCAGTCCCGAAACAATAGCCTTACAGGTGCTATATTTATGTGGCTTGTAATGATATCATATCTGCCTCCTTTTTGGAAGCCATGAGCTGAATTTCCCTCCGAACTGCCCACGAGACTGTTAGTTAGCACTTGCTAGACTGACAGCCTACTAATGGATGATATCTGAGGCTAAGGCCACAGAGATGTTTCTACCCAGTGTTAGTACACACTGTTGAAGCCCTGTCACAATGTAACCAGACTTCTCTCTGCTCGGGCTGTGAACGAGAAGACAGATGTCCAAATAGCCAGCAGGCCCATCAGTCATGAGGATTTTATTCTCATGGGGAAGAGGAGGAAGGATCAAGTGGGAGAGACATAAATGAATGAAGATGACACCATCCTGGTCTCTAATGAAACTCATTTTCAAGAAGTTTCCTGGGTAATCATACAGTCACCCAACCAGATCCAAACATAGAAGCATCTACTAAGTGTTACCTGACTGTTGAGGTCTCCCCTTATCAACCTGCAATTTCAAGCCAAAAGCCAACTTCTCAATAGCAGAAAATTCTGAAAACAGTGACGCATATCATGGAGGCATGCTTCGCTATGTTTGCTGACAAGATGAGTAATGCTCTAATGTGAATATAAACACAGCAATTAAAAAGTCCTGCAACTAAAATGAGGAAGAGACCAGGAAAAGGAATAAATTATATTTCTCAAGCATTTTTCATTTAACTGGTCTGAAGTGGAGGAAATTACAGCAATTACAGTTAACAGTTACAGTTAACCCCCAAAATATAATAAAACGTAGAACAGAAATAACTATTGCTTGAAAGTAGTTTGAATGGAAACATTTATGTTTCCATACATCTATGTTTTGCCATAATCACCATACACCATTTTTATATTTATCATAATTAGTGATATTGCACCATGAGAAAGGCAGAAATATAACAGAAATATGCTTCAAAATAAGAACATGAACCCTGAATGTGTTGACTGCTGGGATTATAATTCTTACCAGGATGAAAACTATTGGCTTCCTATTATAATGACAATATGATGAGATGTGTGGTACTTAAAAAAAAATAATAATATCAAAGTTGACATGAATGTAAAAAAATGACAAGTAAGGAGCATGGCACCTGCAGGAAAAGTAATAACACTTTACTGTTTCATCTATAGGTAGCATAAGACTTCAACCCAAATCAGTTCCACTGACAGAAGTCTCATGCCTTTTATCAATAAATTTTTCCTCATTTTGAGTTTGTAGGGAAGCTTTCCATTGCTTATTTACAATTTCACACTCTTCCTACTTCATATTTCCTTGATAAAGAAGTGGTCCACTAAATATTATGGAAAGCAAATATTACACAGTCCTGCTCACTGACTTGTGACTATCTGCAATAGCCTAACACAACCAGAGATTTTAAAGATACAGATATTGCTATTTTGATAGACTTAGTTTTAGCAAGAGCTCTACAGTACCTGCTGACAAATCTATACCGTCGCATGCAACAATGTGACAAATACGCCACAATATCTAACCAATATTCATGGTGGAACCAGTCACAATTTGATTGCTGCACAACTACAACTGCAGCAGAATCTGTAATGAAGTTCAGTTCTCAAAGGAATCACATTCACAAACAAGTAAATGAACTTAAAGCTACTTTGGACCAAAGTGTCCAACAGGTGGACTAACAAACTAACCATCAAAGCAACATCACCATCCTTACGACATGCTGCTAGCCAGGAAAAATGCACAGTTAAACATGCATATAAAGCTACCTACAGTAGCAATGCAGGTAATCTGTGATTTCATCCTGCATGCCTGCTGTATGTAATGATTTTAGTTATATGTATGGTTTCATTCATCTAGCTCTTTTGCTGGTGATGTGTGGGGTGAAGATGTGTTACTTTCCTGTGATACATTTCTAAACATCTATCAAATGAATTGGACTTAGGTTTACTTATGTCAAATAATCTAATTGGGCTCAGCAACTGTGAATGATAGACTTAAGGTATGCTATCAAAATAAAATTATAAATAAACTCATGTATAGAAAAGACTGTCTGACCTTACAAGGTCAGCAGAAATCACAACAGTGAGCCTCATCAGCAAGGCTAATTTAATTCAGTATTTTGAATCCACAATTGATATATATTGAAGTGAGAGGTACTGAAATACAATGGTTATTTACATTCCATCAATGCATCCTCTGTTTATGAATAAATGAAGTGGGAGCTATTGTCAACAAAAACTGACCTCCGCATTATAAGGATAATGGGTTCTGTAAACATGAAAAACAAACCTGAGAGACACTGAAAAAATATGGAGGACGGATAAATACAGAATCGTTTTCTAATAATTATGACTTAATTAAGTCTCTCGCCAACTTTTGCCTGAAACATCTTAATGTCTGTGCAATGTTTACACGCTAATTATAATGCCATACATATAACTTGATACTATCGGCATCTTCCAATGCCTCAGAAGTGAAAATAAAATTATCATAGTTCTGTCATTTTTGATTTTCTCATAATTAGGAGATCATCTCAGACAGTTACAATTATGACTGTTGCTCATAATTATTAGATGCTATTTGCCAAGTAATAATCATGATCTACTAAGTCATAATTATTGCTATTGAATCAACAAGTTTAATAGCTCTAATTCAAGGCCATGTCTGACTAAATAAATCCAATTCCACTGGAACTGAGTTACAAAGTCAGAGAAAGTGTTTTGACTTCGTAACTTTCATTTAGATGTTAAAAGGTAAATGCAGGTATATGTAATTTCAGGATGCTAGATAAAGACAGAATAAAGCTGAACTCATAACGCCTGTTGTCTCCTCCTAAGTCTGCATCACCGTTAGGCTCTTGACGGCCATGGTCCTCACACTCATATCACCATTTTGTTAATGTTATTGCTGCTTCACATATGGAAAGAAGTACAGAACATTTTACTGCTTCACCATTTAGACATTTCTAGTCTTTTCTTATGTGTTCTGGGCATCACTTTACATTGTAGCCATTTTTGCTCGATTGCTCTTCTCCAAGTGTATCTATCCATGTGCTGAGTGCTGGGCTGGTTTCTGGAAGTTTCTGGTCCCTTAATATGTATATGACCAGGTTTTTCCCAATTATTAACCCAAATGACTTTCCCCTTGGAGCCATCCATAAAGTTCTTGTGCCTTGTCTGTTTGACATCTGATAAAAGTTCATAGCCAAAAGCTCACATTTTAAGCAATAAATAACAGTGCCCCCCCCACTTACTTTTTCTACATTATACTTTTTTTCCCTACATTTTGCTGCAAAGCATAATAATTCAGTTGACTCAGACCCACACAGGAGAGAAATGTCTCGGTCTGCAAGCTACTATTCTGCTCTGGCTCTGATAGCCTCTGACACCACCACCGGTCTGGCCTATCATGGCTGTGACAGGCTAGAAAACTCCAAACCAGTATATGCCTACAAGGGTCCAGATGTCTCAATTAAATTAGGTCAGACACAATTTCCCAACTGAGACCCTCTTTGTCCTAATAATTAGACTGAATACATGCCAGCTTTCATGTGATCTTTGTGAAATTTATTCTCAAGGCAGAAGTAAAGTGAATCTCCACCTAGCACCAACAGAGCCCTCCTGAGGCCCTTTTGCACCAAAAGTTCGGAAAGAAATTAGGAACTACTTTTCCCTGAACTATTCGGAGTAGCAACTAGGTGGGTTGTATGAGTTCCTGGAACCAGCTTTTCAGTTAACTGAAGCAAAGACTTCACCACATTTTTCTCAGACTTGGCTTTTTCTACAACATCCTGTGTATGACTGCCCTTTTAGTCTGCTGTAAGACAAAACTAATTTGTAGCTGTTTGCATCCCAGCTTTTTGATTAATAGGTTGTTTTTTTTTTGTTGTTGTTTTTTTTGTTTTTTAAATTGGAGAGGTTTTATGGTGTTTGGAAGAGAAGAAAAGTAACACCTCTGTATTATTTGAGTTTTTCTCCACTATATAATGGTGAAATCACTGAGTTGCAAAATGACCTTAAAGTGAAATGCAACTCATCCAGCACAGAAACACATCTCACCTTTTCCTAATTCAATTGGAAAATAATGATCGGCTTAATTTATCCAGCAATGTACATATCCTGAGTTGGCCCAGCTGCTGCACTGACCCTCATATAGCAAAAATCACTGAGAAGAACTACTGTACAGTATATGGCTCATAAATATAAGAAAATATGTATTATTATTACTATTATGGGTTTGAGTGTCCATCATGCTAACTGAAAGATTCTACCTTTATATCTCTAAATAATGAGACACTTACACTTTGAATCAGCAATAAAAAAAATGTGGGTCCAATTAGGGACGACTGTAACTGCTTTAACTGCTGACTATACGGATTTCTCTCTCCTCATATCACTAATGGCAAACAATGTAATTTAAACAAAAATGTGGTTCTTTTTACTTCAGTAATAGAAAACAAACATATGCAATAGGATTACATTTGAAAAGAAAACAAAGCAGCCTTGAGAGCAGTTGCTCAGTCTGAATAATTAAGCAGTGATTAGGATGTGGCCAAAGGCTTTCTGATGGGCTCAGTGGGATGCTGCGGACTGGGCTGAAGCTCTCCATCTGCAAATAAGCATTATTGTAGCCTGCAGTAAAAAAAAAAAACAACATGCTTTCCAGTNTAAGCATTATTGTAGCCTGCAGTAAAAAAAAAAACAACATGCTTTCCAGTTTTTCACTTTCCAGTTGACAGCAACGTCCTTAGCACTCTCCTTCTTCCACTAACCCTATATCTATAAATCTTTCTTCTTTCCTTTTCAAGCTGTTTTGCTCCTCTGCCGTTTTTTTTTTTTTTTTTTTTTTAACTCATCATTGATGCACTCTAGGTAGCACTGTGAACATTTACATTTCCCAGCTTTCAGCAATGATACTTTCTGAAGCACATACTACTTGTAGCATTTAGTTTTTGTATTTTTTATTCATAGAGGACAGTGCACATTAAGAAACATTTACATTGCAAAGCCCATTATTGTAAATGCACCAAGGTTAGCAAAAACAATGAATTTGCACCCAATGTCTCAAGATAAGGTAGTAAATTTATCATTTCAACAATTTCACTGTCAACCCCTTTTTCTTTTCAAAGCATCCCAGCTGCGACATTGTAAAATCACCGTTTTCTGGGGTGTTGGGGGGGTTTGCTTGTTTGTTTGTTTTTGAGGGACTTTTAATTTGCCCTGTGATGGCTTTCTAACCATCTAAAGCAAAAGGGTGTGTGTGGGTGTGGGGGGGGGGGGGGTGACTGGGCCTGGCAGTTGAACACATTAGTGAAGCTCTTAGTTCACAGGTGAAATGGTTTGCATAGATTTCCAACTATCCAACTAAAACATAGGCACAAATTTCCATACTTCTGTGTCCTCAACTTTATTCACATATTTCCAGTCGACTAACACACATACACACGCCAAATTAAGAAAGTGTGGGTCTCATGCGTGCTACCCCAACAGTAAAAAACCTTTCCACCCCAAGATCAAAGCAGAACTACACTTTGGCTGACCCTAGGGGAACTTTGGGCTTTTCAGCTTCGTCTCCAGTGTGACATTAGGACAAGGAAGTGGGTTTGTCTCATTAGGGCACAGGCAAAACCTTTTAGGTTTCATCGTCTTTAGGTCTCATAGCCCCAGTAATTACATGCTTGTATGCCTATAAGAAGTCAGACATCATTAGATAATAAAAAATAAATAAACAAGACTTGTGCTTATTTTTTATTTTTTATTTTTTTTGCTTTTTGACTCAGTAGAATTGAACTGAGTTTAACTTTGTCCTTCTAATATCGCAACAGATCAATAGATAATTTATTATTTTGTGAATTATCATAAAGTTTTGTCAATATCAAATGATCTCTCACTCTGACTTTTTCAATTATAACTTGCAATTTTTATTTTACAACATATTCACAGTGTATAAAGACTTTTATAAAGGCTTTAAAATACACAAGCACTTTTAAAAGTGATGCTTTTGTGTTGACATAAAAGATGATTTTAGCTGGCAAGTCAAATTGTGACAGACCTGCCATGCTAGTGGTCCAGGTTCTAATCCTGAGTGAATCAATTTAGCATCAAGCTGATCACAGGATAATGAATTATTTGTGTGGAACTGGACCATTTTAACTTATATCTCCTTTGAAAGACGCAACGATAAAAAAAACTCACCAACAGTTAATTCGAATTTACTGGCTTTATGCCTTCTTCATAATGATTGTGTTTCTCATTTTGACTGTGCAAAAAATCTGAAGCAGATGTCTGGAGGGGAACTAGTTTTCATATTCCAGACAGCAAACGATATGTCATAAATATTGACATCCTATTATGACAGCTGCAAATTCCTAAGTTTCTATCTGTATCCCTTCAACAAACACACACACACACACACACGCACACACACATACACGCCTTTGTGTCAACAAAAGATTTTGAGTTGTGTTTGAAAGCTTATACAGCAGTAGTGAGAGCGATGCTGTTCTTCTAGGGAAAATACTGACTCCTGCTAAGAGATGCTGCATTTGCTTTCTGGGACTTTCTTGAAGTGCCTGACATTCTTGGAGCTCTGCAATATTATGCACATAATAAAAAAAAAACAAGAATGGTATTTGCATGGTGATGAGAATTTTGTAAAGCTATTTAAATGGCATGGGAGAGAAGTCCACCTTTGCTGCATGCATGATGACAAAAACTAGCATCCTACAGTATGTTTCTGTGAGAAATGTACAAGACAATATCCTGCTTATATGCTAACTTTCTAAGCTGTTACTCCTTCTGCCTGACTGCACTGCACCTCTTCTGTTGGTAACAGTTGGTGAGTTAGAGACTAAGTCAGCATCTTAAATGTGAGCGATGTCCAGGTGACAGCTCAATCCCATAAACAACTGCGACGAGCTTGAAGTTGGCCAGTTTTTTTTGGGGGGGGGGGGNGGGGGGGGGGGGACAGATCACTTCATCACATGTGCCAATCCTTCCCCAGCTCTAATGTAATTAGTGTGGCTCTCCTCTGCAGCTCTGGCCCTTTGTTGTTTGATAAATGTAATTAGAAAAAATGAACATCACTGAGCTAAATCCTCACTTGTCTGAAAAATGTGACACCAAAGTCATTGAAAATGTGCTTAGCTGGTCTCCCTGAAGTTAAAATAAATACCCCCACCAAGCACTCACTCAAATATGTATATAGTGTACATACACCCAAGCACACAATACTCATGTGGGTTTATATACTCACATACACAGGACCAAAATTTGAGTAAAATGCTAGCGAAGTTAAAAAAAAAAAAAAAAAAAAAAAAAAAAAAAATCAAACCTATGAAATCTAAAAATTCAGAGCAGTTTCACATTGTTTCTGTTCTCTCAAAGTTCACACTTTGGATACAGTTTTAGTTGGCGGTTCCAATCTAGTCATTACAGCTAAGGTGGTCTCACAACCAACTTCTACAGTGCCATCAAAATAAAATAAATACTATATATTAATTACCAGAGTGGTTTCTTTTTCATTTGTTATTCAGCATTAGAAATTACTGCCAGTACTACTGATCAACTTTATAAAAAGCAGGAAAAGGGGGACTGGGAAGCATTCCCACACTAATTCATCATTTCCCGAGGTTGAAAACATCGGTATTGATGTCCAAAAGTAAATATCCAAACACACACAAGGTGGGTGGGGTGAAATTTTGAATGGAAGGTGGTGCCACATGTGTTTGATCATAAAGATTTAGTTGAGTAAACTAAAGTCATATGAAATGAGAAGATAAAGACGCATTAATGTAGGTTTAAGCAGTTTTGATCTGTAGGACTACAACAAATTGATTTCACTTTATTTAATTTTGGATAATTCTATCAACATACAGACCACAGGTACTGCACAAGTCAAGTGCTACTTAAGTTACACTAATTACACTACAAATGAAAAGTGAAAAAGAAAAAACAAACAGATTACATTATTAAGCACCTTCAATATAAATGTGCCTTTGATCTAAACAAATAAGACAATCTCTATGTCCGAGAGTCTATGTTCCAAAGTAATTTACACTATGCAACACCATATGGAAAATGCATCTATTGTCTGAAAATTACTACCAATTGGGGTTTAATATTTCCACATGAATGACACTTTTCTTATTTGCATGTGCCAAATCCAGCAGTGATACGGTACATTCAAAGCTGTTCCTGAGGATTAATTTGACTGGTTGGATAAACTTGTGTGCGCTTTTGTACAGATAGCCAGCAGCGCTGTTGGAGGGTAAACAGAATGTGAGGAATGAACTCAAAATGATCCCCAAGAAAGATAGAGCAATTATACAGGTATCTCATCAGAAACAATGACATGCTGCATTAACCTAGGAAAAAAAAAAAAAAAAAAANAAAAAAAAAAAAAAAAAAGATGCATCCTTCATGCTAGTGTTGCAGTAATATAGGATTAGCAATGTAAAGCATCTGAACTGTCCGTAAGCTCATTTAATGTATTTTCACGCTCAGACAGGAAAAGATGCACAAAGCTAATGCCACTGGCAACAATTATGGCCATTTTTGATGACACAACACAAATTTTGAGCAGGCTACAGTTGGTAAGTTTGTCAGTCTGTACGTTTTTTTTCTTCGAAGCCAATTTATATCATTAGTTGAAGTAAACACCTGTTTTCAATGATGTCCCTAGGGGCACTGCAGGCAGTTTATACTGCTAATAGGCATAAATTACACTGGGGACTAGAAAGCCATTGGACCTCCATGAATTCTTGTTTTTGCAGTTTGGAAAATGCTGTATAGGTTGTTTTCATTAGCGAACATTCAAGAATGCCAGCGCTGTCATCAAAGGAGTGCCACAGGAATCATCCAGTTTTTTTAGAATCATTTGGAAGTCACTGAAGGCCCTTAAACGTTCAGTGATTTGCTAATTCAGTTCATTTACTATTTATTCATATAAAAATTTTAATAAATTCAAAACCTTTTTAGCAAATTAAATTAACCCAGATTATAATTAAATATTGGTCATGTGTGAAAGAACTATAATAGGATGCCCATGTTGCTCTGTGTCTACTGGATGTGTGAATACGCAAATTTCTTTCCACATGTCGATCAAATAACTTAATAAATCAATACAGGCTGTGTTGCTCTGAGTTTGTTTTGAAGTCCTCCTGCTTTGTGAAACGAAAACTCTCATTGCACAAGTGACAACACAAACAGGCTTACATGGCAAATAGAAACAGTATATTTGGCCTTATTTTGGTGAAAACATGAGAGGAGGAGGAACAAACCAATGTGGCAAAAAGCTGCACAGTTGAGCACTGATTTTTCACTGGGACTTGCAGCCCTTTCACATGACTGAGAGTCAACAGATTCTAGTTGTAAATGGTTGACTTCTAACCGGCTCGTGTTGCAAAAAGTGCACTACTCTGTTACTAAAACATCATTCACAAATTAACAGATTTCAGTTTTTATTCATCAGTAAGCAGAGCATTTGTGACACTGATGAAGGAGGCATGGGTGGAGGTGGTGAACAATCTCAGCCTCGCAGACACAATCAAACCTGAACTTAAAAGTAAGAAAGCATCTTTATTTTGTGATGGCTACTGCAGCCTTTGGACTTAGCATTCAGTTTGTGGTTTAGAAATGAAATTCACTGAGACTCATCTGACAGCTTGGCAAGAAGTTGGCCGGCGTTCAAGAGATGATGCCAGAGAAAAAAGTTGAACATTGACTCCCAGTCTGTAAACCACAGATTCATCCACAGCAGTATGACAGACCCCGCTGACCAGATCTACCAGAAGAAATGTCTGGGAGAGACAGTCCTAAAGCATTTCTCATAAATAAAATGCAGACTTACTATGTTCTGTTCTTTTATTTGGCCGTTTGTGACTTTGGGTTTGAGACAGTTCTACTTTTAAATAACATCATCTAACCAATTTATTCCTTTCCTTTTAAGCCAGTGCTCAGGTACCAGTGCTTTGTCTGCATGTCAAAACTCCTCCTTTCCTGCCCTAAAGGTGAATCCCTCAAAGCTATTGTGGTCACAACAAAATGTAGGCAAATATACCATCCTTTACTTATTTTCTCACAAATGTTGCTATTAATTATTTTGCTGCCTTCAAAGTAGTTAATTCTAGCTTTGGACAACAATCCTTTGGTCAATATCCTAGCCTTTACACATCCCTCTCGACGGTCATAGCATTTCTAGGAAGGCTGACTTTGTCTTGTCTTGTTATGTCTTGTCCCCTCAGGATGGTATCTCTATATTCCTAACATGCAAGACAGTTTTGCTACTATGACTGGGACACGTACATACAGTACTTCAACAATAGATGGCCAGAGTGAAGTACTTTTTGTGTTTGTCTCTGGACTTGGTTACAATGCTACAATCAGTTGCTTGAACACCATCTTGTCTGACAGTGGCAGTTCTCCCCAACTGACAGATTTAGAAGAATTCTGGACACAACAAACATGTCATGCTGTGCCACACATGAAGAAAATATACAATCAAAAGTTTCTTTATTAATAATTACTTTCAATGTGAGAAATGAATTTATGCATTGATCACAAATTTATGCATTGGGTATTCTGTAGCTGGTAAATTAAGTTGCAATGAAAGAGCTGTGTCTCATGGATTTTTTCCTGTGGGCTCAGATACTTGACATGGTACCACTCAAATTGTCTGCAGCTGTCTGCAAGTACATTCTGGACCATTTCACCCCCTTGCTTTTTCTGGCAGTAACAATAGATATATGATCCATCCTCCTCATATGCCTCACCGCAGAACCTTCATCAGGAGGTGCATGTTCCAGGTTTGTGCTTGACAGATGAAACCAGGAACCTCCACAGAGAGATTGCTGCAGCAATGCATCATGAACTGGTCTTTCCCAGAAATGAGAAAATTACAAAAATGATTTATGGGACAATGTCATTTGTGTTGTTGCATTATTTAAATGTGTCATAATTGAAAAGCACCTTTCTCAGTTAAATCAGCTAATTAATTAGCCAATCTTGATCACATGAACAAAAAATGGCAATGTTTGAGCTGTTCTTCTGCAGAACACTGCAGCAGTTTTAATGTGCTCTTTTTAATGTGTTATTCATCAACAAATTCAGTTTAACTGGCTTTTTATTGCTGTGTACCTGAATGAAGTTCCACACATGTAGATTTTTTCCCTCTATGTTTTTCCACAGTGAATTCTAGGAGATATATCCCCTCATTTCAGCCAGGGTCCCTTGTAATTGCTCATTCTCATGGCAGTATAGGTTTTAGTGTTTTACTTTAATGTAGTAATAAAGTAAATGCCAAATACAATTACCCTTTTAAAATTAAAAAAATTATATATGTGTAATGTAATAACTTATAATTTGAAGCATAAACCTTTCAATGACTTCTTTATACTAGTCTGCAGTTCTTTATGAATGCCCATAACTGTAATAAAGCTACTGTAGCGTGTGTTTGTGTCAAATTTGATAAGCATGTCATCTGCAGGATAATTCCTAATAAAAACCCTTAAAGAGCATCCACCAGTCAGTCACAATGCTGAGGAGATGAAACCTTAAAACTGGCAGGACAAAAGTGGACCATGTGCTTCATCCTTAAGCTGTCCCCACTACGCATGACAGGCTGTTGAACATTATGGACAGCCAGCATGAATTCTTGGCATCCACATATGATTTCCAGGACTCCAGCCGTGGTAATGGGGTTTTCACTAGACCACACTGAGACTGACCGGTACAGGGGGCACAGGCCACTGTGACAGCAGCCTGTCCTCTGCCCAAGGTTTTCTTGTCCTCTGCACAAGAACAACCTTGCGTATGTTCAGGGTGTCAACCTTTCAAAATGGCCCATCTGGGTCAGTCTTAATTTACTTCTTTTGCGATAAAAACTGAACATTGTACCAGACAAAGAGGCTGGATGAAAGTAAGTCATTTTGCTCGTAAAGGATAGAGATTTAATGAAAGCAATCCAGAAACATAACAATACATGCCCTCCCCACTTGGAGGTTGAATTAATAACCTGATAATTATCAACAGAAACAGAACTGGGAAAGAATCCCAATTTTCTAGGGAGAGATAGATCACCTTTTTGTTTTAACCTTCAGACTTGTACAGCTGTGAGAAATTCCAGCTTATGCAACAATGCAATGCTTAAAATGTACATATGTAGTCAGAAATTTATGAAGAAAGCCCTGATTTGTACAACAACTGATTCAGAAGCTTGAAACACTGAAACTGAACTTTTTTGTGGGAAAAAAAAAAAAAAAATCAAAAATTCCCTGATTGAGCCTGAATTTTCATTACCAAATTGATTTTTAGAACTTTTTTTTTTTTTTCAATTTTAATCTGCTCACACAAAAAGTATGGCATACTTGTGATTTGGAATGCAGTTGATTGACGACCCAGTTTCTATAGAAAAAAAATGTCTATATGTGTGTGATGCTGACTGTCAAATTGAACACAAAAGATACAGTATATGCAGTGCAGTGTCTGTCAGTCCTTTGAGGGTTAAAATCAATAAGACACCCCAGAAGACATTGTTACAATAGGATGAATAATAACTAATTACTGTTGTTTCATAAAATATGTCCTATCTGCCTTAATCATTTGTAAAGCCAGCTGCATTCAATGATGCTTTAAAACAAGAAGGCTACAGCTGGTACCTGTCACTGAATTTGCTTTTCACATTTCCCAGTTGATTTTCAGGTTTGTCAGTAAATTACCAGCCATAAGTGAATTCAATTATTCATTATCTGAAGCTATAAATAGTGACCACAAATAAAACAATTTAAATGAGGGCGTTAAAATTAAACTGTGGCCTCAGTTCTTATTGTGGTTTTATGTGGACACCAAACCTATTTTACTGACTGCTAGTACTAGAAGTAGATTGTGAGAATTTTTAGTTTCATTTAGGGGTTGATCTACTTCTACTCTATAATATTGATAGTGGGGGAAAAAGTTTAAAATAAATAAATAAATATATTTGTTGGTCCATATAACATTCATCAGGTAAATTTCATGACTTAATTTAGCAAATAGAGAAATACTCAACTGGAAACTCAGATACTGAAACTAAAGCTAATTTTCTATTTTATCCTGCAAATCACGCACGTCGATAGGGTATCCACTTTCTGACTTTAGTCATATGAAAGATGCTTTGAGAGATCAAATACGTTTATTATATTACAGTATGTTGGATTGTACTGAATCACTGAGAAGCACCAGTTTGACTCATTTGAAACCCATTCTAAATTGCAGCCAAGTCACTCAAATGCTTTTCGAGCCTGAGTGCTGTTTAATTACAACCCTTCATTAAATCGCCTACTTACTTTAGATTAATTTGCTAAGACTGATGAACAATCAACGGTCTATTGTTTAAAAAAAAAAAAAAAAAACAATAAAGCATTTCACCTCCACATATTAGAAGGATTAGAACAGTTACTGTCATTGTATTAGCCTGATACTGAAAAACAACTATTGGGTTTTGTTACATAAGCCCATTACGCAAGCAAATTATTTGTTTAGTAAGCACTTGTTTTTAAAAAAAATTCAATGATAAAGCATGAAACAAAGTTTTACATCCCACAATCCAGCACCATTGTTAATTTGCTCTAATTGTTCAATTAAAAGGAGATGCTTTTTTCCCATATATTTGGAATACACACAAACACACCAAGGGGGAGAAAATGTTAAAATTCTCTGTAATAGATAGACTGCTTCGGGCGGAGCTTGCAGTAGAGGAACAGAAATGGGAAAGCTTAATTTCTTTGAGTTATTAGAAATATTTGTGTACGTGTTTAAAAAGATGACAGTGTGTCTATAAATGTGAGCATGTCTCCATGACAGGCATATGCACTGTGTATGAATTAGTGTGCAAGTGACAGAAAAGAATGCATGCTGACAATCGAGAAAAGCTTTTAGTATTCTGCTCATTCTGCTTTAATATTCCCTTCAGCACGCAGCAGAACCTGGATGGTGGCAAGCCCAGTGCATTAATGCATTTTCAAAAGAAGCATCTGTCATAAGCGTTACACCTCACTGCGACTCCAGCCCATTGAGCAACATCTCTGCACCACAGCATGATCCATGGTCATTTCTTCTTTATGCTGCTTTTCCATTCTCCCCTCCTCTCCAGTCATGGAGGATCTTACCTGATGGTGATTTCAAGGCCAGTGCTGAATGCATCACTCTTCAGGTCAGAAGCAAGAGACTTTGCCCATCATCTTTAAGTAATATATGGTGCTCAGGAACAACAATTTGCAAAGATTTTTTGAGTTGTACATCATGTAAAGTAGATCTTAAAACTGAACATCATTTTAAGTCATTGATCCACTGCGGCTGTCTTTATCCCTTTAAGAGAGAACAATGAAAATCCTATATTCTGATAGAGCAACGCGACTAGTATTTTTAAAATTCACATTTTAATTGCAAGCTTATGCTTGGATTTAAATCCACAGTCATTCTTCATAATTATCAGGCATGCCGTTTACATTATACTGAAATGACCTTTAGCATACTGGCAAGCCTTGCTCTCTGGATAATCTAACCCATCAACATTAAAATCACTTTCCAGGTAAGGGGCTGATGAAGCTCAATACTTTTGATGATACCACAAGGGTAGCAGCAATTTGCAGATACAAATAAGAAAAAAATGATTCTGCATCTGCTATAATCATCCTTGGGCATTTCCAATTACTCCGGGGGATGCAGAGGAAAAATATGATTATATGCCATATTTTGCACTTCAAACACTTTTTAATTGAGGGAAAACTAGCATTTAATTAACAATTGACCAAAAGGAAATGAGTTTTATTGATTTGTTTGCTAAGGGAGTACATTTGTCTATGCACGTCACTCACTAGTTCAATCCTTAGTAAGGGAATAGAGAGAAAATGATTTGTTTTATTCAGCCTGTATTGTAGCAAACACTGTGCATTCTATGGCAAACATCTAATATGCAGACATGTGCCTTGTGGGAAGCGAATTCATGTCCTGAATAATAGGTATAATTACAACACATTTATAATATTTAACAATTTCTTAAAGGTATATCACTAATTCCGTGAAATTTATTGGATTGTAATATTCAAATTCTTAAAGGAGTATACTAATGATTTTGCATGTTTGAGCCCAATAAATATAACCCACATACACTTTGCACTACTGCAATCCATTTTCTAAAACATATTATTACATTTTAGATTAGTTTTTCCAACCTTCCTTTCAACATGCTTGAGATAGGTAATCCATCGCAGAAAATAAAATGTTGTTCTCATTGTTTTTGTTGAGGTTATTTAATTCAACGATAGATTACATGGAAGGTGTATGTCTCTGCCAGGGAATACTGTCCTAGAAGAAGAAGATGAATTTTATTGTGTTATAAGATGAAATACTGAATTTTAATGTAGATGTAGGACCTGAACATTTGATTTTGCTAGATTAGGGGATATGGCAAAATAACACAAATATAGTTTTATGTTTTGGAAAATGGTTGTCAGTAGCATAATGTGTATGCAGGTCGCATTTATTGGGCTCAAACATGCTCAATCAACGGTATGATCCTATAAATAGCAGCACACTGTACACATCAAAACAATACCCACACACTATGTTTTTTTTTTTCTGATGAATATTTGCCCTGAGTTTTCCTCAGCAATGTCAGATGTAAAATAAATCACATGGTCAGCAAGGACTCCTTCACTTCCCACATGTGCTTAATTTATCAACATCATACAGGCTCCGGCACGCTTCCTAAAGTCTCACAACGCAGACATGTTACATGTTACTATTATCACAATTGCATATTTTGGAACACAGAAAATCAAATGAAATCCATCCAACCCAACTCTGCATCCAAATAATAATCCAAATAATAATCCAAAACAGGATTATTTAAAAAAAAAAAAAAACTCTTTGCAGAAAAATGGTAAATATAGCTTAAAAGTGTTTGATATATCTGTATACATTATTCAACATGATGCATTTCTTTTTTTAAATTTAACACGTTTATCATGTCTTTCTTATGTATTGGCAGTATATTATATTACCGATATATATTTTAAAACACCATGTTTATCGCATGCAGTTTTAAGATTTATATGTACCTAACATTTACAAATACTGGAAATCAAAACAATCCACGCTGCCTTCAAGGTAGCAACAATATGTAAAAAAAAAAAAAAAAAAAAAATTAAAAAAATAAATAAGTGCAAAAGTGTGGAGCCAAAGTGTAAAGTTGAGACACTAAAGGTTCAGCAAAAATTTGTAATTTCAGCTGTGCTTTAACTTTTGGGGTAAAAGTATGTGACAGTGGAGAAAACTACTTTATTGCTTTTCTGGCTGGATGTATTGAGTATATCAGCAAAAAAGATCTTTGATTGCTGTGCTTTGCATTTCAACAAACACACGCGCACACCTCACAACTATTTGCTAGATGGCAGGGACGGTTTATTCCAGATCTCCTCTGTAGCAGAACTGTGTGGGAGCATGTCTGGAGTGTGAAAACAGTGCAGAGGTTGGAGCTTATAACACTGGGTAAACACATGGTAGAGCAAAACAAGTGTGCATGCTCGTACACACTTTCAAGTGCATGCATGCATGCATGCACACACACACACACACACACACACACACACACACAAGAAAAGAAAGTTAATTCCCAACCCCACTCAAGTCATCTCATTAGAGCCAAAATGTAGTCATCCCAATGCCCCAAACCTCCAATTTATCCTTCCCTCACTTTCTTCTCCCCATTCCAAAAGCTGCTATATGCTTTGAGCTCCTGTAGTAAAGGCAACGGACTGGTAGAGTTCAGGTACTAACAAACCAAGACTGAATAGCAGGTTATCATCTCAGTGCTCTTTCTTTTTGTTTTTTGTCACATTTAATGACATTAATATGTTCTCCTTGTTCCAGGGATAAAATAAAAGCCCTGGAGGAGAGTAAGAGTCTGGATAAAAACAGTACATTAAAGTGAGAATGACTGATCTTTTGGTTTTTTTCTTTCTGGAGCTTAGTTTTCAGGAGAAACTACACTTGGAGTGACTGATAAGTAGGCTGAAAGAGCTTTTCTGACTTGGAGCCACTAAGATGGATTCAAAGCAGCCAGTGTGCGTGTGTGTGTGTGTGTGTGCACGTGTGTGTACATGCAAGAGAGACAGATTGCAATTGTGTGTGTTTGCCTATGTTTGGGTGCTTGTCTTTTTTTATGTATGGCTGTGTGTTTGCATAAATGAGCACTCTAGTGATTTATCATGGTTTCATTTTTCAGCTCCGTGAATAATGTCACACTATTTGATGTCCCCTTTATAAGACTGCAGTTTTGCTTTGGGGATCTCTGCTGTTCGTTAATCAAAACTGATCAATTCAGTGCAACCACTGCCAGGTATATTTACTCCAACTGTGCATTGCTCTAGTAATGAAATTATCAAGCATATGTTTGAGTACTAAAGCAGTACTGACTTTTTCATTAAAAAATGAAAAATTCTATATTCTGTCCTAGAAAGTTGGGGCTAGATTTCTCATGCTGACAGTTACAGCATAGCAACACAACTAAGCACTGAAAACCAACAGATGGAAAAAGGCCTCCATCAGTTTCAGGGAGAATGCTGTCTTGTCTTCGCACCTGTAAAATGCTTTTTTAAATTCACTGTCAGTTGTTAAAACAAAACAAAGTGAATTTAACAAGCTAACTAAAACCAGATGATGTGTCTCAGCACATCATTTGGGAATTTTGGGAACAGCATCTGTGACAACAGGTTAAATTCTGATGATGATGAAATGATAGAAAGAGAGGATCAACTGCTAATCCTAATGGAATCTTCACCATCACCAACCTAAAATAAAGCTGCATTCATTCACAACATAATAGTCAAATAGTTGTGATACTGAACAAGGAACTCAGGTTTATCACGAACAGATGAATGAAAGACAGCAAGTCTTTTAGAGTCAGAGTTTTGGTCAGAATATCCTCCACAAAGAAGGACTAGGTGACCAAGATGAAGATTTTATTGTGAATGGCTCATCCTCCTCCTATCTTAACGCAGAGGCACAAGCACTCCAGTACTGTTAACAATGATCCAGACATCCAAATATAAAGGTTTGTGGTTCTTTTATATTGTCTTTTCGGTGGGCAACAAGCTGGATGACATCAGGGTAAGAATCTGACATCACTGGGATATTAAAAACTGCAATATCCTCCATCTGACCAAAGCATGGCTGATTCCCTGGACGCTAGATTAACTGATGCACCTGGCTGAGTCCTTATGTGGTGTTTAGAACTGATGATTCTGACAAATTCAAAGATGGGGGTATATGTTTCATGACCATAGCTGGTGTGAATACTAAGGTTTTGTCCTCCTGATCAACTAATCTAGACCATTTGATGATTGTGTGATGGAAAAACAGACCAGTAAACTGTTTCAGTTTGTATTCTTTAGCTTTTCTTAGTATACTGTGTTTTGTGTAAACCACTGGTACCTTCCAGTTCTTTTGTTCCTAAATGTTTTCCAACAAACACTAATCCTGACATCAGTAACAATGGCCATGTACACCGATCAGCCTCAACATTAAAACCACCGACAGGTGAAGTGAATAACACGGATCATCTGGTTACAATGTCACCTGTCAAGGGGTGGGATGTATTATGCAGCAAGTAAACAGTCAGTTCATGAAGTTGATGTGTTGGAAGCAGGAAAAATGGGCAAATGTAAGGATCTGAGCGATTTTGACAAGGGCAACTTGTGATGGCTAGATGACTGGGTCAGAGCATCTTCAAAACGGCAGGTCTTCTGGGGTGTTCCCGATATGTAATGGTCAGTATCTACCAGTACCTGCAATGTTCTGCTGGGAAACCTTGGGTCCTGGCATTCATGGGGGTGATACTTTGACACGTACCACCTACCTAAATATTGGTGCAGATCAAGTGCACCTCTTCATGGCAATAGTATTCCCTGAAGGCAGCGGCCTCTTTCGGCAGGATAATGCGCCCTGCCACATTGCAAAAACTGTTCAGGAATGGTTTGAGGAACATAACTAAGAGTTCAAGGTGCTGACCTCCAAATTCCCCAGATCTCAATCCAATCGAGCATCTGTCGGATGTGCTGGAAAGTCCAATCCATGGAGACCCCACCTCGCAACTTACAGGACTTAAAGGATGTGCTGCTAATGTCTTGGTGCCAGATACCACAGGACACCTTCAGAGGTCTTGTGGAGTCCATGTCTTGATGGGTCAGAGCTGTTTTGGCAGCACGAAGGGAACCTACACAATATTAGGCAGGTGGTTTTAATGTTGTACTGATTGGTATATATCCTTTCTCTTAGGAAAGCAAGTCACACCCTCTCCACAAGGTGTGTGTGTGTTGCCTGGGATCCAGGGATGTATCGCAATAGAAATGACTGAAATTCTTCATACTTTCATCTTGACACTCATGCATGATAGTTTCTGTCAATGTTTACAATATAAGCAGACAGGCAGCATGAGACACTTTCTGAGTTTCTTGTTTGTAAGCTTGCATTGGTCTACTGCAATGCTTACACTTAATTCACTATCCACAACCATCTCATTGTGAATCATGATTTTTATTGTAATAATCTCTGAGCCTCAGCTCCATCAGCAACAACTAGGCAGCTAGGAAGGAACCCATCTAATCTGTTCCTAATTGATGTTGCCCCTAAGATTTTCATTGGATATGCTCCAGATAGATGCACTATATAACTATAGAACATGACACAAAGACATGTCTACACAGCAAAAACAGAAAACAAGGCATGAATAACAAAAGAAGTCATTGGCAAAATACATTTTCCTGCATCTGATTTGTTCCATCCAACAGCCTACAAACAGACTCACAAGAGAAACAATTACAGCTACAGTTCTGACTTGAAAGTATTCCTCCTTCCTTCTTTTTGTGTTTTAAATATGGTAGGAAAAAACCAAGATTTGTCATTTATAGGCCTGCCTTTAGCAAAAGTAATTAATTAAATATTAATGTGTTCCATAACACATGACTTACATCCAAGACATACATATTTTTAACCTCTACCTCAGAAAAGGGCCCACTGGGATATGGGATCAATTTCTGAGTGACAATTTCCTTCGCTTAGAAGAAATTATTTTGTGAAAACAGGTGATAATTGGCTGCACGTACCAGAATCAGCACTGTTGACATTGAGAAGTGATGAAAACATACCATGCTGAGTAAGAAACTAGCTGCCACAAGGTGTATAGCATTATTATCCTGTGTGTGGTTCCATGTACACTAGATTTCATTAATGCTGCTTTCAGATGCCAGTTATCTCCAACTAGATGAGAGATCTTATGCATTTGTGCACTTTGTCTGCACTCAGTTTTAAAGGTCTATTTATACAGTATGTGGATGCATTAATTACAGCACTGAAAAAAAACTAGCAATAATGACAAAACAGACTTTAATCATTTCCCGTTCCACTGTTGCAATATAAATGAAAATACTTCATTCATATGGGTTTGATTTGCACAAATTACACAACCCATTTGCTAAAGTTCAATACTAATCTTGCACTTACAGCCGAATAAGAAATGTGAAGAATGTACACAGAGTTCATTCTGTATTTTCTGTGAGCAAAACAGTAGGTAATAGGCTACAAGATGAGTGAGAGCTGATACTAATGATGCAGTGCCTGAGGCAAACCGACAGGTCTGCTGTAGGGGGCCAGAGCTGAACTCTAAGCTGCTGATGCTTATTGCTGACAGATATTGACTTTCCTTTCTGAAGCAGGGACTTGTGCAGCTGTGGTGGTGATTACCATGTACCACTTGTTGACATGTGGACTACCTCAGGCACATTCAGAGGTTTGAGACCTCACATGATGTCACTGTGAAGTAGGATTACAGAGTAAATATAGGCTATATTGGGGATAAATGAGTTCCTTTCATCATTTTTTTGCCTGTCTACGTGCCGAATCATGATTACATGTTGTCATTACGTCCAGAGGAGTCAATGCAAGATTTCAATAAGTATCCTTGTCTTGTGCCAGTTTTAATAGTTAAAATATTTGAGCTGTTTTTGTTCAGGTACAAAAAAAAAAAAAAAAAANAATCCATACTGTTTTGCCCCTTTTTTTTTTTTTGTAATTTTGGGAATTCAAATTTGCTTGCACCAGGGAGGAAAGAATGGAACAGCTAAGGTGCTGTTTATCCAGATCAGATGGAACAGTCCAATTTTGGTATCCAGTTTGGCTTAAAATTGGGCCCACATTTCCAGCCACTCAGATCATCTCTTACCAAAAAAAAAAAAAAAAAAAAAAAGTGCAGATTTTCATGGTTTTAGTTGACAGACACACACACTTCTACATCCGATATATTGTAAAACACAAACACTCTGTATGTTGTTTTGCCTTTTTCATCTAGTGTGTTTTTACATACACAATGCATATAATTTCAAGAAAGATCTCCATTTGATTAAATTCCTGTAAAACAACAGCAAATGAGGTGTGCATTCCATCTGCAATCTCTCATTTGTGTTCCATATATGCTAAGTATGTGAAACGTGCACCAGCATGGACACTGTGTTAATTAAATGTTCATACATGGCGCTGCAGTCTAGCAAAATGGTTATAACTTACTGTGTTATTTATACAGTTTAGATAATCTATTCTTCACAGCTTCCAACTTTATAGAGAATTTAATATAGCATACTGTAGTATTTGTTAGGTCCATCAATGATCTCAAGGACATTTTTCTTAAAGGAAAAATTACAACATGGGAAATGTTTTTTATGGGAATTTAAAGTAACAATTTGTGTTTGTAAAAATATGATAGTACTGGGATCTGACAGTTTATGCCATCATGAAAACAGTTTAAACATAGTCTTGCTTTTCTTACAGTATCTGCAGCAGTGACATTATTTTGGGCATTTAAATGCACCAAATAAGACCAACTGAATGCAGGCTTTTTAACCATTTTACAAAACAGAAATAATGGGAAGAAAATCTACTGTGGTCTTGGAGCCTGCAAAACAAAAAAAAAAAAAAAAAAAAGTTCTCAAAGCCAAACCTAAAGTTTCATTAGGACAGCGTCTGCTGATTTTATAGATAAAATTAGTTGATGTGATTGGCCATTAATAATGCCTGCCCCAATGCCATCCACTGTAAATATGTTTATAAAAGCCATTTTCTAGATTGCGCCGCACTGTGTTAGGGTTGCATTTGTCTCTGGTCAACAAATTTGGGGTAAATAGTTTCTATTCCATTATTGAATGACTTGCTTTAAAGACAAAAAAAAAACAAAAAAAAAAAAAAAAAAANAAAAAAAAAAAAAAAAAACTAATATTAGTAATACTTTCAGAAAATATTTTTTAAAATAACAATAAGAATGATAATTCTCTCCAGTGCCTTACCAAAGGTAATGTAGAGGAGCTACAAAATTTGGGGCATGAATGTAATTGGTAGATGTCACTGAAGTTTTTGTAGCACTATGCCTGTTTTGCAAACAGGTTTACATTAGTGCCAAGTAGACCGAGCTGGCACAGTCAGGGAGCCACTAGAAAGATGAATACTGGGGTATAATTGGGAGTGGAGCTCCCCTTCTTCCATAGCTGAGTGTACAGCCTGAGGTAGGACTACATGTCAAAGTAATGCATGTGTAATACAGTGTGTAAAAATGGGGATTCCATCTTGCCCTAATGTTTTGGCTTTTAAGTATTCTTCAATGCCAGCTTAAGGTATGTGATTGGCTTTCCACTAGCTTCTGACTGTCAAGCCTGGTGGAGCTGAGATCACATTACCAAAGTTGTGTTCATGTCAGCACTTTGTATTCTTACTTAATATTATTGTTTATTATTAGATCAGAGAAGGAAAGAGCGGAATGCATCTTGTCATGATGCCCTCTGGGACCCAGATACTGTTTCTCAGGCTGCTGTTTGTATAAGTCTGAGAGCTAGAAGTTTGCTTGCTTTGCTATCTTTGAAATATACTTTTGACATATTCTTTATCTCAGCACATAATCAACCTCCTGTCAGGTTATCACATATGCTTTCACACTGAGTGATTTAAAAATAACATTTCCTTATTTTTATAGACAAATATGAATTTTACTACCAGAAATCTTCCATATTTATCTCACATTTGCTCTGTTACCAAACGTAGACTTTAAGGAGCATACTAATGATTTTGTAGATTTGAGCCCAATAAATACAAACTGTCTATACAGTGGGGTCCAAAAGTCTGAGACCACTGTGAAAATGCTTCTATTGTGCATTATTTTTGAATTTAATACAATATTTTTCATTGGTCAAGTCAAGTCAAATTGATTTGTATAGCCCAGAATCAAATACAGTGTTTCAAAGGGCTTTACAGACCCACACATTAGCGGTCCCAGCCCAAGCTCTCTAAGAAGACAAGGAAAAACTCCCCAAAAACCTTACTATATAAAGAAAATGGAAGAAACCTTGTGAGAGGCTATTCAAAGAGAGATTCCCTCTCCTCTAATGACCAGGTGTGCAATACGAACTGCAGGCGTAGAAACAGGTAAATTACAAAAATCAAAACAAGGAAATATTACAGAATAACATGAACAGCAAATAATCAATGATCCAGTGTCAGTTTAGTCAATATGAAAGCATTGTTATGGCTAAAATATGACATTACAAATGATAATATCTTAATTTGAGTGAAAAGTTGAATTGAAACTATGAAAAATGTACATGACTTTCATAATATCTTAGTATTTGCCCCCCCTTTTGCTTTAATGACAGCATCCACTCGAGCTGGCATGGACTCCACAAGTTTGTGCAAAACCTGATGACTCAAGTTATCCCAGCATGATTTGACAATGTTCCAAAGAGCTTCTTGTGATGCCAGACTTTATGATTATTTCCAGATTTACATGGAAAACATCACAGATTTTCAATGCGGTCTCGAACTTTTGGATCCCCACTGTATACGTTATGTTACTGCCAACCATTTTCCCAAACATACAACTGGAACAATATATTTTAGATTTGTTTTTCCTATCTTCAAGATGGTTTCTGTGCAATCCAGAACTCTATAAAAATCCATTTTTTTAGAATTGAAACGTGTAATCCATCACAGAAAAAGAAAAGTTGTTCTAATTGTCAGACTTAATTTAACCAGTCCAACATGGAACTGCATGGAAGAAGACGTGTCTCTTCAAGGAAATGTGGTTCCTGGAGAAGACAGCTTTTACAAAGAAATTAAAAAAAAAAAAAAAANAAAAAAAAAAAAAAAGGTGCCTTCTACATTTGAACATATACGCAGGCAAAATATTGAATTCAAAGGTGGGTGTACTACCTGAACAATTGATTTTGAAAGATCAGGGGATTTGGCAAAATAAACACAACACTAAAATATGGTTTTATGTTTTGGAAAATGATTGTCAGTAATGTAGCATAGATGCAGATAGTATTTATTGGACTTCAACATGCAAAGTCACTCAGTTGTTTAAAATTCAACACAACACAAAATGGTCCGCACAATGACAAGCAGCACAAATATGCCACTCATTATGTGATGAACCTACCCCGATTGTCTTGTCTCTAAAACATACAAAATGATAACAGGCTCGAGCAATGAATGTGATTTCTATGCAAAAGAGGGATGAACCATATCTCCTTATTCAGACACTTCCACAAAGGGTATTAAATGATTATAGGTCAGATACTGAGGCCTAATATCATTTCCAGCCAAGCTCCCTTGTGAATCAGTCTGTAATCTGAGCTCCATTCCCAGTTGTGACTAAATGACACTTAAGCGCCAATAAAGAGGTGGTGAACCATGCAATAAACATGCTTACCTCAACAATCATGATGGAAAGTACCTCCTTTGTTGGATACAGAAAGCTACACAAGTGCTCAAAAGTTTGGAATTATACCCAGAAGTGTTGTTTGTTTTAGATTTAAAAATATTTATACTTTTAAACACCAAAGTGGCATTTAATTGATGTAAATACATAGCCAAGACATTAATGATGTTGCAAATGGCTATTGCTGCTGGAAACGACTAATTTATAATCAATTATTTAAAACTGCAAAGCACCATTTTCAGCAGCCATTACTCTCCTAATGACAAACTCTTTTAGCTCATTCTTAATTAATTATATTTAAATGATATTTGATTATAAGAGGCACTTTTATAATTGTGTTAGTACACCTGAAGTCCATTATTCTGTTCAATTAAGCAGGAAAATTTACTTTACTTGGGTTGCAAGGTACTGGCATTCCTAAACTCAATTCTGAGTTTTAAAAAAATGGCCAAAACAAAAGCACTTTCTCAAGACACACATTAGTCTACGCACAACTGCTCAAGAGGAAAAGTAAATCAGAGTATGTATGTTGAAAAACAGATGCCTCACAGGTCATCAGTTGGCTGCTTCCTTTAATAGTAAATCCCAGTGTCTTTTACAACAGTGAAAAGGCAACTACAGAATGCTGGACAATGCTGGCTATCTGAAACTGGTAAATACAGTAAAATGAAAAGGTTAAAATGGACAAAAGAGCACATACAGTGGGTGGTGGAAGACTTTTCTTTTTATTTGCCAGTTTCAGACATGGCTTTTTCTTTGAAACTCCACTAAAGCCAGCATCCCTGTTTTTCAGTTTTATGTGAATAATTAGTTATAAAATCAGACATTTATTAATAGCATTTGCAATCGTATTAATGTTTTGCTATATATTAAAATTGATTAAATTCCACCTTGGTGAATAAATGAATCTATCTTAAACATGAAAACTTCTGGGAGATTCCAAATTCCAAACTTTTGAACGCTAATGTATGATGAAAACATGGATTCATTGTCACCTTGGATTACTGTGATTCCAAGGTTTCTAATCAAACATAACAGAAAAAGATATTTAGCCATATTGTGAGCATATCAATAGCAAAAAATTCAATGCTGAATTTTTTTTTTTTTTTTTTTTTGAAGCACAAAGGGAAATTATTCAGAGTAAATGTAAAGGGCAGCTTCGCCAAAAGTTCAATTACTCTTCTGGATCACCTACAAAGCAGAACCAGCATATGCGACCACGCTCGTACAGAACAACATGATCCCACTTGAGTAGGACAAGAGATCCAAATATACACAAAAAAAACTCTCACATACTCAAGAGATTTCTTTTCAGCTTCCACTTCAGAGAGAACTTTGTCTCTACCATCTCAGGGATTACAATAGCTTGCAGTCAAAGTAAACAAGTGCACTGGTGCATGTTAGATCCTTCTTCACAGACTGACAGACAGACAAATAGATAATAAACAGTGTATTGTAGAAAAAAATTTAAAAAAAATTCACTGTAAAACATCATTATTTCAGTGATTTAAGACTGCTGGCTTTACTACCCAGACTAACATGAACAAGGAGTGTTCAATGCATGTATCACAGTCAAACATGCTTTATCTTTGTTTTATCTTTTATAGTATTCTTTGTAACATTGCTGCCTTGTGGTTTGACTTGTTGAAAAATCTACTTATTGAATTTTGATACAGAATACTGCACATTTCTTCCCCAAGTATGCAATTATCAATTCATCTGACAAGAAATCTGGACCAGACCAAAGTCATAAAACTCAATGTTGTGGTCCAATCCCAATCAGAGCGTCCAATTTGATTTTGTATTTCCATTGTACTTTTTTCCTAAATTAGACAGACACACCATGCAGACTTAATATATGTTTAAAGTAGGCCAGCATAAGAATTGGTCAAGCAATTCAAGCCTGGATATGCTTAACAGCTGAATAGCTCTGCACTGAGGAAATAAAGCACAGCCCACAGCACTCAGCTTTCCTTTAATGGAGACTTTGTAGAGTGTTCTATAATGTTTTGCACAACTTGGAGAGAGGAGTGTAAGCATGGATTTACTGCAACAAGGCTGACAAGACTCTTCATTCTTCAGCAAAATACTCAAGTTCAGATTCAGTTTTCAACCAACAGAAACATGCAACAGGTGTGTTTAGTCTGCAAACCTCACAAAAAAAGCCACAAAACATCAGCTTTTTAATCCAAAGCAGCTCTGCTCACCTTGCTCATTGAATAAATGTAAATCATTAATATTTAAATTGATTGCTGTTTAATTTTTGCTCCTCAGTTCAATTTCTGGCAAAACTGCATTAGGAAACACAGTGCAATACTTAAGCTCATTGAGCCATTTTTGACAGCTGCTTGTTACTTTTCATTTTTTGCCTCCAGACCATGATCAGCAGACTCAGGGGAGCCCGTAGCATGGACTCCCGGACAAAAGTTATTAGCCACTTTGGAGTAATCTCTGTTACTAAGTTCAGTAACTGGTACAGACAAATCAAGAACAATGCACTGTTTTTGTGGAGGTGCAGCATTTATTTCCCAGCCAAAACCTGGACATTCATTGTTACATCTACAGTTTCCTACACTAATAATCTGTACCTACTCTCCTAATGCTACTCCATCCCCAACGCCTGCAAGCCCTAGCACAGCCACACATACACCGCTCACATTTTTAACTCGCTCACACGCACACTTGCAGAATTTCTACCATCTCTTAAATTGGCGTGAAGCAATGTTACAACATGCTGTACCAAAGAGCATGTTTAACCATATATTAAAAATGGGTCTAGCTCTCTACCCTGCTTTGATACATGCCATTAGAAAAAAATGCTGTGGATTAACTTTGATGCTGATTCTGCAGATTGGCCCAGAACTCTACTCTTAAATATAGTCGCTATCAGACAATAGCGACTATATTTAAGAGTAGACAATCTTTAACGGGCTTTAACGATTGTCTACAAATGTTCCATGTGTAAAAATGGCAATGAAACACCAAAGGCTACCAATTCATCGCTATTCTCTGCTTTATACCACACCCATGACCAGCACAAGCACAGAAGCCTTGTACAAAAGAAAACACAGATTAAAATTTCTCTATAAATGACATTTAAATGTTCTGAATAAATCAACATAATAAACTGTTTGATTAAACTGACCAAAAAAAATTAAGTAATTTGTGACAGTTTTACATTTTGATATTTAAAACTCAGTGGAATATAAATAATTTTTGAAGGGTAACTACTGTGTTATATATAGGAAACAAAATAAATCGGAAAAAGTGACAGTCACGTTCCACAAGAAACTGAGTTGACACAGTTATCTGAGGTTCATAAATAACTAGGCTAAAACTAGTGGCTGAACTAAAATAAGCAGATACATGGGTCTAGACTAAAACCTTTGCAGAGCAGTGGAAAATGGATTACATGTTCAGGTCTCTGATTGGTTTTTAAGGTAAGAGAATGGAGATGCTGCAAAAACACACACAATAGCATTGTTCTGGAGAATGAGAAAAGGACAAATAAAACCTCGCTAATTAAAAAAAACAAGATTGCTTGCAAACTACAATCATCTTTAGAGATACTCATCGGAAAAAAACTATTGAGTGAGAACAGTTGCTTGAGTCATCTACCCTACCCTTTGTCATGATATCATTTCTCTATATAGAGGACCTAATCTAGAGCATCATCACGTCTCACCAGTTTGCCCTGATGTTATCTTTTGACACAGCTGGAGGACAGTACACAACAGCTCAGATTAGCAGAGTTTAAAAAAAATTCCAATTAATCAAGGGTTGAGTGGGAAAGAGTTTCAATTTAATCTTCCAAAGGATGCTTTGTGTACCTCATTGCAGCATGTCAGAGTTCAGGGGTTTAAGGGATTGTGGACCAGGCTTACTCTGTCTGGACGAGGGACAGTTATTGAGTGCACTCGTCCTTGGGGTCGGACAAGGACTTATGCACTAGTGATGCTTGGTTGTGCAAAGAAGGCTAGATAAGAAAGAGAAGAAAAGGATGTATTCAACTGACAATCTTTTAGAAATGCACAACCCTAGCGATACGTTAACATGTGGAGGTTGGTGTAGTGTGAAAAACGTTGCATCTCCATAAGACAGACAATACATGATAATGCTCTTGAATGGCATGCTAATTCTTTTATATATTAAACCACAATTTCTTGTCAATGTCAGCTAGTTACTAATACTGACATTACAGGAACAGCAAAACGCATCAGACTTAAATACTATCATTTAGGATGTAAAGATAAAACATCAAGCTGACATTATTTTATCTTTATTATAACCAACAAATCCAATGAAAAGACCAAATCTAACAATGAATTAGTGCAACTGATAAATATTTTCTCTTGATTTATCACAAGCAGAATTTACCTGGTGGAATGTAAAGGTAACTGTAATAGCAACACTTCTTGAAATGGTTTTTAATGCTTTATGTCAAATGTTTATGTCAAAGTCCTCCTATTTATAAAACAACGACAATAACAAAATATGCAAAAATGCATATTTCCTTGCTATCTTACAGGTAGAAGTCATATTAACATTTATCAGTTTTACTGTAGGGGTGTGAGTTAAATGATGATTAAACACTGAGGCTTAGGTTTTATTCTGTAGGGTTAAATGGCACTGTGGATGCAGAGAAAGCTTGAGTTGCGCTGAGATATTGTTTATCTGTAAGAATAAATTTGATCATATTTATTTACTGCATCAGCTTTCCTTTTTGTCATTTTTTATACTCTATGTGTTTGGAAAAACATGTACATGTATCCCTACATGCAAGCTGTTCACAAATGAATTGTTTGTGCTAATAAAAATAAAATGAATACTTCTACAGTCTTAATTGCTATAAATGCACACATACGCAGACACACATTTTATGAATGTGCATTTGTGTGTGTGTGTGTATATGTGTGTGCTTACATGTGAGTTTGATGCCTGAAAGAGGCTGCTACTCAGGGCTTTGTATTCCCCAGCCTGGGATTTTTGCTGGCTCTACAGAAGACACAGTCATGATTGAGTGGTTTTCCATGGATCAATAATCCTGGACTGTGGAGCATCAAGGACAACAACAGATTCTTAGATTCCCCCCAATTCTTCTTCAACCCTCAAATACCTCCATCAAGGCCTCCTGTGTGAAAACAGGGTCCCGTGAGTTAAACCAGTGACACAATGCACTGGCATGATCACATGCCCAGAGAGTCAAGGCGAAGCTGTTAAAACAAGTTCTCATTAGTCATTCATTCTCTATTCTGCTTTCTTGCCTGGAGCAACTCTCACCACCCAGCTCTTGCATATATACACATCTCACTTGCAGAAATTTCAACATACAGAAATACCTTTGAATTTGATCTTCTTAATGCAGAAAGCACCCACATACATTGGGTTACGGCAGAAAATCAAAACAGGCACCAAAAGCTCGGATACAGCCTAATGTGATAATGATTAAGTCCTCACTTCTAGCTATGACCTCAAAGGCAAAACATGTTTTCTTAATAAGCACATTGTTAACTTATGATGTGTTTCATGAGAGTCCTAGACAGCAGTTGAATAATTATATAAAGCTCTATCATATATTAATTTTTATTTTGAATCCACATCGGCGCAGTTCTCAGTCAGCTAACTGGCTGGTTGGGGGGATTTTATTCAGGCAGCGTGGGAGGTTTACATATTATCAAACTGCTTCTATGGCCCACAGTTCATCTGCTTGCTTGTTTATCTGTTTATCTCATGCTATTACTGTAATTAGGTCTTTGTACTGGAAGCCACAGCAGCTGTAATGAGCTCAAAACAGCATGCAAAGACAGAATGATGGTAAATAGGACTAAAGCAAAATGGACTATGTGCATAGCTCTCTCAGACGAGAACTAAGTCAGAGGCCTGACAGGAGCACGTTCTGTAATTGCTCCCTTCAAAGAGCCTCTGTCTTGCCAGGACACAATGGAATGACCCTTTTGTGATTGCAAACCTCTATTAGCGATGAACCACAGCGGTAAAAGCCATGGCCTCTTTTCTGCTGTCCCTTGCTGTTGTCATTGTAATTATTTAATTCAACTGTTTCTACACAACTATTTTCTCATTTATTTTAAGGGGCAGCAATTTATTTTGTGTCAACTGAGATGACAGTTTTGTTTTTGAATGTATTTTCCAGATTGTTTTCTTTCATGCTATTCATGTGCAAAAGAAGGCACTCCCTGGCCGTCATTTTACATATTCACCATCTGGTTGTTATTTGAAACAGTGACAGTTTTCGACATGTTTGTTTGAATTACTAATTTGCTGTGGAAGTCGTTCTGCAATTTGTAGGTCCACAGGAAATACAGCTTTAATGTACAACCGCAGCACTTACTGTGTGAATAATTCCCACTGTACGCATTTAAAAGCAGCACACATATACACAAAAGCTGTTGTATGTGCTCTAATTATAGCATGTATGAACCCTCACATACATTTAATTTGCAAACTATAGTATACCTTTACCCTGTAATATCTAAAATACTGGTCATCTTTAGGATTGACTGCGCTAAAATGCAGCACACATTAGCAATGCTAGGGTCAGAACTGACTTGTATTATTGGTATTAATCAAGCTTAACAAAAGAATTTATATAACAATCACAAACAGCCACAGGGAACTAGTGAAGGAGCTTGTTGCAGTTTTGGGTGAACAAACCTCCTAAACATTATCAAGTAAACAGGAAAACCATTCAAGCCATTCTCGTATCTTAGGCTCTAATCATGATTAATCGTGATATGGTAAGGAACGAGTATTCTAAATATATAGAAATTTTGCTTAAGGCAAGAGCATGCAAAGAGAAGTTACTGATCCACTTTCATCGCCCATTTTCCCAGCCAATCACAACATTCAGTAGCCAACATGCTAAGAATTCTGGGCTGCTCATTTTGCCAACATGTCTTGAATGACAGTCAATACCAGACTCTGCCGAAAGCAAATGTTAATTCATTAACACGGTGAAGCCAAGTAAAGTAAAAGTGGAAAGAAAATTATTATTTGTTTAGCTCAAAGCTAGCTAATTTAGGCTGTCCTATTCCAAAGTCTGTTCCAAATGTGGCCAAAATTTTGAGGACAAGCCAGTTCTGAAGCATAATTGGAGAGCTAGATATTAATATTTGTGATACTTTATAATCACTTTTGAAGTCCTCCCAGAGAAATTTTTCATTTTTCAGAGGAGTCGGGCTGGAAGGGAATGAGAGCTTATTTGACTGAGTATTACCAAAACCACCATAACTCCAAGTAATGATATGTATAACTCCTTACAATGTATTCGTCCTGCTTCTCCCTGTTTTTCAGACTGTCATGGTTGCACGGTGATTGCAGTCGTGCCTCACTAAAATGAGGATATTTAGTTGGTCGAACTGATGCTTGCTTGTTTCATGACTTAACACTTGCATTCACATTTATTTCTAGATGTTTAAATGAATTTGAGCCCTCTGAGTGTAAGCCACACACATACACTTGTGCCCCAAGTTGCACCTGCAGATCAAAAAACTGGACTGGATTTTGTCCCCAATCTCAGCTCCATTACTGTATCTCACGACAATAATATAGCTTTGACAGAAATACAGATTTCATGAGTTGACAGGCAAAACTAAGAATCTGACAACTCAACCAATCTATTTTTTTTTGGGGGGGGGGGGGGGNGGGGGGACTCTCAGAAATTTCCACTATTATGTTCACAGCATATGCTTTTTAAACCTGGATGTCTCAATAACATTCTCAATATTTGTTTATGCCTTTCTCTGACGGCATGACCTAATTAATTCCACTCTCCTTTGGATTCTGTAAAAATATCATTCTGTAATTCTATCATTCCACAGCTTTTGCCAGCTTTTCTTTATTTCATTTCTAATGCAGCTCTTCAATTCTGCATTGCCAATAATAATATTCATGTTTATACATGGCCTTTCAGTTGCATGTTTATCAGGTAGTTTATTTCCTGTGACTCCCATATGTCCACAGAAGCAATACTTAGCCCCATCATTGGAATTTTAAGCAGTTTCCTGGTTCTAAACATATCTTGACTATTCAGTGAGAATACTTCAGGCACATTCAAAATTAACAGGAATTACAAGATCACTCTGAGAGGTTTTATTTCCTCCTTCTTGTGAACATGTAACACAATTCCAATCATCACACTTCTACCTTTAAAAATCTATGGCTCATGATTGTCAATGCAGCTCAGTGCATTATTCTTAACTTCAATATTAATTCACAAAATTTGGACAGTGTTTGTTTCTGTTTTGCTTTATTCTTTCTATTTAAATCAACCAACCGTTCATTAAATAATCAAGGAGGGAGTGCAGAAAAGGCTCATATTGACTTAGTGTATTTTACATGTATTTGTCTCAATTCCCTTCATTTTCCCCATTCCCAAAGTACTCTGAATAGATTGAAACATATTATGTCACAGCATAATTCAATTAAAGCTAAATTCTTCCATTTCAAATTAAACCTGGATTAATTACACAAAACTATACTGTAGCGTTAATGCTTGGAGCTGAAATACATCTAAAGTCTTAAAATGTGTGCAAGTGATTTCATGTATTTCAAATTATAAAAGTCAAATGTATAAAAAAAAAGTCTATCCCATCTGAGTTTTAGTGTATTTAAAGCTTTCATTTTAATTGAGATTTGTTACATAGGATATATGAGGCATGAGCTGTAGTGAACCAGAAAAAGCATGAAAAATCTGACACTTGACCATAATTATAGATGCATGAATGAAGATCAAACAGTAAATTCACAGCGCTGCAGTCAAGTACTCTAGAGGGAGAAAGTTTTCGTTTCAAAGTGGAAGGCCTGGCCTCAGATCCTCCAGGAAGAACTGGAGGAGGTTTTTGGGGGAAAATGAGTTTTGGGCCGCTTCACTCAACAGTTTGCCAGCACAGCAGGCAGGTCACTTGGCTTGAAAATTAATCAGTTGATGGAGAAATATATATTTTTTCAGTTATAAAAGTCACCACACCACAAACAGCAGCTGTTATCATTATTGTTTTACATGTTGATCAAAGTGATAACTAGTCTCTCAATACAGTATTGCCTTTAAATGTGAAAACTGTACTAGATCATTAGAATTCCAGATGAAAGGGTATGAAAGGGTTCATCTGCCCACACACATTTTCACACATTGTTGCACCTACACAGGCTTGAACATATGTGTCAGTAACTACACTGTATGTACTGTATGTATGATCTAAAGTTTAGTTTGTATAGTTTGTTACCACTGTAAAACACAGGGAATTATAATTGAATATCCTTTTATTGACATGTTTTCCTTCAACAATGTCTCGTCATACTCTTGGTTATTAGAAATTTGATAGGAAATGATCAGAATACACACATAATTAATTGCTTGGGAAACACTTCTGGTGTCAGTTAAGTAACTTATACCAAATTTGTATTCGTATATGCTATAAATGTAATAAACCAAGGAGAAATGCCTTTTTCAATGTAATCACCACAATCTTGCTTTTCCACAAAAAAAAAAAAAAAAAAAAAATTCAGCACAGCCAAGCATAACACTTTGAGTTTTCATTATTATTGTGCCCCCTGTCATCTGATCTGTATCTTTCATATCCAAGTATAAAGGTTAAATATGGTCATAGTTGGATGCAGCTGAGACTTTGTGTGATGACTGCTGCATGTTGCAGGCAGAGGGAAGAATGGACTCAAATAATTAATCAACAAATCTAGACAGCTAATAAATAATTCCTTGAGATACAGAAGAAATGAGATCAAAGATTGGATATTACAATAAATGATCTCCGCTCCAAATCAACCATGAACTACTTACAGAAAACAACAAATAAGGTTTTGGCAATATAGTTCCAGACACAACCTTTATTGAAAATATGTGATTAGATCTAAGAAGATTAGTTCTAAAAAGTACAACTCATACAAGAAGACAATAATACTATTTCTGAAAAAGAGTAATATAAATATTTCTAGGATGCAGGATATAGTTATTGCAGAAAACAAATCAACAAACTCATGGTGCAAACACCAGAGACCAGTGATTCAATACCTGGTAGTTCTATCAATTTGCAGTTTTTGTGGATTGTCACAGTTTTAGTTACTTCTATTGGTTGGTCAGCACACCTGCACCGAGGAAGGCAGGATCTTGAGTGGATAACAAAGAGTCACTGCTATAAATGCACTGCTGATGAAGCTCAGTAGCAGGTGAAAAGAAGCGGCTAGTAACACCATGTTGCAACAAGGTATCACCACCCTCTGCATGCCAAGACTTAGAAAACAAAACAAGCAATTTGTCCAGGAGAAGCCAACTTGCTTAACATTGTAACGTATGAATGTGTGTATATGTGCAAATGCATGTGCCTGTATGCATTTTTTATGTAAATCAATTTTTCCTGAATTTATGTGTACCTTCATTTATATTGTGTCTGCATCCTCTGTATGCCTTCCCTTCCACCACCGCTGCTTATGCACACTCAGTGCATTGTACATCAGTGGATTTACTTCAAATAGCTCAGCTCCCACCCCCACCGCCAGTCACCCTCCCTCTATTTCCTGCATGTTACGTGAGTAGCATTGATGTAACATCCCCAGACAATGCCCTGGGATTTTTTTTTTTTTTTCCAGTTGGTATAGGGCCTGTAAGTAGCCATCTATCAGAAAATCAGTGCCCCAAAACCAGTTCTAATTGTGCTCAGGCTCCCTGGTGACCGCTGCCAATGCTGCATCAGATTAAGTATGTATGACCAACACATTAAAATCCAATCAGTTGTTTGTTGTAGTAGCTCCATTAAATGCAAGTGTCATTTCTTTTAAACCCTTACTTGCTTTTTTCTTTTAAGTTGTAATCTAACTTTTTCTCCTTCCCTTTGTTTCGTTTCACCTCCGAGCTTGGATACATAAAAGCAGGGCAGCCAGACAGTCCAATCCACAGTGCTGGTCACGCTTGTTTGTCATGGATGCCTCTTGATGGGTAAAGAAGAGAAAACCAGACCATGTTGCTCTGGGCGACACAGCCCTCACTGGGTCTGACCAGTCACTGGGTACATCTGTCCTTATGTCTGCCAAGTGCTTTCAAGTGCAATGCTGATAGCCAGGCTACACTGGTAGATTAATCAGGCAAACCCCTTAAACAGCTTTAAAATCATAAATGTATGTTGAGTTCCCAAGCATCATTAAAAACCCATAAGTTTGTTTTTTAATTCTGAGGCAGATTGTGAATTTTCCAAACACATATGATCAATTTCCTGAACTATTTCAGCAAAAATGGGCAATTCAGAAGGATACTTGCAAAGTTTCACAATCACCACACTTTTTCTGCATTAAAGAAGTACATTTTAGAAAATCAAATCCTTGACTCATTAATCCAACTCCCTCCAATGTGAAAGCCTGTGGGATTTTATTTCCCCTGAAGTTGTCTTCTCAGGCAATTTTAATACTCAGGCAATTTTACTGCGTTTATTTTTAATTACCACAATTTCCAGCTAAACAGCAAGAAAACTTTGAAAATTGTATTACAATTTATTTTTAGAAAGACTACTGTTAACTGAGTTGTTTTTGCTGCAACAATCAAAAAAAAAAAAAAAAATTGGCTTGAGTGAGGAGGTTAACATAAGGACACAAAAGGCACAATTACAATTAATTCTCCTGGTCTCTGCCCTAGCATTTGTCATTCCTCATTTGTCAAATACTTTTCCTTTGTTTATCCCTTAGGTTTTCATCTTTCCTATTTAATTCTACCTGTTTTGTATTTATTGAGTCTCCATTACATCACACTATTTTAATTACACGTTTCTCACTTTTCTCCAGCAGCCATTTTTTGAGTGTATGATTGTAGCTGCCTTCCTGGTCTGCTGTATTTTTATACCTTTATATCTATTTGCCTCTGTCACCATGCACTGCATTCTCCTTAACTTATTTGCACTCCTGATCCCTCCAGCAATTTTCCACCTCTTTGCGACTCTCACTTTGCATCTTTTTGCTGTCCTTATCCGTCAGCTTTGCTCTCCCTTTCTCTTTGAATCATGCCTGTCCTGAGATGAAAAAGCTCTTATTTCTGCTTCTCTCTCCCCCTCTTTTCCTTTTCTCAGTGCATCACATTGCTTGTGTGACTGCCCTTCTGCACTCTTTGCCCCTTCGCCTCCTCACTCCTATCCTCAATCAAGCAGAGGCACAACCAGGACCTCTTTGAACAAAATGTTAATGGTCTGCTAATGGATCCCTGCTGAACTCTGCAACCAGGCAAAGCTGTGGTTTCGCCACTGGAGTTTACACAAACCGCATGCAACAACACCTGACCTACATACATACAATGGCCAGTTTATCATATCTCTCTGCTATCTTGGAACCAATCCCAGACAGTTTCAGACTGAATTTGCTAATATACAGTATGTGGATTTTTCATTGTTTTAGTTTGTTATTATACTGTCAGAGCAGGCGATAAAAGCCCAGCCAAGTAAGCATGATTTTGGTGATGTGGTGGTAAACAAATGTATGCCTATTACTATGGGTTTAAGTTATTTTAGACAGGTTAGGGTTAACAGCATCTTAATGAACGTTTCAACATCTAACAGGTTCCACAAGATATCCTGGATATGTTTCTTGACAAAACTCTTACAAAAGCACTAAAAAACTGACATTCTTTACATATGCCAGTGTTGCTTTACAAGTTTACAAATGAGGTGCCACTCAGTAATGAGAGCTTGTGTACTATACGAACCTGACAGTACACCCTATTTTAGCCCTAAATGTTACCACTAAGTGAAAATGCAAGCAAAAACCCCAAATGCAGAATAGTTGAATATGAACAAATTTTGCAGAGTTAAGCAGTGCAGGTGCAGATTGCGAGTCTGGCATAGCAGTGCTCGATGCTAGCATGCGTCTCTGTAAGCCAGACACCTTGTCCACACTAGCCGGGCAACAAAAGCACATGTCAGCAGCACAGCAACAGCTGCAAGTCCTCTGTCAGTGTCTGCACTGAATCCGTCCAGCCACGGCGCTCCTGCTCTGAACTCAGGAGCATATGCATAGCTAATGCACGAATAAATCATCATCCCGTGCTTAAGCCTGAAAAATGTATTTGAAAAATTAAAAAAAACAAAACAAAACACTTTTTGGTTACACTTCTGTGTGAATAAAATGTGAGCCATTATGTGACCTGTGTAGACTCTTGCAGTCAGAGCGAAGAAATACAGTATCTTCTGAAATGCTTCCAGTGTCAAGAGGTTGAGAGAAATATTGTACAACAAGCATAGTATGAGTTGCTGCTGGCTTTCTTGTTGCTTTCAACCATCACACAAAGTTGTGAACTTGGACACACAGAAATGGATACATAATACATTAATGCAAAAAAAACAGGTTTGCACAAATGTAGTATGTCTATTAAATGGATTTACTTCATGTTAAGGTGCAATTCATGCACATTAAAAGAAGTCCTGCATGGAGATGCTCTCTGCAAAAACTATTTAGTTAGTTACATTTCATACGAAATTTAACTAAGTTGATCCTTTGATTGTCCATCCATTCATTCAGTCATCAATTTCTAACCTGGTAAGCGCGCAATCAGAGCACCCAACACATCATTTTCTGCAGCTACCTCCTTCAGCTTCTGCTGATGGATGCCTAAGAGCTCTCAGGCAAGATGGGGATGGAGTCCCTCTAGCAGGTGTGTGGCCATCCCTGGGGTGGCCTCCTACTTTATTGTGCCTGGAAGTCCTCCAAGAAAATTGCATCTGTATCATGTGTCCTAACAACCTCATCAGGTTCTTCTCCATCTGGAGTAGTAGTGGCTTAACCTCAAGGACTCTTCAGTTCACCGAAGGCCTTAGGTTGTTGCTAGTGCAATGTTAGTGCACTGTTTTTTGTATGTGTCCTTGAATGACAATAAAGTTATCTATCTATCTATTGTGCGGTGATTTAGTTTTGCTTCCATTCTACTGAGACACCTGGTTCTAATTATCAGTGCTGTTTATAAGGTTTTTGCATTTCTCGTCATGTTTTTGGAAACTATTCACCTTAAAAATGAAATAATTTTGAATTTTCCACAGTTTAAAAATTGCACCTGCAGCCTTTAAACTGACGCACCTGCATGTGAATTGGCCTCTTGTCAGTTCTCTCATGTTGCACATGTCAAAATACTGATTGCAAAGGTATTTTTTATAGCTCACAAATGCTGCTAATTGGTAATCAGTGTAACATGGCCCATTGTTGCACCTGTGACTAAATGTAATTACATCCTTTAAATTTGTCTTTACACCCTGTATAATAATTTAGTGTACCATAACTCTTAAAGGTAATGTTATCTATCACCTTTGTAGCAGTGACTGTAAAATTACAGCATCTACGTTACTTTAGCGTTACAGTTTTGAGTATTTACATTGTTTTTTTCTATGTCCTGTATACTATTTTAGTATATGCTCAGTTTTTGTAAGCCATGTCTCCAGGATGGGGTCACAATGCTATATAGAGTTTGCATTTCCTTTTACAAATTGTGTAGATTTGATATTTTATGTTGTACATTTGCAAATCCTACATAGTACTCTAGTGTGCATCAGATGTAGAACATGCATATCACGTGGATTTTTGCACTATAGTTATTTAACTTTAACTGTTACTTAATGGTCATCACTCTTGGTAATTACACACTTATAATACTGCAGGAGGGGTAATTTAAAATGCTGCACAATTACACTGCCAATACTAGTTAATTCTGTATTCCAAGTATATTCTAGTCATACTAAAATGAAGTGCTGCCTTTTCTTAATTGCCAGTATTCAGTTGAGAAACTTTAAGTAGAAATATATCAAAAATGCATGAATTCATTCTGTATGCATGTGTAAAAATTGTATTCAGTGTGCGAGTCAGTGAGTCATTTATATTAATATGTGTGTATGCATGTGGTGGTCTGTCAAGAAGAAAGTGCACTTAAAAAAGTTTCATATTGGGTTTGATTGTACAAACAATACAAACATCTTCTGTTGTAAATGGTTTGATTTTATGTGTCCCTGAGAGTAAATACAAACCATTTTGTTTGCCCAGCTGTGCTCAGTGAAGGCATTGCATAAAGATGAGAATAAAACCTTGCAGTCAATGGAAAGACCATCTCGTCAATCCTAACACACTTGAGAATGTAATCAAGCAGGACATTATTTCTGAGAGCTAAGAATCGACCTCAGAGAGACGTCTGGTTTGGACCAGCAGCTTCTGATTAACCTATTGGGAAATACATAAGCATGCAAGCCCAGGATGTGGTGTAAACAGATGAAACCTCTTACCCAAGGTGGGCACTCAGTTCTTTGAAAGCCATTTCTCAGCATTATCGATTCATTCTCTACTTGGTGAACTGAGTTACATTCGATCCAATTTGGTTTGCAGCCTCTTCTGCTACTCTTAGGACAGGAGAGTTATTTGCATGGAGGAGCAATTGAGGTATAAGAGAAAGAGACATGAGAGGAAGGGAAAAGAATCTGGGCAGGAGGTTAAAAAACAATTAACATTCATCGGGTGAAAGTACAGCTGACACATTAAAAAATATATATATGATTCAGATTTCATTTTGATTCACTTTTTTTTTTAAGTACAAACTATAAATATATAGAAAACCATAACAGTGGTTATTGTTTTCATTTCAGCTCTTTCAGGTCTACATGAACTGCAACAGCAGCTGCTTTCAAACATTAATGTGTAGTAGCAGTGAACATTTGGCCTTGGTAGTTATCTGTGAGAGATGGTTGTCTTGGTAACCTGACATAAACCCTTAATTCAGAAACATTCCATGGTAGAGACGAGGCGCAATAGCATACAGATCCTCAATCACAGTCACACAGGTCACATCCTATATCAGCAAAATATGACAGCATGGTCAGTCCTGCTGTTTTAATCTAAGATGCTCATCAATGCTGCACATCTGCATTGGACAGCCCAACAGAATAATAATGATGAAGTGGATGGTCCTGCCACATTTGCCTCTTTTCAGCAGAACACATCTGGTAAAGCCAGGGGCTGCAGACAGGACAGCAGGCTTATTAATGATTACCTTCAGCAGGTGTCCCATCACACTGTATCCTCTGACCTTTCCCTCAGAAGAAAGCAGTCAATGGACTGCCACAGTGCCCAGTCAGATGCCCGTCCTCCTGCTCCTTACGCCCCTTCTAGCATGTCAAAAACCCAAACAGGCTCACAAATGGAAGGGAGAATTACATTTTACTTCAAAGTCATCTTTCCTTAGGTTGGTTGCAGGTGCATCATTATTTTTGAGATTGTAAGTCTGAGTATGATTTTGTGCTCTTGATTCTTTTTTTGCTTCCCTCCCCTTTCCTGCAGAGGTGCTATTTCAAAGCCTGATGTGCTTTATGCCATGCAATTACAGTAAACACAAATATGGGTCAACACAGCCCTGGGATGCAGACTCATTGTTGATTACATATCCTGACATCCACTCCAGCTGTGCCATTATCAAATATTGACTGGAATCCCCAGGCAACGCTTAAAAACGCTGAATAAATTCACCCTTCATTTTTCAACAGTCACATGGGTTAGTTATCCCCACATCACATATATATTATGCTGACAAAAACAAATAGGTGACAGGTTTTAACGATGCCTCATCTGTTTTCTGCCTACTGTGTGTGAAAAGTGAGTATTATCCAACACCCCAGCTCCCCTCTGAATAGCAAAGAATTGCCCCAAGAGTATTTTTTTTTTTCATTTCTTGTGCTGTGTGTTCAGAGGAGATATCATGGGGTGCCACTCGCCCTATACGCTTCTGTCGCTGCTCCTGTTTGAAGCTCCTGACAGGCTATATAGCCCGAATCTTCCTTCTGGGAAACCAGCAGGACATTCCTCAGATAGAGACCCTTTAAAGGGTTGCAGTGATTAGAGCTCTGAGCGAGAGCAGTAGCTTCTATTAGTGTTTCCATTTCACTTAGTCTGTCTGAGCTTAGGGTAATTAAGTGGCTTTCCAAATGCAAGCTTTTCATGCTAATTTTGGTGTTTTTTATGCAATTGTTTTATTTTTAAAGGTATGACCTTTTTTTAACATTAATCCATTTATGAATCAAATGCAATTGCTTAACTTTTCTGAAAAGAAGCATTACCATAATTTTAAGTACACAATTACAAAAAGCTGCTAATACACTGTCACTACACTTTTATCTTTCATTATTTTTATAAGGAAATTTTCAAGGCAACATCCAGACAGTTACAAGAAGACCAGAAATTGAGCTAGAAAGTCAAAATGCAATGGTGAAACTTAAAGTTGCGCTGACTGAAGGAAATATAATGGTGTATTTGCCAAAAAGAAAAAAAAATATATATATGGCAAAACTTAAAGGACAATACTGGTAATTTTGCAGTTTACATTACTGAAAACCAATTTCCAAAACATAAAACTGTATTTTTGTTTTCCTGTTATTTTTTTAATTCAATATTTCGCCTGGTAACATGCATGATTGTATAAGGCACAGTCATTTTAATTTCTTGGTAAAATCTGCTTTTGGCACTATATTCCCTGGCAGAGAAATACATCCTCTTTCATGCAGCTCTGTGTTGGATAAGTTAAATAAACAAAAAATTTAAAAGACCTTGTGTTTGCTGTGATGGACTACTTATCTCAAGCATGTTTCACATCCCTACAAGCTGATTTTAATAGCGTACTGGAATGGCAGTCTGGAAGGTAAGAAAGTAAAATCCAATATTTTCCACTCCAGTAGTATGTTTTGGAAAATGGTTGTCAGTAGCACAACATGTATTGGGCTCAAAATGCAAAGTCATTAGTATAGTCCTTTAAATAATCAATCAACAGCTCCCTAACAAAGCTTAAAAAAAGGCTGAACATTTTAATGTTCACAGTTTAGTCAGTTCTTTTGTATTTTTATTGCATTATACTGCAATTGGTTCCTGTGATTTTTATCCACCTCCTGTATGTGCATCACCGTCCAAATTGAGCCTTTCATTCACATAATTAAACTTAAATCTAATCTCTCTCTAACAGGCTTCATCACTCAGAAGGTCTTTTAAAAAGCAACCACTGAGATGCATTACAATCGAGGGGATTGTTTGCAGTCATTTTCACAGCAATTTGCACATTCTGGTTCGGGCTCCAAAGCAAATCCCTTGCTGCCTGTCGCAAATAGCTTCATGTTTGCTACAGCATACTGGCAGATAGCACTACAATCACAACATCATGTGCCTAATACAACACATAAAACACCAAAATACTATTTTTGTGGAGCTAATGTCTTCTTTGTCTCTCATAAGTCCACAATGGTATATTCAACGATGATCCCAATCTCTCTCCAGCCCCCAACCAAGTTGTTTTACTCATTTGCATCCTTGATTCTTCCCTGGATGAGCCTAAAAAGACCAAATGGCCTGAAGACAGTTTGACAACACTGCAATTTATTCAGCTGAATGAGATGGATCATAATAATCTCAGAATTATTGAATGAATTTTACTACTGCAATAACTTTTGCACCAACTGCCCTCTTCATCTATGATATGTTTGCTCCTCTAAATTTGCTCCAGCAAATGACCAATGTTGAGTGTACACATGAAAATTCAACAAAAGTACCCTCAACTAGTGAAATTTAAAAAAAAAAAAAAAAAANAAAAAAAAAAAAAAAAAAGGTCTTTCACAAATTAAAGCTTCTTGAAACTGTCCTGTCCTGTTCTGCCTTTTAATCCAGCATCTTGGTGCCCAATTCACTAACACTGTTACAGACTAGGTTTATTGGGCCTTAATGCCCAACCTATTTAAAAACATTATGCTTTTTAGTGTCTGGAAAATGAAAGCAAAACCTTTAATATGTCAAATAAAGAAGCTATTCTGACAGACTTCTCTGCTATTACAGATTATAGAATTTTGTCTTTCATTCTTTAGATTGTTTTAGTGATTCAATCAGTTTACACTGCAGAAAGACTGGAGATATGTACGCTTTCTGAAAAAATAAGACTGAAAAAAAAAAAAGATGACTTACATGTATCAGATTTTCCTGATATGACTTTATGATGCAGGTNGACTGAAAAAAAAAAAAGATGACTTACATGTATCAGATTTTCCTGATATGACTTTATGATGCAGGTAAATGTCATCTTAATGAGACATTTTGATGGTGCATAGTTGCACACTTCTAGTTGCAGAGGACACGGTACTTTAAAATGACAGATTATGTTCATGAGTACAAATGTGCGGCTTTACACGTCACAATGTGCATTAATGGATTACAGGAAAATAAACATGGATGGATTACAGCAAAATAAACTAAAATGCAGAGCTATATTTTCCAATCGATACAGACGTATTTAAATGTTGAACTTCATTCCATTCTAGGAAAATACCCTGTCTGACTTTGACCTTCGGGACGATTGTTGTGATGACTGACACTTTTATATGCTAACAATCATCTAAATTGACATGGATTTGCAGAAAGGCCCAAAAAGGTCAATCTGTATCAACTACATTGAGTTGGTAAATTTATGCAAACACACTGAGGGTCACAATGGAAAAACAAAATCAATGCGATTGTTAATGGTGAAACGTGAATATGTCTTTGTTTCAAGTTGGGAGCCTGACTTTAAAAAATATATATATATATTTTAAAAAAAGACCCCAGCAAGAGAATCACTATTACCACAGTTTATAAGATGCAGAGCTTCAAATATTAAATTTAAAAAACGATTCACTGTGCGATTTAATTTTCCACAGCAGGATAAACTGTGATTGTGGTTTATTGCTATTAGAAAGAAATATTGGGCTCAATGTATATACACAGATGAGAAGACATAACAGAACTGAAAGAAAAGTTATGAGAGCTGAAATCATATTGAGCTGCAATATGCATGACTGCACTCTAATATCTCCAGCAGAAAACCATCCAGGGATTCTTAAGTAATTCACTGACAATGACAATGTGTTTATGGGAACTAAAACAACTCTAATAGAAATCAGAACAAAATACCAGTGGAGTGAAATTGTTGCAGCGTCAGCTATTTCAACTGTGCTGTTTTGGGAGAGCAGGAAAGAGATTAGGCAGGGGAAATTAAAGTGAAGTGGGCCAAACCATTTGATATGAGTGTTTTTTTCTGAAGACTGCTTTGGTTGTTGTGCCAGCTTTGTGGATTTGGTAATACTTGCATATGATTGGTGATTTTAATACAGATTCTTCACATAATGTGGTAATGACTGGAGTGGGCACCAAAACGGAAACATCTAGTCTCTCTGAAATTCATAACCGTGCAGCTACACAGCAAAACTATTTCAGAAAAAGTTAATTTTAATTGATTGGTATGTAGTCGCCATTCTCAAAACCAAACAACAGCTTCCAGTTAATTAGCCACAGTATTCGCAGTCATCTCACTTCTGCATTCAACTCACCATTTACTATTTGAGGATGGATCATTCTCTGTGCACACATCAAATTTACATATTTGATGGTATCCACCACCACTAAAGGAAACTAGCATATAAATTTTCACTTATAGAATGCAAGTGCGTTTTATGCTATTGCTATCAATGTGTAAAAATATCAAATAAAATATTTTACATAATCTTATTACAATCTTAATTATTAACATTTTATAAGCAACCATCTGTTCAAGCACATATCTAAAAATGATGAGCGATATCATCAACTTCTGTGACAAAGTATGTAAAGAATCCAGTGTATGAGAGCTTTCTTCAGAGTTTCCATCTGTTAGTTATGAAACACAAGCTGTAAATTCTGCTTGGCTGCCCTCTAGCTGCTGAAACTGTCACAACCCACGTCACACAGCTCAATTATGCAAAATGATTTTGCGATTTAAATTTTAATCCTACTTAAAATTTCAACGCCATTGAGATCGGTGCTGTAAAAACAAACGTTGCATCACCCTCAAAGGAGGCATTCTGTTCTTTAAAGATCATCGGCACATCACTGAGAGGAAAAGAAAAGGAGGATGACGGCATGTCTTTTGATTTGAGCTGCACTGGTGATGCCTGTGCTTCATAAGAAGACCTGAACACCTGCCAAAACCGTAGGATGAGGCCTGACTTATGCCTTCATATTTTATTGCCTCTTGATGAGGAGTCCCATGGTGCCATTAATCAAACAGGACATGGCAGACACGTCCTCTTAAGCCTGGGCTCAAGCTCACCTCCATCTTCTATCCCTCAGAGGCACCAACCTCCACTCTCCATTTTGGCTTTTAAATTACTCTGCATTCCTGCATTAAATTACTGCACAACTTAGTGCATTAATATGATGAGTTGCTGAGGCCAAGCATGATAATCAATGCCTGGGTACATGAACACAGAATATTCTCTGCTATTGTTGAAAGTTACTCAATGGTCATTGGATAGTGAAATCTGATAATTTCATGAAGGAAAGAGTCCTGTCCAAATCCCAGTATTCCATAGTATAGCCGCACAGCACCATAGCTGCTGTGCGGCTATGGTACTCCAGAAGAGTGACTCATTTTTTCTAAAGAGACAGGATGAAAGGAAACAAACAACTTCGATGTCTTCTCATTGCTTTGCTTGACCCTGACAAATCTTTCCTTCTGGCTTTCCCATGTTCAATGCAGTACAAAAACTGCCAACAATTCCATCATTCATCATATTTGGCATAGTACTCCAGTGCAAAAGAGCCTTTTCACACCTTCCTCAGCTTCACCATACTCACTGGCACCTATTTCTCATCCTATTAAAGACCCTCACCTGTCTTTTAAAATCAAGCATCGACAAGTGAATTGAAATCACAACATTCTTTTATGCTGCAAATTCTCGCTAGTACTACATAGACTAGCTTAGCTTAGTCTAACATCAAAGACATCTGTCATCCATTTGGGCCATATTATCATTTAAAGACATCTCTCATAACCAAATGAATGCTGGAAAGTCATTATCTTATGCCCAAACCAAATTTCCCCAGGATTTTGCCAGCAGATGCCTTCATGATAACTGCAGCAATCTATCTAGCTATCTATTATGGATCACCCTGTCCAGAAATCCTATACTTTGTCTGTTTCCACTTCCCATAGCGAGAATGCGTGATTGGATTTTGGGAGGAATGATTAATGCATGAAAATCACCCATAAAACTCAAGAAAATTGTCCATAAAATACAAATTTGTCCACATTATGAAATTCACTCAAATTATAAAATTTGTCCATGTCATGAAATTCATTCACAATATGGACTTTATCCATGTAATGAAATTCGTCTTCAATATGAAATTCACCCACAATTTGCAGCTAATCAAAGAGGAAAAGATACCCAAACCAAATTAAGCCAGATGTAAACCATGAGAATACATAGAACAGCTTACCATCATGGCCTTCCTTGTGTGGCTGCACGTTTGTAGTTCAAACCCAGGAAGTCTTGGCAATTGGCCACTGCTGGATCAAATCATCCATACTGAAAAAGATCACAGAATTTCAACTCATGTACTGCTGGAACATGAGGCCATGACAGTAAATCAACATGGATGACTTACCATCATCAGCCGGTCAGGTGAAAGTGTGGTCAGTCGGGAAGGAAGCTTCCACCCACAACAGGAACCACGAGGCTAATTGTTGAAGAAGGGATGGGATTTTGGGATAAAATGTTGGCAACAATTTTGGCCATTCCAAGTTTAAAAACAAACAATTCACAAAATAACATAAATGTTAACATTAGCTACTAGTTTCAGCCACTGAAGGCTCATCATGCCACTGTCATTAACATTAGTTGTGAAGGTTGGCAATTTCAATTTTGAGGAAACTAAGTGGTTTTCACCATTTCTAGCTGAACAAAATGGTGTCAGTAACATTAGCTGCTGTTTTAAACACCTTATGTCAAGAATAATTTGAAGTTCAACATGTAGTTGAGACTTGTTTAAGGACCAACTTACTATCTACTCCACCATGAGGATCTGATGCTTTCCCTTCACGCATTTGAAATATGCAATTCATCAAAGCATTCATCCATATGAGAAATTTGTCCATAAGACGTTTGTCCATATGTAGCGCATTGAAGGGGAAAAGAAATCCCTATAGGCAAAGCATGTCTAAAACATGCTACAATGCAAACTTATACCTGCAGCAAAATTATGTTGCTAGCTTTGCCATATAATTTTTGGTCTTGTGCTGATCATTTTCAGCTGTAAACCCTGTATGTGAGCACACGCATCACATAGCAACAGAGCAGCAGTATGCCACACATCCATATAAAGTCAAATTTGTAGCATGGCATACTTTAGCATCCACACTAACATGCCAACACCCACAGAGACGCCTCAAGCCTAAAACAAATAACAACAACGAGCTGCCTAACATGTTAACATTCATGCTGACAACTGCGATAAAATAAAGTGCAGTCTCAACCTTTTCCACACAGCAACTCAAGCACATATGCCATCATTTCAATTCAGCCATTAACTGACAAGAGACTGAATTGAAAGAAATACTCAAGGGTGTGTAGCACGGCATAGAGCACAAGGATATACACTGAAAAAAATACACAACAGCAACACAGCAGGTGTGCAACTTAGGCTTAAAAAAGTGGCCTTACATTTGTTTTTCTCTTCCAGCTGTAGTTGTGCTGCTACAACACCCTCGCTCTTCAAGTGTGTGTGTGTGCATTTTAGTTACAGCAATTAATTTCACAGCATTTTAGCAGAAAGCAGCATGATACAATACTGGCAATATTACACAGTATATAGTAACATATGGATAACAGGAGAGAAATGGATGTGTTTTACATCATTTACCACATTTTAAAAACCACTCAACAAAAACCAGCAATTAAGATGTGTTTAGCGTAGCATTCAACCTGCTAAACTACCTGCTAATAGCCACAAAGCAGCAACTGTGCTGCTAAGTACAACAATTTTGCTAACAGGTTAGCATGCATTTTAATTAGCAGGATGAAACAGTATGAACATAGGTTTGAGCCTTTTTACACACAGCAATTTAAACACACGTCAAACAACTACCAACACAACTCATTTGCAATATTCCAGCATAAAGCACAAAGATACACAACACATGTGTAGCTTAAGTTTTAAAAAAGTTCTTACCTTTCTGGTCTTCTGTGTTCCTGTGCTGACAATTTCCAGCTGCGTGTGTGTGCGTGTGTTTGTGTGTAAACGTAACATTTATCATATTTTTACAACATTCAGCAGGAGTTAGCATAAGCACCCACACAGGCCAGTAACACAATACAGGTAACATTAAAGTGTGTGTGTTTTACATCTGATGTATTCACACTGCTAAATCATCCACACAACAACTAGCCTCACAACATCATAAAGCAGCAGCTACACTAACACCATCAAGCACAGAGAGCCAACAAGTTTGCTAAAGAGTTAGCATGCATGCTAACATCCAAGATTAAGCAGTCTGAATCGTTACACACACACACACAGAGAGAGAGAGAGAGAGAGAGAGAGAGAGAGAGAGAGAGAGAGAGAGAGAGCTACGCGTCCAAGCTGTATTTATAAGATCTGGTTTCACCATGTTTGATTGAGGGATGCTGAGTCATGTTTCTATTTTTGAAAGTATTTTTTTTTTCTAAAACAGAGTCATTCTAATGACCAATTAAACATTTGACATTTCATATATCTTTTCAGAGAGGTATAAATTGTTTATGTATATATTTTGCCAAGTTTATTTGTGTATGTATATAATGAGCTCCCCCTCTCTTGGTTTAGTCCACACAGCCAGTCCCAATGCAGGGATCAGGCCTGTGGAAGGGGCAAGAGGCAAGGGAACAGGAAGTTGCAGAAAGTTCATTCAAATTGTGTTTTTGATTCTAGAAAGTGTATTCAAAACCAACATATTACAAAGAATCCCACATAACAGATGATGGAGTAATCTGAAAGAGGGAAACATTTCACGTCATTACAAATATTCACAGAGCAATAATCAATATAGAAGAGTGTACTGAATGATTGGGGGTACAGATTCACTGGGCGCATTCCAAGTTCCTTATTCGTTTCCATGTTTCTCTCACTTTCGTCTTTTCCTTGCGTCTTAGTCCCATCCACTGAAGACGTGAGGAAAAGAAGCGAGGACAGAGGAGCTGAGAAACTGATTTAAGAGAAACATCCTCGCTCATAAAGCATCATCTGAAGCGACGTGACTTGTCACACAGCTGATCAGCTGTCCGAACGCTGCTGTGTTTTAGTTTTAGAAGATAATAAAATACTGAAATATTCTCTTCTGATTATTACTGTAACAATTAACATGAAGAGTTTGACAAACATCCACATGCAGAGCAATCTGATTTTATAATCTACAGATCATCACATTTTTAAGTTTATTTCACTGCTCAAAGAGTTAAAATATAAATGTTTATCAGCGTTATTGAACTTTTCCAAACGGGATGTTTTATGAAACATATCAGTGGATTTTGTTAGAACAGATCAATACAGCTGGTTGTGACAATATAACGAGTTTATTGTTTTATGTTTCTTTATCATTCAGAGCTGCACTGAATACACATCCAGTTGTTTTAAACATATGATCAATCAAACAAAATTAAATATAAATAATCAGAGTAATTTTACACCTGAGATGTTGCTGCTGTTTTTCTGTTTGCATGTTTGATGAAACTCATGCGGTTATATTAAGATGCATGTCGGTGTATCAGATCAGCTGTAGCAGATCTGTCTCATCAGAAACAGACTTCCAGTAAAGGGGCTTGGCTGTCAGGTAACAGACTTCCGCGTAGGAGCATCTTGCATTTCCTCGGTCATGTCTTCCAGATGAAGCCTCCTCCGTCCTCGCTCCTCCATCCTCAGAACAGAAATAAGCACTTCGGAAGTCCTTGAAGATGCGGACCAGATTGGTTTCCGGGTCACACGAGGATCAAAGAGCAAGGAGAGATCAAATAAGGATTTGGAATGCACCTTCAGTGTCCACATGTGTCCTTGAACTACTTAAATGTACCCTCAGATGCACATTTATCTCAATTGAATAAAGTCTGTATTCAAATCAGTTAGAATGGAATGAGTTTGCTAGCTGATTCTACACCAGACATAAAATATTATAGCTGATATAAACCATTTTTGGCTTCTGTGGGGAAGAAAGACCAAATCTCAGCTCTAATTTCCATCTTATCAAGTTCTTATGGTTGTTATTAAACAATTGCATATTTAAACATCCAGCAGACACAGAGGAAAATCATACTGGACTTTTTTGGCTGGGGACCATGCAGGTAGTGTATACTCAGCTAGTCTGAGCTTTACGCTGCCTCCCTATAGTTTTATATGGAGTGGGGAGTGGGTGAGCTCTAATAGTTAACCATACAGGCTGAATGTCTGTTTGAAAACCAAAACAATGACAGAGAAGTGGCTCAAACTATCTTGAAAATCTTGCAAATGATTCTCAGTGTTGGTCACTATGAATAACCCTTTCATTTGGTTTTGTGTTATCAAAATATTACTTATGCTTTATGTGCAAGTGAAAATGAGGGAGACACTTAAGGATGGTGTCTTTCCTATAGTTTTGACCAAAAACATTAATGCTGCTTTTGCACCAAGAGTTTTCTCAAATCTTTGAATTGCTTTTGAAATTCTACATGATTGATTTGATGTAAAGTGTACTATTTCTCTTTTCCAACATTTTTTCCCTAAACAAAAATTGGATCGACAAGAGAGTGATTACTTCAATCTGGCATGTTGACTGGGGACTGAAAGCAGTCCTTGAGAGGAGGAGTATGTTGTCAAGATGAATTGTCCTGAGATGCACGGAGCAGTCATTCAGTAATCGACTAGTCCCGACCCCTGTGTCGTCACTGACTTCTCTCATTTAGCTCAGCTCTGTCAGGGGGATGCTAAGCTGTTCAAATCCCTCTCTTACGGGGAGCTGTGGTTAAAGTAAAAGAAGACAGATTAATGCATCCTACATGCCCACTCAACATTTATTGATTTGCTGCTCCAAGTATCCGCATGAACCTGAGCGCAGAACACATTATCACCATGTCACCACGAGACGAGACAGATACTGAAAAGCGGAAGAACCATACTAACACAATTCCAATAATTCCAGAATTACGTGTATGCTTTAAATATTTTGATTAAGCAAAAAAACTCTTACTTCTTCATGAATTTCTCCATTTCCTCATCTTATTTTTGCTCTATTTTCAGATATAGAAAAATCATTTGAATAACATGAGCAGGATTATAAATTGTGGTTTTAATTGAGAGGTTGGAAATGAATAAAATGAAGGCCATTTACAGTGATCGCTAGAAATCTAATTAGTAGAAGGAAGAGGAAGACCCTTCTCCTGTCCTTCATTGCAGCAATGGGGTCACTAATTATGCCAAATATTTTCTCATTTGTGTTCTGACTTGTTTAAATTTTTTGAAGTTGTTTTTCACCACAAGAAAACATTATAAGGCACAATTGTTATATGACTAAATTAAATTTAAATGTTTGATTTTTTTTTAAATTGAAATGACATTAATACTGTAATGAATAACAGAGAAAATATTTATTTCCCTTGATTTCCAGGAGAAAAAAGAGCCATGTGGGAGACACTTCAAAAACAAGATCACCAGATGATTTGGGCCTATTAATTTTATAATATATCATTTAGCATACAACAGTGAAAGCTGATTATGAATTGAGCCACTCTTGGATGAAGCAATAAAATGTCAAGTTCTGGCACAAGGTGAATGGAGAAGTCCACTTCCACATGCTCAGTAATATAAAATAGTTTTTCTCAAGAGTATAAAACATTTTAACAAACTACATCCAAATGTTTTGAGATCATAAAAGCCATATTCAGGTTACCAGTTTACAAGCAGGTATGCCTCTATTATTTCCTTTAAAATAGAATTGTTAGCATTATTTGCACACAGAAAATGACTTGGTACATTGCTCTCAGATAGACAGCAGCGAGGTAAGACTAAATCTAAAAAGTATAAATGAAAAGATGAGAAGACACTCTCTCCTAATGCAGCAGACCTAAAATAAAAGAGTCACTATAAATAAATGGGGGCAGAGGGACTGACAGCTTAATGTGAGTGCAAAATGGTTTGTCATATTGCAGCAATAATGCTGTCGATAATATTGCATTGATTTTTGCACAATATGTTTATTGCAGCTATTGGTGATGGAGTGTAAATTGCATGAGAGTTGAATGAGTCAAACAGGGAAACCACCCCCCCCCCCCNACCCCAAGCATTTTTGGCTGTTGCACCTCCTCCTGTGAAAACATGCTCATTTTTACTTTTCAGGCTGATTAGGCTGAAGCTTTCCTCATCCGTCACCATAAAGAGATTATATATTATAGACCTGAAAGGGCAACTTCAAATGCATAGCCTTAGAATATTTTAGACATAAAATATGTAGGGAAGTAATGCAAATTAGGAAAAGGGAAGTGTTTAGGATGGTATAAACTGTGCATAAGTATTTTGAAGTGTCATTATTTAGCCAAGAGTGAGAAAAACAAGGTTTGAAGGCAAAGCAGCTTCTGCATGTTTAGGCAAATTTCAGAAGCAGTTGTTGCAATTTATAGCTTGTCATGATTTTAGAAGCAACAAATGCGTCATATGGTATGAACTTAACTTGAATGTTCCATGTACATCAGCTGCATTCAAAGCAAGAGTACCTAAAGGAGAAACAAGTATTTCTTTAACAGCACTTAAAAACACTTTTTGTATGAAATGATTTGGTCTTCAAGGCCTTGCACACCCACACAAATGTTTTCATTTATTCTGGAGAGCAATTCTGAGGTCACCTGAACCATGTAAAACAATCATAGAGGTGAAAGTTGTCTTGCTGTAACAGGTACAACAAAATGTAGCGAGAGAGTCGGGGAGATGTCAATCAAGCACAATTTGTACAGACTCCCAGAATCCTGAGAAGAATTCGAATCAGCCAAAACAAGTGAAAACACCTGTGTGGGTGTACGACAGGCATGTAAGATCTGTATCAGTGAGTAGGTTGTCAAATACAATTGAAGTGTTTGATAACAAACAGACAGTCAGAGTATAATGGGCATTGTATTCAAATTGTGCCAGATATGGGACTGAGAATTAAAAATGAGAAGGGTCCAAACAAAGATTTCTGTGTTGGGTGCTCTTTGTAACCTTACTGAAGCCTCCTCCATGCAGTATTAAATTATTGAGGATTAGACATGAAGAATGGAGAATAAGAAAGAGAAAAATGAGACACACCAGCTGTTTTGCTGCAATGGACTCATTCATTACATGAGCACGCAAACATGAATTATCTAAGCCTCAGTAAATGAAGGTCAGTTGCTCTTTGTGCAGTAACATGTTATGTAACATGTAACAGTAATATGTTCAAAATGTCATGCAAACAGAAATCTCTTCTTAAGGAACCTTGATTATTTTGTAATATCATTTTTAATTATATTCAAAACTGCTTGTAAAATATTGTTTGTTTGATCAGACTTTTGCAGGTACATGTGATCTCAAACCAGCTTTTGGTAACAATTTAATTTAAATGTAATGTTTCATTTCAAAATCAAACCTTAGTGCTCTGTTGAGCTCATATTGAAAATCAGAAATGAAACAAGCAGCAGGATTTTAAAATCAGTTCCATACAAATAATACAAACCATGATCTCAAGGCATCATGCAAATAGTTAGGTGATGGAACACACAAATAATATGCTGCACAGCTGTATGCTACATATCCTGTATGTGGAGGAGCTTGACACCTCAGCTGCCTGAAGAGAAGCTAGAAAATAATGTAAAGCAGCCATGCCACATTCAGCTCAAACAATCGAGGGGTAAGATTATTTAGTGTGAATATTTGGTTTGATTGCATGTTGGAGAAGAGATTTATGTCACCTGTACTACATTCATTCAACATAATACCTTTTTTTTTTTTANTTTTTTTTTTTTTTCTGTCTGCATATATAGTTGTGGTATATGCCAAGATTGGCACAACCAACATAATACCTTTTTATGAATGGCTGAACAGCGCTGTATTTCCTGTGCTTTAGACAGAGAGACTTAAGTGTTCAGTCTATTTATGAGTTGCCAATAAGGTAATTAGAGGCTAAAGCTACAGTTAAAACAGTAAACTCGTGCTGTAATCCTAATTGAATCCCCCTGCAATCTCAAGTTGATTTTACTAAAATTTAGGCTTTCATTTGTCACCTAAAATGTTGCACTGTGGAAAAATTTCACTAGACAGGGTTACAGATTTTGGTGAGTGAAATTCTTGACATTTCTGCTAAGCCTGCCAATTTTCTATTTAAAAACAAATATTTGATTGAGACATTTGAAAAATAAAAATCTGATCTATTAATTAAAAAAACAATACTATAACATTATTTTAAAAAAATACATAAAGATAGTCTCAACAAACAGGGAATGTAGAAAAATGTGAAATTTCTTAAACCAAATGGAAAAAAATCTTTGAAAAAAATTATTGATTAAAACAAAAAGCCAAAAACAAAATGGTATTCTTGTTTGTGATGTGATCCATTTGAATTGACTTTTTTTTTTTTTTTTTTTANTAAATTTGTTGTTGATGTCTGGCAAGTAAAGGATTTTTTTTTTTTGGTAGCAAATGAAGCCAAATTCGGTGGAAAGTAAAATTGTTAAAATGAGGGTTAATGGTGAAAAATATACAGTCAAATCACCATTCATTAAAAATATCACCTGTTACTGAGTTCCACAAAATGCCAACAAAACCAAAATGTCACATTGCTGCATTACTTTGGTTTTATCCTGAGTCCTGAAGGAAACCTGCCCTGCATATTAATATGCTTGTTTGTTTTATACAAAATGATTTTTGTTAAATAGGGAAAACTGTAACCTCCATTGAAACAAGCCATCAGCAACAGCACCATTTTTTCAACTGTAGGCAGTAATGAATAAACAATCAAGCAAATAATGGCTGCACCCATGGATGAGCAGTAGTATTCAGAAATGTTCCTGCACTGGGACACTGAATTAGCTTTCACACCCTGATGAACAAAATGTGGTATAAGAATGGCAGGCAAACATCAAAGTATTGCTGAAGCTACCAAGACAATATTACCAATTCAAGATTCTGTATTCAGCTAGTACCTTGATAAGGTGTTTTCAAAATGTTCTGGTTGTGGGGATAGTCTTGTTCAAAAAACAGGGGGCTGGTGTTGTGGGGGCGTTTTGAGTTACCACTCTTCACAACGGCTGAAACTTAAGCACAATGGTGTCCTTCTTCCCTTGGGTAGAATGTATTTCATTATGAACTATTACCTCCAACAACATGCTTGCTACCTGCAGATTATAGGATGAAAGATGGCAGGTGAGGTGAGATACAGTAGCAATACAGATTTGTTCCTGGGCAAGATTAAATTGAGTTTCAGTCCAGATCCACCTATTGAGTGTGTGTATACCACTGAGTGACACACTTTTACTAAGTAGCATAGTAAAACACCCATGAAGTGCATTTTACTCTTTTGCACACATATACAATGGATTATAAGCACCACTTCAAAAAGTTATTGGCTGTAAATTCTGATTAAATGGTTTTGTTATTAGATTTTTTTACATTTTCTGTTTTCTACATTTCCAAGCAAGATTTTGACTGAATTACCAAACATTAAATTGTGGCCCAATTGGATTGCAAGCAAGACACAGCTTTCAAATGTTCATGCATTTTGGCCATATTGTTAATACAAATGTGACGGCACAAATGCTGTAGATATAAGATTATTTGTGCCACCAACTTGATTATGGCTTAAATGAGTTAATGAGTTAAATAAGGTAAATTACCAGTAAATCAATACCATGCGGGATCAAAACTGAAATTATCATCTAGCATTTCAAAAGCTTTTAGAGATTTTCTTTAAAAGCAATCAGGGAGACCTGCAGTGGGGTTGAATTGTGAATGTGTTACAAGATGGATGCTTGGGACCGGTGTTGTGGAAAACGTGATTCCACTTCGCACCTAATGGACTGGCAAGCCTTTCCCTGGAGGTTCAGGGAGTCACTAAATAAAAGCTCAGACAGTTGGGCAAACTGTCAAGGTTTCTATTTAACACTGCTGACATCAAATTAAAGCTTTGTAATCTGTCTTCAGCGTCAGGGTCAGACACACAATCCTACCATGCTGTTGTTGAAATAGGAATCCCTTGTTTGCAAATTTGCTCCAAGGCATGAAATTACAGTATGTTTTAGAAGCTGTAACAGATATTTAGATGCATTTGAATCCAGTTCAGACAGAATAATAATGTTTACAAAACATTCCTGCTTCAGTTTATAAAATGGTTGCAAAATTTACAGAAAATATCAAGTTTTTCTTCTGGATGCCATATTTCATCATTTTTCCCTGTGCTGCTAGAATGTGATTTACAGAAGCACACATGTACAAAAGGAGAAAGAGAGTGATAGAGATGGACGCAGAGTTGAGAGAAGGGGGGAAAAAAACCACCACACTGCCTCTAACCTTTTCTTAGAGCTTTCCAACCCCGGGTATTTCAGCATCACAAACAAAGAAGAGAGCAATGGGCAAACAGGGAGGCCGGCCTGGTCTGACCTCACCAGAAATGGGATGACTTTGATATTCCCTGGGCACACGGCACAGGGTACTCACATTAAAAGCCTTTTATTCACCATGACCTTTCCCTTGGCATCTTTCCTCAGAGAAATCTTCTCCCCCTTCTGCTCCCATCACAGTGACAGCCCATTCCCACCAAAACAAAAGGCCAAATGGCAAGTTGACATAAAGTCAATATAGACGACTTGTTTGCATTTGAACACATCAAACCGTAACCTCTGTGGTACTGTTGCTTATACACCAAAACCTGTGCAGGAGAGAACACAACATGAGTAAAATGGGAGACACTGATTAATCATGGTTTGTTTGGTATCTGGTGCATCTTCCCCAAAAAACATTAGAGAAACTCTTTGTGTCAGAAATGTGATCGTCTCGAAGCATTAAATTAAATTTTTCTTTTTGTCTTTAATGATCCACATTTTAAAATATGTCCTCTTTCATCTGGTATTATAAAGTTGACAAGATTCAGTGTGACAAAACCTGATTGAGTCCCTGTCTCCATCTTTGTCTCAAACATTGGTTATTATCACCTCGCTGTGGCTGCAACCTCTCACAGGTCAACATGTCACAGGCCCAATTTGGACAGGAAACCTCACACATGTTCATCAGTGTGTGTGTGTGTGGGTGGGTATGTGTGTGTGTNAGAGAGAGAGAGAGAGAGAGAGAGAGAGAGAGAGAGAGAGATTTTCCTGGGTGGACATGGAACTGATGAATTCCTTGATCTTATGCATTCAAAATCAGATAGCCATTTAGCTATGAACACCCCAATATCATGTTTCAGGATTTTTAAAAAGATCATTTAAAAACATAATATGCAAAAATACATCATGTAAGAGGCTTATGGAGCAGAAGCCAGTATGGGATGTGAACAGAACTTTGGCTTTCTGTGTGTTTGCAAATGAGGACTCAACACTTTTTTTGTTCACTGGTCTTGATGTAACACTTTACCCAAGTATTGATTATGTAACTTCAGAAAGTAATTCCACAGTTTCTTCTTTTCAGGGTTCAATGTGGCACAAATGGCATTTATACCTCCTACATTAGCCCTCCACATGACTACATTTTCAAAAGATCAATTTCACTGTCAATGGAAGATGATTTTGAAAATGTGTATGCAGAGAATTTCACATCACATATTTAGGCACTTTTAGTGCCTAAATATGTCTCAGTGCTCAGACACTCAGTCCTCAGTGTCTGGACATATTTCATAATGTAATCTGTGATATGCAGGCATTCTAAATTAATATGTACAGCAAACTGTTACACATGCAGTTAGTCAACACATATGGTGAAGTGCCTCACGCAGACTTAAATGCTAAGTATCAGGCTGCGAAAAGGAATCATAACACAAATGTGCTCTCATACAGAAATCCCCCATCTCTCTTCCTCTCTGTCTCTGTCTCTCTCTCTCTCTCTCTCTCGCACTCACACACACACACACACACACACACCATATCATCNTCTCTCTCTCTCTCTCTCTCTCGCACTCACACACACACACACACACACACACCATATCATCACTCTTTGCTGTACAGACAGAAAATAAAATGAAATCATACTAATTCAATTTGAATGTACATTAACATGTTGTTTCCCTAAGCTCGTTCTAGCTGTGCTTTTGGCTTCAGGCTTTATTTGTCTTTATCCAATTGGTCCATGCCATCCGCTAGCAACTTTATCTCTCTGTCCAGCTTGGCCAATGCCCGTCTCCCTCCACCCACAAAAACTGGCCTCTTTGCACAAGGCCCCCTCATTCATCCTAATTAAGCCAACTGAAACTAAATAGCAGAAGCTTTGTTTATAAGGGCCAAGCAGTGCTCAGCATTCTGTGCACGAAGCCACTTGTCTTTACAGGCAGTCAGGGGTTTATCTGCAGCTACACTTACTGCTTAGACTAATTTATGTTTGTGTTTTTCTTTCCACTTATTTCCATATCTGCACTGTGGAGCTATGTTGCCACATAGAGGAAATTTATCAGTCACATTCAAGCTATAACTAACACTGGCTGCAATACAAAAGCTTGAGCACACACTCAATTTTATGAAAATGAATAGTGATGCAATAATGTCATCCCCAGCTAAGAAAACAACCATACTGGATGAGATAAATGAAAAATGGAAGCTGCTTGTTGACTCTACGTGGATGATGAGAGGACAAATAAATATGTGGCTTGTCTTTTCATAAATCCAACAGTGTGGCACAATGAAGCCTCTGCCACTCTGCAATGGTCATGTAAATGAGGAATTTCCAACGACAGACGATGGAAATGAGGAAGTACAGCCATCACCTTGTGTAATGGTTGGAATGTTATTGAACAAAGATGACTTACAAATCTGAAAGCTGAACTGAAGGACTGCAGACAGTGAAAAGGAGACTTCAACAAATGCTAGATTGAATATATAAAATATTGTAGCAAAGCTGGAGTTTAGTAGAAGCAAAGTGTCTTTAGTATGCCTATTTAGATTTTGGTACAATTTTTAAAAATTTTAACCACTAGTGGTGCTGTACAGCAGCATTATGATGAGCAGGTCCCTGTGTTGTTTGCATTTTGTGTGCTACTAACATCTTCACAAGGATTCATATACATGACGCATGCACAGGGCTGAGGTGGTACACATTTCTACCAACTACAGAGGGCATTAATGCTAATGTTTTGTGCAATTTAGATAGCAAAAGCTTATAAAGTGAGTTACAAAATTATTATTTTCTGTTATACTGTATATCCTGTTTGTCCTGTGAATTTACAAGAAAATTCCAAACAACTCAAAATATTTCAACAAAAGTAATGTGACTTTGCTCACTCCTCTCATTGATCTGAAATGTCTGGAGGTGAGTGTAACAAAATCAAAATAGAGAGAAGTTTACTGTCCCTGGACAACTAAATGACATGGAACAGGTAATCATTTGGGCCATATACCATGAAAACTATGTCAGCACAATGCCCAATTTAATTTGACTTTAAGACAATGTCTGGAAGACTGCATATTGCTTCACATTATCAGAAGACATGCTGCCTTCAGACAGTTGAACAGGAGAATAGAGCCATGTTGAGCATGTACAACTACATGCTAACTTTCAACATGTTAATCCAAAGATGTGGTGGGTGAACTTGAAAATTTACTACCTTTTCACAGCATCCATTTGACTTCCTATGGATAATCAAAGTTGTTGGTTAATGTTAACCATGCACATCTAGCTCTCTCTAGATCATTCAATGGATCAATAAATTGCCTTGTAGTTGGTCCAGGATCGTGTACACACCACAATAAAACCATTCCAGAGTTAATTTGGGACCAGAACAAGATTTGGATTAATTTGAACCTTTCTCAAAAGGGTCTTGGTGCTACTGTTGTGGTTCACACCTGTGTGTGATTGCTGTTTTTAGACCTGTCCAAATGACCATCCAGCTGAACCAGAATAAACCATAAGTGGTTTAAGTTAACAAGCTGTGTCAATAAGCAGCTGCAATGCAGTTTCATTGTAGCATGTGACCATCTATTATTCTTCTTTTTTGCAGTTGCAAAGAGTGAATGCTTCATTACAACCACTTACTGACTTCTTAAATCTAAAGATTAAAGCCCCAGTCCTCTCTGTAACAGCACCTTCATTGTTAGGCTAGATTGCGAAATGTAGGCCTTGGATGTTAGATACATTATTGTAAAGTGCCATTTGACTTAGTCTGAAGCATGATGAGGCCTTTATACAGAAACATCTCCACAGTAAAGATGGTCTATCATTTCCAATAGACCAGAGCAGGCAGTTTTGAAGAGAGCAACAAGATGAGAAAGCTGTAATCTGTAGTGGCATTAAAATGAGAGCCAACTCTGTAGAATTACCCAGTGCCTGCAAAGCATCAATTCAATCAGCCGGCAAGAAGCCAAAGAGAAATCTGACTCAAACAGTTGATATTTAGATGGAAAAACTCTACTGCAAGACAAAAATGAATCAAGAGGTACAGGGAGAGGGGATCGAAATTACTTCACTTACATTGATTGTGTTTGTTATTACAGCATTTGCTTTTAAGAATCCATCCCATGCTGACCAAAACAAAAATGGGAATGATTGTTCCTTAGGAATTGTGACCTTGGTGAAGCATGAAGCCCACAAGGTCATCTCGGCATAGATGAAGCTTGGACAAAACAAATGAGTTAGAGTCTGAAATGAGTCAGCAAATTTCAGCAAACTTCAGCAAATTTTCATCATCAAATTTATCCATATTCTTAAAAACAGGATGAGAAAAAGATGATTATAACAAGAGTTAAGGATCATGAGCATAATGATACACTGGATCATTGAAAGGGCAAGCATGCTGTTAGCTGATTAACCTGTTGATCCAGCTAGCCAGCAAGGTATCAATCTTAAATCCCATCATGAAGGTGCATGCATTACATTATCATTGGTTTTTTTTTCATGAGGCTTAGCCTAAGCAGGAATAAAATGAAGAAGTGTGTTCTAAAATTCATAATAAATATTATAATGCCAAATTTGAAAAGTAGCTACTTGTTTTATTTTTCCTACTCAAGCAATATTTCTCTGCAAATCATATCCAGCTCCATGCACATCACAGCGATCCAGTTGGTGACTAATGGACATGGATGTTAGATGATGAAGCATTACTTCGATAAAATATTGACAAAATATTTGACTTTATCCTAAATAAACAAAAGTAAGAAAATAGTCTGTTTAAAGCAGTTTAAACTCACCAGAATGATGAGATTATGTCTGTGTTTATTGAATTTACATTTTAGGAATTCTTCACAAAGATTTATCTTTTTTTTTTTCTTGTTTTGCAAGACTCAAGCAAAACAACAATTACTGCCATGCTTCTGCTCTACCACATGTTGTTGTTTGTCACAACCACAAGCCTATTTTTATAGCAATTAAAATGTGCTGTTTCAGGTGCTATTTTTGTGGAACTCAGTGGAAAGAAAGAAATGAAAGATGCAGTTGTGGCACCTCTGAGAAGAATAGCAGGAGTTGTGAAAACAGAACAGTGGAGAGAAAACTATTTAATCTCCCAAAACCCTTCATGGTGCTGTGTGAACCAGTGTGTATAACATGTTGCCACCACCATCTTTGACTTAGCGTCTTTCTCAGGCCTGGATGCAGGAGTAACGATTACCAAGAGCAACTGTGGAGTAAGTGAAGCTTTATCCTTCACTTACATAAATGCACAGCAACAAAATAAAAATTCAAAATCATTAATTGTTACACTCAACTGCCAACTCAATCCATAGGCTGATGTGGGTGCGTCTCTACTGAAGTGGGTGGGTCCTTCCTCTCGTGTGAACATGTCTATCAAGTCAAGTCAAGCTTATTTGTATAGTCCATTATCACATGCAATGTCTCAAAGGGCTTTACAAGCCCACATATCAACACAGAAACGGCTGCTGACCCAGTCCAAGCTCTCTAAGAAGACGGAAAAAAAAAAAAACCTTCCTAAAAAAAAAAATTATCATACTGTATAAAGAAAAATGTAGGTGTGTCTCTCCTCTCTCATGGGGGGGCGTATCCAGCTCTAGATTAGAACGCTGCTGTCCCAGGTGTTGAACAGGTACCTTACCCCTGCACTGTGATACAGAGGTAAAGTTTTAACATTTAAATATAGAGGAAAGGCCAATTCATCTCAATATAGGTCGCTACATCAAACAGCGTGACGCAAATTGTTGCATTGATTTTCTTTGTTGAGCATGCACATATATTGAACATTTATAGTAATAGACATGTTTCCTCAAACAAAGGAAATCAACACAACAAAACTTGCAAATGAAATTTGCATCAAGCTTTTCACATTGTGCTAACACCTGGTAAAATTAAGTTGACTCAAAAAAATCACAGTGAGTAAAATTAGCTTTTTCTCCACATTTAAATGCAGAAACACCCGGCCTTTTACCACTGTCCCACAATGCAGTGGTAAAGTCCTCGTTCAACTTGAAGTACCTGTTCAACACCTGAGGGACAGGAGTCCAAATTCCAGGCCAGGTATGTCCACCCATGAGAGGACGATGGACAGACACCCCACAAGTGACAGGAGAGACAAGGCCGCAGCAGCAGTGACAGTCCCACAAGGAGAAGAAGAAGAAGAACCTAAGGAGTGGAAAACCACGTCCCCATCACAAGAGACATATGGAAAAAAAAACATCCCCATCACAAGAGGCACATCAGAAGAGACATGCCCAAGGGAGAGGAGAATGGACTGACATTGCCACATGAGAGAGGAGAGACAGCAGAGACATACCCCACAGGAGAGGAGGATACCTACAATGGAAGAGACACTCCAACAAGAGTGGAAAACCACATCTCTATCAGAAGAGACATTCCCAAGGGAGAGGAGAATGGACAGACGGACATGGCCACATGAGAGAGGAGAGAGAGAGAGAGAGAGAGCTTACACCAGTAGACATGCCTACAGGACAGGAGAGACACACCTACAACGGGACAGAAGAGACATGTCCAAAGGAGAGAAGAGACACATCCATTCCAATCCAAACAAATGGCCAAACACTGTGTCATGATACTCATTTAACACCTGGAGTTCAACTCCTTGGTCAGACAAATGCACATTGGAAGAGACACTTCCACATCAACAGACAATCAGAAGCAACAAATAAATAATAATAATAAATAAGTAAATAAATCATACATGATACATACATACTTTGGAGTCCAAATGTCACAAAACACCCTGCATCTGCGCTGAGAATTACAAAATTTGTACAGGAAAATGAAACAGCAAAATTTACACAAGCATAAACATCCACCTGCTACTAACTACTTCCACTGCTCTTGATCTATAGCTCAAACCCACTCCACTCCACTGCACTCCACTCCACGTGTCTTTTTTAGTTAATTCCCTTCCTGTGCAGACTGGATTATATGTGTACTAGTCATTACCATAATAAAATGAATAGGCACAGACCAAGTTTTCAAATAGTTAGTGACATGAGGATCAATCTGATAAGAACAGATACTGCAATACTTGAAATATCTTCCTAGATGATTGATCAGTACTACCTAAATATAAACAATGCAGTCTCCCTTTTCTGTGCTTTGTACAAGATACTAATTTGTGTTCTTTTTTAATACTGAATAAGACCATGCCACAGCATTATCACCACCAATATATAAGCAATCATGAGAAAAGTAAGGGCCAGCTCCTCAAGTCAAGACTCCGCCACTTACCTAAAAGACAAGGAACACTATTTTGATGTGAACAATGTATATGGAGAAACATGGTGTGAAAGAGGAATTAAAGATGTGCTACTACTTAAGTTGCAACTTCGCAACTTAACTACTTAAGTTGCGAAGCATTTTGCACCTCCATGCAAGAGACTTTAATTACTCCAACGATTCTCCCATGCAACCCAAAGATTCACCTGAACCAAGGTGTGAATGACTGCTCACCACTGAGGATGCTACTTGGATAAGTGAGAAAACATCTTCAAGTTTAAGGAAGTCTAGTAGAATTACGACTGCTAGATATCCAATGACATGGCAACCCTAAAGGGCCATACTGGTGGTTTTGCACCGTAACTGCCAACCATTTTCCAAAATGTTAAACTTTCGTGCCATTTTCCCAAATCCACAAAATAAATTTTCAGGTGAAACACCCACCTTAAAATTCAATTTCCACCTGCTAACAGGAATGTACAATTGTGAAGGAACTGTTATTTTAAGTTCTCATTAATAGCAGTCTTTTCTCATGGGACTATATTTCCTTGCAGAGACATATTTTCTTCCATGCAGTTCTGTTGGACCAATTAAATTAAGTAACTCTGACAAAAATTTAATAACCGATGTGTTCACTGTGATGGATTACTTATCTCAAGCACGTTTCAAGTCTCTACAAGTTGATTTTAATAGCGTACTGGAGTGAACTTAAACAAAGGTCTGTCAGGAAGATCAAAAAAACAATTCTAATATTTACACCTCCAGCAGTATGTTTTGCAAAATTGTTGGCAGTAATGTAACATGTATGCAGGTTGTATTTATTGGGCTCAAACATGTAAAATCACTAGTATGATCCTTTAATAACCATTCAAAACACTGGTATATTAACTGTAATTGCTGTTTAGCCGCATGTGTTCAGGATTTATTTATTGTATAACAATGAGTGGAGGAAAAGGAGAAAACAGAAAAGCAGAAAAAGCTTGTTGTTTGACCTGTGATGTGTTTAGGTCACATGTTAACTCCGGATCTGTATTTTGAAGGAATGGGACTTGTTTTAAGCACACAGCACAGGCTATATGTTAGAGGATTATCTTAGTCCAGGCTGTGGCTGCTCAGTGAGGTGTGAGCAAGTATATGGGTGTATATGAGAGACTGACTGTCTGTGTGAGAGAGAGAGAGCCTGCACAACGTCTGGAAGTGTGTAAATAACCTTGTGTGCAGCAAAGTGCCTCCAGGCGTAAAAGTCTTTGGGAGAGGGGAGCTTAGTCCATGCTACTTCAGTCGACTCACATGTTCATTCCTTAACGTTACATGACCTGAAGGCTTTTATAGGATCCATAAGTCAGCATCAGTTATGTTAACGTGATGATGTAAAAAAATACAACAATGTGTACTTCAAATAAGATCAAATCAGTGATATTATTTATAAAGAACCATATATTGCACTTTATGGTGAAATGAACTGGCTTACCTTATGCTTTTATTTTTTACAATCATATTTAAAATCATGGCACTAATTTTCTGTTTCCTTCATAGCATTATACAGAGAAAAAGGGTATCCATAATTTCCATTTGGGTAACACTTTAAAGATGAAGAAGTAGCAGCTGAATCTTCATCTTTTAAGTATTTCACAGTAAGATTGTTAGGTTTTTTTTTTTGTTTGTTTTTTTTTGTTTTTTTTGCTTAAAAATTAGGCTCATTGTCTTCTTCAGTTCATAAGCAATACAAATCATGCATTCAGATAAAATTTAAAAAATATAACCCCATCTGGTGGTGGTCAGCAGCAACTGCATTTAAAGTAATTAAGTGTAATAGGACATTTGCCTGCAGGCACTCATTTCACAATATTACTATGTTGAATTGAATTGAAAACTTTAAATTGAAAAAATTGAAATTTTGAACTGAATTTTCCTGATTCACAAGCTGTAGACAGAGATTGTTAATAAACTGGCTCTTTAATTTTAAGTAATCCATTACAATTAGATGATCATTTGGAAAATAAATAATTTATTTAATACAAATTATCTGGTATACAATTATTTGGACCACACAACTTATGTTGTGACCCACAAAGGTTTATGTAATTGCATGATAATTAAGACAAAATATAGCTTACAGTATATTTGTTATATTTTCCCTGTTAATTTTATTGGAGCTGAAGTCAGCTTTATTAGAAGTTTTCAATGTTTATTTTTACTAGTTTCATTTTAATTGTAATGCCTCTATGTAATCAGCATAAATAATGACACTAATGGTGAGAAGATTGCCTGTTTTGATTACAAACACTTGCCACTAGGACAGCGGCAGAGTCAGTGGGATGGTACTTACCGTGGGAGGGTTTCTAGTATAATTTAAAATCACAAAGCAAAAGCTGTACACCAAAAGTACTGTCTGTTTTCTTGCATCTCCTTCTGTCATGCATCAAAAGAAGGGCATAGGATAATGCCATGTATCAGTGATAATGCACACACAAATTCTGCAGCTGCAGGTTTTTTCTATTAGGGTGGCCAAAGACCAATTTAAAACTATTCAGTGTCTGTAAAGTTCTCCAAAGGGCCATCATGTAACTTTTTCAATTTAAACTCCTCACCCAGATGTCCATCTCCATCTGTTTCCTTCATCTTTTACATATGAAGTTATTATTAATAAAGGTTGAAGAGCAACCTCCCAATTTGCTTCTTACTATTTATACCAGCCAATTTTACATCTTCTGTGTCTGTTTCAGTTTTATACTCTGTTCTTTGTCTTGTTTCATCTCTTTTCCCTTAGTGACAATTTTATGTATTAGTTGGGTGTTTAGTTTAAAACATTATGATTTACTTTAAATGAGCATTAGCTCATATTAGTTGATGGAACAAACAGCTGGATTGTTAATGGTCTAAATCCTAAAATCCTAATGTGCTACTGAATCTGCTGCCCTTGAGAGCTTAGCAACACTGCTGTACATGGTTGAGTACCAACGCTTTGGCAACGACAAAGCAGCCGTTTCTCTTTTTTCCTTGTAAAAATGTCCTTTCCATTCACACTGCAATCACGTGGAACAGAAAATGGCATAACAGGTTTTCTTCGGAAATGTTCAGTGTGCACACAGCTCCACACAACACTCCCTGCTGCCGTCAAGTAAAATGGAGAACTCGTTCTGTCTCTCACCTTCTCGAACACACTTTAATGTTACAGAAGAGAGCTGTGAAGACTGGATTTGCCCTGAAGTCAGCTTTGCATGTTTTATGCACAGATAACATGTACACATATTTCAGCAGGCACCATTATCCTGTAGAAATAAACAGACTTATCATAAGAGGTAAACAAAGTGAAAAAGAAAGGACACACACACTCACCCACATACAGGGCCATGTCTCCATGGTCATACGTGGAGATGAAGGCAGTCCATAAACATGTACTGTGTTCTTTGGCTCCAGTACAAAACAAGACTGATTTTGTATATAAAGAGGAAGGCTTGAGGACAGGCTGTTACCAGAGAAAAACAACATGATGTTGATATTGACCATATAGACCACATATGTGTGTGTGTGTGAGAGAGAGAGAGACTCAGAACATCATAATAATGTCTGATTGCATTTCAGGTCATTTGTGAGTCAAGCGCATATTGTGCAGTTTGTATATTAAACAACAATAACTGCATTTGCAGCTATACCAGGCATGTTATATAAAAGACCCAAAGACATAATTTTTTGCATGATTAGATGAATATGAATTAACAAATGACTTCACAAGACAGAGCAAATGCCACATTCACTTCAAAACAAATAGTCTATCAGGAAATGCAATTAACATGTTTGCAATAAAAATGCAGCAGTTCAGAATGCACCTATACTTATGCTAAAACAGTATTTTACAGTCCATGATTTCTGCTTTAGGTGAGACAAGGACTACACACATGGATGAGCATGTGACAAAGATTTTTAGATTTTCAGATAATAGCAAAAATCTCATCTGGATCAGTTTTGCGTGGGGAAAATTAATTTGGTTTGATTTTTACAAGTTTTTTTTCGTAGTCTGCCATGTGAGCTGCACTGTGACAAGCTGAATGCTTATGACACATCACTGCGATCAGGATTTAATAACTGAGACCTGGTAAAATGTGTGGATCCCCTGTTATTGCCAATCTCTTCAAAGCCATCCACCATGAATGTGGAAAAGTAATTTCTGAATGTGTTCAACCCACAGCATATCAACCCTGAGAATGACAGCGCAGTGGTAAAGTGCCAGTCTAGCATGTGGCTGACTGAGGTTCGAATCCCAGTCCAACAACCCCAGGAGAGAACGAAAGAGACCCAGATGAGGAAACCCACAACAGCTCAATCCAAAGACTGGCATGGTGTTGTGGTAAAGTGCCAGTCTAGCATCAAACTGGGGTTCGAATCCCAGCTAGGGACAAAGTGAGATCCAGATGAGGAAGCAAACAGCGACAGAGAAATCAGCTAAGCAGCTCTTGCCAAGGTGAGACCAATTATCATATGAAAATTGAAGTATTTGTCATATTCACTTTAATAAGATAATTTCAGACAAAACATACTGTATATTTCCTTCAGAGACAACAGAAATAGATGACACCATTTGGATACTCTTTCAACAATATGTCACTAAAGCAACATTTTATACTCGGACTAAAATAGAACTTTTTGTTAAGACAACAGAATTTGGACGTTGTTAAGAGCCATTGAGCAAGAATCTTGGGAATGTATGGTACTTTTACCATCTACACAGAGAAGCACAAAGGCATGCACACACTCACAGACATACAGTCCATGCACACGTATTGTACGCACACACATATTCTGTGAAATGTGTGAGTTGTCTACATTTTGGCATAAGTCTGTCTGTGGAGGAAACTCCTGTCAGAGGTAGGGAAGGGATCTGCGGGGTTAACAAGTGAATTAACTGACAGCCTGACTGATTTTACTGTCAGCGCTCAGACAGCCTGGCAGTCGCTGAGGCTCAATTTACACAGGTACGGAATAAAAAGCTGAATATGTCCGATATTGAAGACATTTCCTACAAGAAAGTTTTACATATTCACCGTTACTGTAAGTTTGGCTGGTTCCTGCAAACTACATGAAGGTGAGTGTAGCATATTTTTAAGATGGAAGCTGCTCTACGGTGAGAGATTCACTGTTTACAATGTTCTTCCCCATCACAATGAACACAGCACAATGTCAGGATGTCAGTATCAGCAGACATATGCCGTGTTACGGGACAGAAATTGAATCTTTGGGTGAAGGCAAAAGTCAAGCAGGGGTAAAGCCAATTTGACATGACGAGAAACGTACAGTCAGACAGTGCAATCAACTCCAGTCTATAGGAGAAAAAATAAGCAAACACGAAGGACGGAATTCTGTAAGTCTGATAAGTGCCTTAATGAGGAAACGTCCCAATTCTTTGAAAACAGAAAAGCTAAAAAACAACATACATACAAGTTCACCTCATCATATTGCACAAATACTCGAATGGCAATTTATACTGGCCCTCTTGTTTCCTCTTTCTTTTCACAAATACACTAAGAAATTCAACACAGAGCGAAAAAGAACTATAATAGTTCACACAATGAAAAAAGGTCAAATGTATTAGTTTGGCAAAGTTTTCATACTAATGTTTTTGGATTTAGGATTGAAGGTGAATAATAAAATTGAACAATCCAAATCAGTAGATGAGTAACTATTCATGGAATGTGAGTACATACATGTATCAGTAAAAATTAAATCAGTGTCAATAAATGGATATAAACAAAACATTCAAAAATCCCATTTTTGGTGCTTGTGTCAGAGTTATGCTACGATTACAAACTGAGTTTTTTTCAAGGACTCCCTCCTTTTTATACCATATGACTTGCTGTGCAATGGGAATACTTTCAAAGAGGCAATAAGAAATAAAATACATTTACATCTGTACACTGAAACAAATAATGGATTCACTAATCAACCAACTATCTACAGCTGTAGCCCCCACAAATCCCATCATGCATCTGTGCTGCTTCTACCCAGCATTAGCACTGCAGTGGCTGATGCAGCCTATTGAATGTAGAAAGCATAAGCTCATAATTTTAAGAAAAAAAATCTCATCTCTCTCTCAAATGATGACATCCAGATTGTAAATTGGGTCCTGTGATGGCTGATGATCAAACTAGATTTGGATTCATAATACTTTTTTAGAGGTTAGAGTACAACTAGTTAAGTAAAGCACCATTGCAAACAGTCAGTATTCTAGCATGCACACTCTGCACTACTTTGACTGTACTAACATTAAGGCAAAATGGGAGTAAGCCATAAACTTGGATTCTGTGGTTGCTTAATTAGCTTATGAAAGAAAGCATGCTAGGTGAGGAAATGCATAAAACCCCTTTTACCAATTGTAAGCCAATGGATCATTTATATGTTTGAGTAAATCAAGTTACAATTACATATTCTACATCTGTTACTCAGAGCACGCCAACGTCGATTTGCGCCAAATTTGATCTGATTATGTTGTTTATATGACATTTGAAAACATTTTATTTATTGCCTTAATTGGAGTACAATCAAAGTTTTAATGTGTAGGCAAATGCCATGAGAAGCAATCTTATACTGTTAAGTGATATCACAAATCAAAACATATGCAGAGATTTGTGTTGTTTAAGGGTCTTAACATTCATATTACTGAAAGTCTTTCCATCCAGTGTTCACCTCAGAGGTCACCTCCAAGGTTTTCCTTTTGTTGAGCATTTTGGTAATGAGGTTTTCTAATGCGTCGGATTCATCCATTTAAAAACAACACTAGGCTTTAATCCCAAAGAAATTGGGTGGTATAAAAAAAAAACAAAAAAAAAAAAAAAANTAAAAAAAAAAAAAAACAAATTGTTCAAAGTGCAATAAACATTTAATAAAAGCCCATACTGTACTGAGATTGTTATGAGTGGGTCATCTCAATGATAATCATGTTTATTTGTCAATTTAAGTGAGTGTGTGTTTTCCAATTAATATTTTACTTTAGCACTGTTACAGTGGTTTGGTGCTGCAGCCAGAAAAATCCCTGTAATTGTCCTTCTAAACCTTGTCATTATGGTCCCATGAATGCAAAATGTCTACGAAAAAAGAATGAAATTTATTTTTATTAATGATCATTTTTGGCTTCACTGTAAGATTTTGATTGACTTCAGTCTTTGTCACAGTTAAACATATAAAGGGTCAGTCACCTCAACATGACTGAAAAAAATACAAGTTAAAAATTGGCTCATTTAGAGTATTTTGTTTCTTGAATTGGCTTTAAAAAATTAAATTTTCCTGTGAATAAAACTGATTAGTAAATTTAAATTTATTACAAATTATTATAGCCTATTGTGTATATGCCCCACCATCCCCACAAGGAAAAGAAATTCCTTAGTGACAAAATCGGCAGTGCATCTCCAACAAAAAAACATGAACCGCGACTCGTTTGTCAAACTGAATCTGAGATGATCCATAAGAAACAAGACGTCCATTAAAAATCTACAAATTCTTTCCATTTCAGACTTTAGGGCACATCTGGCACATTTCTACTTGATCTTACAAATATAGCTAGTGTCATTCTGCCCAGCACCATCAACAGTTATCAGGATGATGAATATAGTTATTAAAAATAGAACTATGGGATGCATTACTTTCCTGCAATACATTTCATGTGTGTATTACTGCAGCCTTTAAGGAGAAAAGACATTACAATAACTGCAAGACAGTGATGTTGGACTTGAAGAGAATATTCCACAAAGGAAAAGCAAAGTCTGAATTACGGCTAAATCTTGACACAGTTCTGTTTAGCGGAAACTCCATGTGCTTATGAACTCATCAGTACACATGCTTAATCTCAACTCCCATGTCTATTTTAATACTAATTAAATCTTTTTTTTCTGTTAGGAGAGATTATTTCTGAGCTCACAGAAATAATGATTGATAAATTGTTGCTACATTTGGGTCATTAGTTAATTTAAAATCGTGTCGTTGAGTAATTAAGTATTCAAGTATATTTCTCTGTAACTTGCAATAAACATTAGGGAAAAATATCTGCTTGATATCAGTGTGATTATATGATGAATAGCAAGGAATGGTGCCTTAACTACTTCTTGTGAGCTAAAAATGACCTGGAGTGAAACTACATGATGCAACTAAAGTGAATGAAGATACAAAATAAAAATAAAGGCAAATAAGATCAATTCACCAGAGAAATCTAGTGTTAAGTTTAAACTTAGCCCCAGACGTCTAAATCATAGGAGGTAGCTGGTAACATTGACTCTAATTAAAATATCCCTTTCTCCAAGAATAAGCTAAACAGAAGCCTTTAGCATTTTGGAGCATGAACACAAAACTATTTGTCAGTCTTTTGACTGGTTTGTCTCCTATCTAACTCTTATTGTGCTGCCATCACAGCAAAAGCACAATTCATAGAAAGGAATTCGATGAATTTCCTGTTAGCTCTTGGGGGATATGCTTTGTTTTTCCTGTTGCTGGGAGCCAATTTGTTTGTTTTGTTTTTTTCTCTTGCCCTCTTTAACTTCCTGTCTATGAGGTTGGCTGTACACAGACGATAGAGTGGTGAGGGGCAGAAGCCACTGATTGGACGACTGTTGTCCGTCACCCAGTCCCTTCCCTCCCACCATTCCAAATCCCCGGATCACATCCATTTCCAGATTGGTGTGTCACAGATGTGGGCTGTGCTTTTTCCATGACAATTTGAGAGATTTGGGAGATGCTTCTTAAGCATTATTAAAAGAAACTCAAAGCACAAAACCCGTATAAGTGACTTTGAAGGGACACGGTGGTGCTGCTGGTGGGGAAGGTGACGATAATCTCATGCCATGCTGCTGGTGGGTGTGCTCTGGGTGCTTCCAATGCTAGCATTGGCGCTACTGTTCTCAGAGGGGGACGGGTTAGTGGAAACGGGCTGCCGCTTTGCTCCGGAGCAGGGACATCCTGAAGAAAGAGGAGAGAAAAACTGATAAGAATAAAACAAAAACAGAAGCAAGGCAAAGAAAGAAAAGATGAATTTCTCACCAGGAAGACCTGCTGCAGTTGAGCTCTTGTCCAGTCCAGTTGGGTATCCTGAGTCAAAGAGAATGATCAGATTGAAGCAATTTCATATCCAATCATGTTAAATTAGAAACATGACCGTATCTCATCACACACACATTTACCTGTTCTAATTTTGATAGACCACAGTGCTCCAATAAGTAGTACTCCAATCAGGAACCCTCCAAATGCAACGCCCAGCACGGCGGGGAGCCCAAAATCAAAGCACGGTGGGGCTGAAACATACACATACAAAAATAATCAGTGTGTACAAGCTTCAATGAACCATATATATGGTTTTACATGTTTGACCCCATTAATTCCTTTTCCCATTTTCAGGCCAGCACAGTATTAAAATCTACTTGCACAAGTAGGTCATCAATTAACATGCTGCCATCTTTATTTTTTTGATGTAACAGCTGCTTCTGTCGTGGGCGACAAAAGGGGCAAAAACCTGTATGGTTTCCAGCTTAGCACAACAGAGGAGATGTTAAAGAAGAACACACTTTTTATGAAATGACTTCCAAAAATATCTGTTTTGCTTAAGTAACAGGAAATAGTTCAAGGATTTCAGAGGCCTAATCAGACTGGCAACTCTTTCCAGCATGAAGTCAAATTGCTGCAATAGTTGCCAGCACTAAATTCCTTGACACTAATGGAACACCCCGAGAGTAGCACCCACACAGTGTCTGTGTCTCGTTCCAAGTGGGTCTAGTGAATCTAATGGTTTTAGGCAGCCAAAACTCAAATTTAGGATGTAGGAGCTTTCTTGAATGCACCAATAAGATGAGCCAATAATAAGACAGTCCAAATGCATAACCACATGACAATACTGTAATTGGCATGAGGTGAAACCAACACCCACCTGGAAAGTCAACCTACAGACTAATTATATGCATATATGTAATGTAAAATGCACCCCACTTGTACTGCAATAAGTTTTCTAGTTATCATGAAAAAAGAAACAAAAAATAAATACAGCAATCTCATTACTTTTACTGGCTTAGAGCAATGCTGAAAGAAAAGTTAATTTCTGCTCAGTTTCTCCTAATTAAATTAAATTTACAACCAAGCCTGGTGTTGCTGATGTTCTTTTTAATTTAAATACAGAACATAAAGCTGTTTGGCTCATTGTTGTCTAGCAAAGACATTAATTTATTAGTTCGAAACAGATGCCATTTTGCGTAAGCCTTACAATACATCATTTCTTCATGTAGGCATCAACGTGAAGCTTTTCTTCAACTGATTGGATGGACAGACCACCTACTGGGTTGTCATATCACATTATCATCTAAATGTTCACTGGTCTGGTATATATGATGTGTCTCAATCTGAGCTCACATGCTCAGCACAGGCACGCAGACACACACTTCTGTCTAAAAACAAGCAAGTAAGCAGTGCACAGACTAAGACAAACAGATTATTTTTTTTCTGCTTTCCTTCTTCAGCTTCCTGCAGAGATCCTCCCACAAGTATCTTGAACATTTGGGAAGAAACTAATCATCACCCTCGCACGTGTTTCTCTCACCTGCTTCTGCTGCCTCCTGCGTCACAGTAGAATGTGCTTGGCTAAGTGTTATTGCGCTTTATACTGAGCTTCATATAATACAGCTCTCTTTCCCTAAAGTACATTAGAGAGAAGACACCAGAGGACAACAGTCGGCTTGGAACTTACAGTAGCACATGGTGCAATATGAAGCCAGATAGTGCCTCCATACTCCAAGATTATATTGAAATACAGTCACATTGCTTGAGTAAAAACATCATGCATTATCTGAATTAAAAATGACCCTCAGCATTAAAATACAGTGGCATCTTGTGGCCTTCAGGTTGACTGCTTTGCTATCTGTCAACCAAATTTGTTGATCAATCAGTCAGGAACATTCCTTGACCCCAAAGGCTCAGAGACAAACCACAGCAAGTCTTCTCCTGAGATTTTTTTCTGCAGTCGGTTTGCTAGTTTGCGTATGTGTGGTTTTGACAGCAAAGCTGAATAAACAGGAGCAGGAAGCAGAAGCTCCTGTGTAGGTGGAGAGGAGGAGACAGGAGACAGGCCTCTGCTGTGACTCCCCGCAATCCGCTGGATGGAATCTACCAAACAGGAAGGACCACTGAATGGAGATGTGACCAAATCTACACGTTCCCTTAAAACAAGTTCCAGTCCTTTTTTTTTTTTCCAGTCGAAGAATTTCAGTTATCTGACTTCAAAGAAAGCAGCCAAAAGGCAAAACAGGACACAGGAAAGTATGAATGAACCGTCTGGTCAGCTTCACTTCCACCAACAAAACAACACTGATGCATCAACCTTTATCTTTCTCTTCTCATGCAACATTTATCAGTTTGACAGAGAAGCTTGCCAAACCCAAGACTCATCAACACTTAGTTTCTTTTCTTTTTGCCAAGAAATGAATCGTGTCTGGAGAAGAAAGGCAATTCCTTTTTTATCCGAGTCAAATGTTTTGAATGATCTGACAATAACAGCAGGCTCAGTGACTGTGCTTGGACAGCGTGTGTGTGCAGTTGGACCCCTTTGGAAACACAAAGGACCTCACGAGCCTCCCCTGAGGACCATTAGTCCTGATTGTGGCCACAAGGTCAGTGTGCAGAGCTTCCTAAAGGACAAGGCCCTGCCCCGCACTCCTGTACTGGCTTCACTGTATATCCGGACTGCGGTGCTATGACAACCGCCTGTGCAGCATTTGTTGTATATTGAAAGCAACAATAGGGATGAAAATTATAGCGGCTGGCAGCAACACAGCAAGCTCCAGTATGGAAGAAAAAGGTGATTAAAGGGTTTCAGCATTTGTCCACAATTCATTTATTCAGACAATTCATTCTCACATTAAGGGTTCGTCACAAAATGACATTTTGAATATCAAAATGGCTTCATTACTAAGCCTATCTACCCAAGGCTAGGGCTCTGCCACATCATATCATTCTTGGTAATACAGTATAAGTTTTTAATATGAGAAAAAGTTGTCATATGATATTGATTATATTCTTCTTCTTCTTCTTCTTCTTTTCCTTTCGGCTTTCCCTTCAAGGGTCACCACAGTGAATCATCTGCCTCCATCTAACCCTATCCTCTGCCTCCTCTTCTCTCACACCAACTAACTTCATGTCCTCTTTCACTACATCCATAAATCTCCTCTTTGGTCTTCCTCTAGGCCTCCTGCCTGGCAGTTCCAACCTCAGCATCCTTCTACCGATATGTTCACTATCCCTCCTCTGTACATGTCCAAACCATCTCAGTCTGGCCTCTCTGACTTTATCTCCAAAACATCTAACATGCGCTGTCCCTCTGATGTACTCGTTCCTGATCCTATCCATCCTCGTCACTCCCAAAGAGAACCTCAGCATTTTAGTCTCTGCTACCTCTAGCTCTGCCTCCTGTCTTTTCCTCAGTGCCACTGTCTCTAAGCCATACAACATCGCTGATCTCACCACCGTTTTGTACACCTTTCCTTTCATTCTGATATTGATGATGATATTGATTATATTGTGGGTGATAATGTGTTGATGCATTTTTCACATGTGCAAAAAGAAACTAAACAAGCATGCTTGAAAATAGCAGGTCTGCGGCTAATGAATTAGTTCCGGTTTGGCTAGAATGCTAACTAGTTAACGGCCAAAGATAGAAACAACAATTCTGAATTGAAGATTAACAGGTCAATAATTAGAGTAATTGTTCACAAACTAAAATATTACAGAATTTATTATTTCTACATTTATTGAAGGGAGAGATACTGTGCCTACTTTCATATTAATTTTTACTTATGTTTTTACAATTTTAAAATTGTTTACACCTGCAATCACCAATAAAACATCAGTCAGTGTTACACTTTCCATATCATCATGAATATTGTTATCGCAAAAATACCTTGAGATATCATGATATCATTTTAAGGCTGTAGTTCCCACCCCTTCAAAAGACAATAATAATACAAACTCACTGGGTGGTGTTAAACATGGCTGAGTAACCTCCAGATTCCTCTTCACTCTTCCTCCATCTCCGCATTTCTAGGGAGTCAAGAAAAGCAACACAAATATATCTGCAGCTCTAAAAACCTAAAAGATCGCCATGTCATGATGTCATAGGAATGTTAAACTGGTCTGCAGATATACATAAATTTGTACCTCACTGTAGCACAATTTGACAGAGCACTCCAGGTCCCAGGTGGTGGAGGCTAGTTCTTGGAGCTGGTCCAAAGAGAAGCTGAGTCGGGTGCTGTTGGGGCAAGCTTTTAAGGAGCAGGCCTCCGGAATGAAGGGCAGCTCTTTCACTACTGGGCATGAGCCCTTGGAGCGCACAAAGCAGCTGATCACCTTGATGTTCAAGACAATACTGCCTAAAGTCTGCCCTGAAATCTGCAGGAAATAGAGAAGGAATAGATTAAACAGAAACAGACCTGGATATGACTCATATAACAAAGTATCATACATGTCATATGTTGTCTTTACGGATTAAACAGCATCAATCAAATATTCAAGCTGTTAAGCATCTTCTATTTAAGATAATTTGTTCCCTTCTTATATTGGCTATGTCATGTTTTGTGTTTAAAAATTCAAATATACAGCAGACCAAAAACAATAATCAAGATTTTCTCTCATTTTCTATAGAGAAATAGCATAGGGATTATGTGTAGAACAAGTTGTAAAAGGTGAGGTTCACATCTATAGAAATGCAGCCTACAAGACAAACTGGTCCTGAGCTGCTCTGAAAGCCGATTCATCTTTTACTTTGGTAACATGTTTACATCAACTTGTACCACATTTGGCTAGCACTGACAAGTGTTTGGCAAGCTCGGGCCAGACACAACTGACACAAAAATCTGAACCGAGCAGTTTTTTGGCAGGGGGCATTAAAGAGATGGTACCTGAAAAGGTGTATTTTCACTCAGTGTGCACAGCAGCGTAAAAATGTTTTGGCACATTAAAGCATTGGAGAATAGTCTCCTAAACGAGAATGTGAAAATCTTTATAATATGGAACCTTGTCATGATTACTGAACAGAGAATTATCAATAAACTCTGCAGCTCAACTGTCTGTTTTAGCTCATTGATTTGGTTTCAGGGCACTGTATGTTTTGATGAAGATTCTCAGTCATCCAGGCGGGTGGGTATAATGTATGAAAACTGAGTCAAGTTCAACTGGATTCAAGTTTTTAATTCTGAAACGTTTCACCATTCATCCAAATGGCTTCATCAGTCAGAAATGAATGAATGGTGATAATAAATAAATGGTGTTAATATTCAAGTTCATAACACCATTGTTACTGGAGGTGTAACATCCTTATGTTCATTCATTTCTGACTGATGAAGTCATCTGGATGAATGTTGAAACAGAATTAAAAACTTGATTGCAGTTGACTTGACTTAGATTTCATACAGTATAGGGCATTGTATGGTTGCCTCTAAATGGTTCTCACTGTCCCTAATGTAGAACCATAGCGAAAAGGCGTTGATACTCCCACAGTAGGACCCCTACATGCCTGTCAAGCATGAAATCAGTGGCCAGTGGTGGGTGAAGAAACAGCATCTACTAAGTTTAAGGCCCAGAAAATCTTTTTCGTCAGAACAACCTTCTAACCAGAGTTATAATTTTACCTTTTCTAATGTGCTCCAGTTCCACTTACATCTGGAGAGCTCATGTGTTTCACCACATTTCCACTACTTCTTCACATAACTTAAATCACTTGGATTAGCGAGTTCTACCTGTAGCTCCAACAAATGTGACTCCAACATTCACTGCATTTAACCATTCCAGAAGATTGTGAACATAAAGTATACTTAACTTTAATTGAGCAGCAGTTGAGGTAGGAAATAGTGCTACAGATATAAGGATGAATGGGGTTCTCACCTCTGCATAGATTCTTTTGTCACTCTGCACCTTGGTGTTGGGATCCAGGGGAGAACGATAATCTGGGGAGGTGTATAGCTGCATTTGTAGAGGCATGTAAGGGGTAGCTGTTGTTAAGGGAATGAGTGGTTCTTCTGTTCCTATAACTGAGATGGAGGAGGATAAACTTAAAGACAAGCTCAACAAAAACAAAATGCACACATTTTTAACTAAGGCACTATTTCTGGAAACTAAATCATCCTCAAGAAAAAAGTTTTTAAAAGTTTGAGGATTTAGCTAAAAGGCTTTGAGAAGATCAAAAACTTTCTGTCCTCAGAGGGGTAATTTCAGCATAGCACATTTCTTAAAATAATATTATTCAGAATGAGATAATGATGATGATGGTATATGCCATCATTATCATTAGCAACACCACCATCATTCTTGTCCCCCTGCTGTCATTGAATTTGATCATGTGTGGATTACAGATTTTGCCAATACTATATCTACACTTTTATAGAAAATATCTCATACATAATCACAATTTTTCACTTTTCTCCAGCTTACCTGCAGGGTTTTCTTTTTTCCCAAGAACCAGTGAAACCATGGAGCCCTCTAGTCTGATTTCAGAGTAGCTGGTGAAAGTACTGGCTTTGAAAAGCTCTAAAGCCTTCTTTTGCACATCTTCTGCACTGTCACTGTCCAGCGTAAGTGAAGGCGGGAGTCTGTGTGTGATGCTGGTCAGCAGGATTTCATTGTTGGACTGCAGGAAGGGAAGAGATGTTCCATAATATCACTGTGGAACAATAATTACTGGAGAGCGTGTATGTACTGTGTTACTTACACCAAACTNCCATAATATCACTGTGGAACAATAATTACTGGAGAGCGTGTATGTACTGTGTTACTTACACCAAACTTGGTGTGTCGCGGGTTATGAAAGCTCCATGTGGTGCCTTGAGGGCCCCTCAGGAACATACTGAGAGTCTTGTCTGTGTCCACATGAACTGACACATAGCTGTAATATGAAGAATAAAAAATGACAAAATTGTCCTATAAAGTATATTACAGAGCCAGGGTGGTGACATTTGTCAAAAAAATACGTGGCCATGAGTTACTAATGTGTGCGAATAAGATAAATCCCCATGGCCACGACTTATTAAAGCATGGGAATGAGATTCGTAAATCATTGCCACGAGATACATATAGAGTGGTCACTTGGGAATGGTATACTTAAAGCATGGCCACAAGTTACGACTGCATGGGAACAGCATAAAAACATGGTGTGACCACAGGATAGCTAGCCGCACCAACAAATTGATTGCAGACTTGTTCTGAACTTTAAGGTAACCGCACTTTGAGGTAAGCGACCGTGTACGAGTGTTTTACACTTTGACACAATCAACAATAAAGGGTTTCAGAAAAAAACATTACAGATTGATGGGCCATAAGAGCAGGTTCTTCATGTCTAGAATTAAATTATTCCCATGCAGTAATAACTCGTTATATTTATACGCATTATATTTTTTCACAAATGTCACTGCCCGGGTTCTGTAGTATATAGATTTAAAAAAACAAATAAATCTGTACAGGTACCAGACATTTCATCAGATATCCTAAAAAACAAGAAGCTTTGTGTTTCAAATCTCCAGGTTTACCGGATAGTTGAATTCTCTGGAATGTTTATGATGTGAAGTTCAGTGTCATCATTGGGGTTCTGATGCTGCGGGGAGCAGGATATGAATGAAGATGCTGCAGGGATTGTGTCAAGCTCCATAAAGTGCTTCATTGACGGATCTTCATTTTCAAGTACACAGTCACTGGAGCCAAGTTTGGTTCCTGGAGATCCACAAATCAAATTCATTTTCCCTCATTGTTTATTCATTATTTTCATACTCATGCAAAATAGCAACGACAATGCAATTAATAATAATCTGCATATAACAATTATAATTATTATAATATGCATATTATAATCTAATTTCTATGTAATAGAATTTTGTTTGCATGCATAATTTCACAGATCGAGGAAGACGGCAACTTGCCAAAATGAAATGCCAACAATTCCTTATTAGAATACAATAATGGTGCAGTTCAAAATACATTTATGTGGATTTGTGGGTTTACATGAAAACCTGTGTGATTGCTTTAACGTATTGATCTCGTTATAGGGTACTGATCCATGAACATTGCTCATCAAAAAAAATTCTCGTATCTGTCATTTGAAGCTGATTCCAACCAGCCTATTTGTTGTACATATATTGTTTTCTTTTTAACAATGATCTTTGAAGGATTATTATACATATGTACATTTCAGATTTGTGCTGTAGAGTGGCTATGAGAGAAAATGACTTCATCAAAACAATCACAGTTGTTTTGATGAGGCAGCATCACTCTATCTAAGCTTCTTTTCTTAGCAGAATGTTATACAGCGTGCCCCTTTATTCAGAAGGGCAGCTTGGTTTTATCTTAAGTCACGACTGGTGCAAAGCTGGAAACTTAAATTTCAAAGTAGCTTCCCAAACATTGCTTGTTATGTGACTCTTTTTTCACAGGCGAAGGGATGAGATGAATTTCAAATCACATATTCAAGAAACCTGAAGGACATCTTTTTCTTCCCAAAGACTGTTTGCCTTGGCAGCCCAGATTGCTGTGGTGCAGTCATTACACCAATTATTTAAATGCCTACACCACCACTTATGCAAGTTCAGCTCACGTCCCATCACAAGCCCAAGGATACAAGTCAATACTGTACTGTTGGAGTAATTCTGTTTTTATGTGGAGTCACAAAAAAAAAAAAAAAAAAAANAAAAAAAAAAAAAAAAAAACAGTAAAAAATTACATTTAAAACTGGAAATGGGCAAATGCCACTGTCAGGCTTTACAGGAAAGCAAACCACAAGTAAGCCACCAATCACATAACACCATATGGTTCATAGAGCAGAAGAAAGGTCAAGCAGTCACACAGGAAGAGAGATTAAAACAAAACTCCTTGAATAATAGGACCTGAAGAGTCTTCAGATGTTTACACTGAATAACATGAACAATTTGTCCTCTTTGATTAAAATCTCACCCTCTGATAAACTTGGCCACAAAGACACAAACCCTGACTAATATGCGAAAACATTGCCTTGTTTAAATACTGTATGAATGCCACAGCATGTACGGCTTTGTGATTAAGCATTATTGATCTGCACTGCTGATGCACTTGCATGCATAATATATTTTGGTAATGCCATACAGGCATCCACAAGAAGAAAATCAGTCACCAGCTTAAGGAGGTTTTGTAGGGAAAAACCGCTTTGCACCATCCATCCTGGAGTTATTGCTGCCGCAGCTTCATAATATCCCTAATATCCAGCCTTCACTCAGCCGTAAATGTTTGCTTTAAAGCACAGAATCCGTGTTTTCCTGCTTCATGTTCAGCATCAGTGGCCTTTAGACCATGACTTCCCTTTCCAAAGGGTTTAATCACATACAAAAACATCTTGTCACCTCAGGTAAAGCTCAGATCAGTGTATTCTGCTTTACCTGACCTGTGCCAAGCTAAAATTTGCACAGAATTGGCAAACTTAATTTACAGCTAACTGCATTTCAAATATGCTACATTATGAGTTGTTTGCCAGAATATAAAGTAGTATACATGAAAAAGTTGATGTCTGGTGCTTCACATAGGCTGATGTTGACATGAATGCAGCTTACTATAGATATATAGCATAAACACAGTATATACATAAGTCCTCTATTTAAAGGCATTAAAGTCATTCATTTTATGTTTAATTCTGATTTTTTGCCAGTATCTATGGAAATTGCTAAAACGGCCACACGCATGATATGCCCAAGTTCTTCATATTACATAATATGGGAATTTCAGAATGTACGGTGCAGTCTTACTTTTTAGGAAAGCAGTATGCATAGAGCATAAACAGAAATAAGTAAATAGAAGCCAATGTGGTCCCCAGATGATCAAAGTTTGCTAATAATTCTTTGCACCTTGATATTTCCATGGTAATAATTTATAACTGTAATAGCTCCTAAACAATTAACAGACAACAAAGCAGAAATAATTTCTAACGTATATTTTGTCACTTTCTTGATAATGTGTTTTTATTATAAGAGCTACAATTGAAAGCGACAGTTGAATGTCTCAAAAGTTCCTTGTTTACTTTGCATACTGCATTTCTATACTACATTATTTCCAAATCATAGCTCAGGTACACAGATAGTGCTAACACTTCAAACTATAGCTTTCACTATATAAAAGATGTCCTTCAAATGGTCTGAGATGCCTGCTAATGGAATGGTCATATTACAACTCCAGGCTGACTTTTACAGATGATTCCAAATAATAACACAGCCTGATGACTGGCATTTTTTTTTTTTTTTANGGCATTTTTTTTTTTTTTTAATCTAATGTGGCTTTGGGAGTGTGGGTTGATATTGTGTAAGATTTAAAGGGTACGTATGTAACACCAAATATCAACTGTGTATATTCTGTTCTCTGCACACATATGCATATAAGCTCTTGTGTGTATCTGAGAATTGCAACATTTTGCACTATTCTCTAAGCAGGAATCACTGCAAGTGTTCTTTTGGGGTCATCTGGCTCATTTTTATTTGCAGGCACACTGTAAATCAAAGGGTGACGACACAATGAGATTCCTTTCTATGAAAATTAAATGCTGTAAACAAAAAGCGAAGTAAAGTCGAATGTGCCTGGTTTGTTTTTAATGCAGCATGGTCATCACAGTATTTTCTCAATGATTTCATCCAGAAGGAATTTTTTTTATGTAGTTTATATAAGAGGTAAATGAACTTTATCAAGAGAGTCATGGAAACAACTACGCTGCCTCTGATTGTACTCGATAAGTTATGTAAGCGTGAGTTGTACACTTGGCTATTCAATATAGAGTTAATGCATATAGGCTTTCACTTCTGTGATGAATGATAGAATATTAAACAATTAGAGCTTTCATGCATCCTCCCTTCATATTTACACCCTCGTTACACTGTGTCTGCGCAAACCTCTGCCATCAAGGCAGAAAATTACCGCCTGAAGCTCAACTGTATCAACCACACTGTTTCTCCTGCAGCTTCAAAGTCTGCTTTTACAGTATCAGCCCAGTTACACAAATAAAGCTCACCCTCTCTTCCCGTAGGGTAGATTGTTTTTGGGTTTCTCACTGTGGTAAATGAAGTAACGCCCCCAAACTTTTGTGTTGCCCACTTGATCAGCTCCTCGTCTTGAGTGGGGAAGTGCTGCTTGTGGACATTTTCTGTCTGACCATATAAGGTAATTGTAGAATCATTGTTTACCTGGAAAATATGACCAAAGAAATGCTGATTAGTTACATTAACCCGAAACTTCCAGGAAAAAGAACAGAGTAAGAATCATCTATTGTCAAGCTATGTAGGAAATGGTCATAAAATGTTAAAAGGCTTGTAAAAACCACATCATAAGTCTTTCTGTCAACTCATTGCCACAAAACTGCTGTATTGAATAAACCTGCTTTTTATTTATTAAAATTACTTCATGTCTGCTTAAGTTTTGACACAACAACAACTGCCCATCCTGCTCATTCTCTTATTTCTCCATTACTTTTCTTACCCCCACCCTGTTCTCTTTCTATTCTCTTAGCAGGGTCCTGTTAAAAAGAAATGTTTATTATGGTAAAGTGTCCACGAGCCCAGTTGCACAACCCTGTTGGAGCCAAGGTCTTTCCTTTGCTTCCTGAGTGGGGCCAGGAAATGGGACCTTTTTTAGCTTTGTGCGTCAGCATAGCTGGCTGGAATCTGGCTCGGTACGAGGTATAAATATATACATCCATCCCATCGACCAGACGCTGCTGTTTCCTTGTCTGGACCAATGGGAAATAATGGAGTTTACATTAAGTCGTGTATGAATAAGAAAACAGGGGTGGGGATTGGGAAAAGAGATGTAGAAACTGTGTGCTGCCGACTAAAAATCTTAGTCTTTGCACCTAATTAATAACAGTTAAAGAAAAAAAAATCATGTTTCAGTTTGTTTTCCTTAGAGGCTCATCTGTCTAGAGTGGAAAATACACACAGGTTTATGTTTAATGTTCATGTACTTATAAAACCTACAAAATACTCCTGTTATGAGTTTGTGACATTCTAAATTATATTAATATTATAAAAAATTTAGACAGGAAGAGGACAATTTAGGCAATCTGTCAACTTGAAAGCATAAAAATCTCCAAAGTAAGAGATACAAGATTTTTTTTTTTTTTTTTTTTNTTTTTTTTTTTTTTTTTTCTGAAAGGGTGTGTGTCTGTGCGTGTCTTCCTTTCCATCACACGGAACAGAAAAAAATGCTGAAACCTGAAAAAACCTGAAGGGGTTGTAGGTCTTTCTTCATGAATATTTGATGATAGAATCAAAAATAGCATGAGAGGAAACTACAAATTTTTAATTCTCCACAGAAATTAATAATTACAGTGGACGCTAACATGGATTAGTCTCTGTGGAACCTTGTGTAGGCTCACAGTAAAGTTCAAAGATGCATGACATTCATGAGTGGATCATTTTCTTCCAGTAATAGCGCTGAAAAAATGTGTCAATTAATTAATTTTAATTAAAGAGAAAATTAATCAACAATTTTAATAATCATTTTATCCTTTTGCCCAATGATCAAACAAAAATGCCAAACATTTCCTATTCCAGCTTCTCAGATGTGAGGGTTTGCTGCTTTTCTGTTTCATCCCATTGTAACCTAAACAGCATTTGTTTTGTTTTGTTTTTTTATGACTTTTTCAGATAAACTACGCAACTTGAAGACATCACCTTGGACTCTGAGAACTGAGAATGTCCACATATCACTATTTTTTGACATTTTATAACAATTACTTGATTAATTAATTAATCAAAAACAGAAATGATAGATATTCAATGATTAATAATCTAACAGAGGCCGTTAATCAGAGTTATGTCCTCTATTAGACATTTCTTATATTATAAAACTGGAAGGACACTTCAGACAAATTTTGTCTGGAGTTCATCAAGGCTGAACGCCAGACAAAATTTGTCTTGCTCTGACAATATGTAGATTTCTTTGAACCCGCACTTTCCTGCAGAAATTTATTCTCTGCATCTGGTTCATTCTAACTAATATTAGTGTGGCACCCAAGGATCAACTCCAGTTCTCCAGGGAAGTGCCTTGTTCAAGGGCAATGGCAGGAGCATTAACACACATTTTTAATGGTTTGATGGTAGAGGAAACCGGAGTACCTGGAAACTCCACACAGGAAAGGACCAGAGCTATAATGACAACAGTTTTCAAAATGTATCCTTTTCCAGACCAAATTGTAGTGATTAATAATAGTTTACCATCAAATAAATATACTTTTTTTTTTTTTTTTGACATTGGGTGTGTTACTTTTGAAGAAATTGTCAAAAATTAGCAAAAAAAAAACAAAACCTTGCAAAGTTAAGAAATAATTAAAATAAACTCCTGGATCTGCCAGATCTGGATTTAATGGGTTTTTATGGGTTTTTCCTGGGATCATGCTCTACCCTTCCACCATGTTTCAGAAAAATCATTAAATACCTTTTTTGAGTCATCACCAACCAACAAACAAACAAACAAATCAAACAACCAACAGATATGAGAGAAAACATAACTACATTGGCTCAGGTAATGAGAATAATAGAGTGAAAAATCTGTTTTGAAGATTGCCAAACTCTGATATGGCACATTGAAAAATATTTATAAATTCTTACAATAGCTTAAGGATCTTGCCGTGTCCTTTCTGAACGCAACCCCGTGCTCATAGGTCAGCTTCGGGGGTCTGAGGAGGGCTGAGCCTGTCGCTGCTGGAAAACACACTGAACCAAGCTGTCAAGCTAATGATGTATTTTCTCAGACACAGAACAGATGCTGTTGCTGTCCAGCTGGAGTAAAACACCGTTATCCCCCAGTGATACGGCTCATCCCATGAAAACATCCTGCAGTCACACGCACTATTATCCAGACGCGACATGATACAGGATGTGGAATCAAACTGCTGTCAGCGTATCAGTAACTGCTGACATTCATGTAAACATTCCATCATCCTTATGGGTCAGTCATGACACAGCCAACAAAATCACAGAGTAAACTGAATGTTTAAGGACCCATGCCAGTTTTTGTTTAACTTGCTTTAGCTCATTAATTATATGACTTTCATTATTGCTTACTTTCTAGCATTTTTAGATTGATAAATACATTTCTCCCATCTTCAGGGTAGCAGCCTGTGGCAAATTGAGAATCTACTTGCAGAGACATGAAACTGTCTTCATATTGAGGTAATCTAACACAGAGATTTGTCTTTACTTACTATTAAAAAATGGTTAGTTTTTAAAAAAAAAAATCTTCTGGGTGTTGCATTCATGTCCCACAGCTGAAGAACAACGTTGCTTTTATAAGCCAAGTTGTCAGAAAATCAGTTCCAGAAGACAAACAATAAACAAACATGTCACGATAAGGGCAATGTGAATTTGGCAGCTTCTTACATTTCAAAGGCCACTACTTGGGAATTGACTCTCAAATCTCAACCTTAGTGTTCCCACAACAATCAGCACATACTGATAACGTATGTTTTTAAAATGATCGCCGCATGATACATTTCCCTTCAACCAAGTTTCAGTTCTGTTCAACTTGATTTCATCCTTTAATGATATGAACTGAAATCAGCGACTTACAGGAAGGTGAGAAAAACACAGTCATCATTAGGAGAAATTACACACAAGAAAGTACAACCTCATCAAAGGAAACTGATAAATGGAAAAAAAAAAAAAAAAAAAAGGAAACTGATAAATGGAAGTCATTATGTGCACAATACTGAGCTGGCAGCGTGCAACAAAATCCACTAGACTTTTTACATGCTGACCCTGGAAATGTTGCATTTAGTACTTGGGCTGATATGCTTTGCAAAGCGCACACACGCAATGTCAATGTAGTGTATATATGGTAATTTGTAGTAAATGAGATAAAATGTGCAAAATCACTGGAGAAACTTAATCGCTTGGATATTGGTTTTAATCAAAGGATTATAACAATCCACAAGGCTTCAGTTCTTCTTCTACATACACTACAGGCCAGAAGTTTGAGGCCACCACCAGATTTCGCATGACCGAGTGTGTAGCAAGTTAATCACAAAATGATCTGGGAGAAGGCAGACAGCAGGCTATTGAATAGAATGTTAAAACACATAAGCAAGGGAATTTGGGCAAGGTACCTGGAGTGCCAGTGCAGTTTTACTAATATGCATGGGCATGCCTTCATTAAAAATCATTTCTTAAGCCATAGTGGCTACACAATGTGCTTGTGTTGACAAATTCTTCTTGAAAATTAATTAGTTACATTTATTTTATATATTTTTGTCATTTCCTGTGCANTTTTTTTTTTTTTTTTAATGTGATGGTGGCCTCAAACTTCTGGCCTGTAATTCTTGGGCTAAACTCTCGAGTGAAATTGTTTGTTCATTCATTCATTCAAAGAATGAGTTTTTTCATCTCAAACCCAGTTCCAGTTATCAGTTTTATGATAAGTTAAAGGTGATCTCACTCTCATTAACCAATTTAATTTGATGATAAAAGATCAAATAAATATTAAAAAAAAAACAAAAACATAAATTTGAATATTTTTGACAATGGGTCTTTTCAGTTATATTTTCATACTGTAATCACTAGCTTAAATACGAATAGAATTTAATCCACTGCAATGACTAAACTGTGCTGCCACACTTTCTCCTCTTTCCACCAGTATTCCTCTGTTCAAACAGACACTCAGCGGAATAAAAATAGTATCTGTGGCTTCCATTTAATTTAATTTGACAGCACTGTGTAAAAGCAAAAACATCCTGTTTCATTGGAACATAAATTTTTACAGCAGATGCCATCGTTCCCTCTCATTGCAGGCCACTCCAGCGCTTCTCTTTGGGCACTTTACTGATTTTATAGCGTGGAGCAATAAAAACATACACAGCGCAGCCACTAGGGACTTTCCATAGAAACAAACAACAGGCGCACGAGGCTGCACAGCTGCACAGTCTGACTGTATGAGAAACAGCTGGAAGTAGACAGTAGTCAAGTACAGCTGGAGGATATGTGACAGTTAGACCAAATACTCTTTAATCACATAAAAACAACCGTTTAACATAGTCCCTACAGTTTGCAAATTATTTATGATTGATGATTATTTTCTGCATAATTAACTATAAAATATAAAATTAACTATAAAATATTTGACACTTTTAGTGTTATAGTTATTCCCATTTTACAGCAAACAAGAGGCTCTGGACTGCAAAACTGATGTTCTATTTAAATAAGTAGTATAATTATAGTTTTGGGCTGAAGAACTCTTAACATTAAGCAATCAATCTGTGCCTTTGTTAAAGTAGCATACCAGTGATTTTGCATGTTTGAGCTTGATACATACAACCCACATACACATACGTTACTGCAACCATTTTCCCAAACATGCTACTAAAGCGGTACATTTTAGATTTGTTTTTCTTACCTTCCAGGAAGCTATTGGTTTCAGTTCACTCCAGTATGCCATAAAAAACAACTTGTAGAGACTTGAGATAGGTAATCCAACGCAGCAAACCAAAAGTCGTTCTTAATTTTGTCAAAGCTACTTAAGTTACTTAACATGGAGCAGCACGGAAAAAAATGTATGTTGCCCTCAGAGAATAAAGTCCAATGAGAAGACAGCTTTTATTGAGAAATTTAAAAAAAAAACTGTGCTTTTTACATTTGGACGTATCTTAACATTTAATTTTGCAAGATTAGGGGATTTGGCAAAATATCTCGAAAAATAAAATACAGTTTAATTTATTTTATTTTATTCTAAATGATTTGTCACAATTCCCATAGATCTCGTTCAGGTTTGATTCTCTTTTGAAGTTTCCAAAGTCTTCTAACCAGCAGTGGTACTCGTACATCAGTTTGAGAACCGCTGGTCTAGACTGGATACATTGGATGTGGACTGGATTTGTTAGTATGATAAATGATATTCCTGCTATTTATTTTATTATTCTGTCTAAAAACTTTGGCCTGTAAGTACACATTCATTTAACATTGTGGTAAGTTTTGCTTTTAATTAGTGTGCTTACTTCAGTAATGCACACGCAAGCATATTTATTTATGTACTGCTTTATAATATATTTGACATTTTATAGGAATGACTGCAGCTTTGTTACAGCCTCTGCAACCCATCTGATTAATATGCAAATTATTTGCATATTCCTCTGTTATGACTGGGAACTTCAGCTCCCTCAGTTTATCAGCGACTCTGCTGGAACTGCTTCAACAGCTTCAAGCAGCTTTCTGCAACTTTACTGTTATCCAACTTCATGTTGTTCAAAAGGAGTATTTTCTACTCATAAGGCCATCGAGATAAATCTAATTTACACTAGCTTTGTCATCCTACAGCCTTTAAAGGCACGTTGGAACACTTTTCTGGCAAGGCAGGGCAACAAACTTTTTCTCTTTCAATGCCATTATTACCTGCATTTCTTTGTTTGTTTGTTTGTTTGCAGGATTAGTCATAAAGTCATGAAGTTATTTTGAAATAACGTGCAGATTCAGATCCAGGGGCTGATCCAGAAATTTTAAAAAATTATTTCTTAACATACCAACAAAAAGGGTTTTTTTTTTTATATTTTGTCAACTTCTTCGTCAATACACAAATCTCAATGAAAAAAATTGAAAATGAATGAATGAAAAAAAATCTTATCCAATAACAGACTGCCCATTCAAAACGTGCCTGTTTGGAACGGGACAGACTTTATGGTGTGTGCCAGCACCTGCCATAATTTTGTTCTGCATGTCCTCGTCAGCTAGCTTTGTTTGCTGTACGGAGTTGGGTTAAGAACATGCCACTGCTGACTGCCACAGCTGGAGTGTATCCTGCCGCACAGATTACTTTTTACCAGCACAGATCAATTTGAGAACCGCTCATCCAAACAACTTCACACATGACACTGCAAGTCCTTGGGTCCTGAATAATAAACCTGCCGAATATCAAATTCATACAGTGCTGGGTTCTCGAGATATTGGTGCCACAGACGGACAGAGATTCCTGCCTTTATAGTTAGATGATAGACTATCGGTAGCTCTGAATCTGGATCTGGCAGATGAAGGGTGCTTTCGCATGATAAGCAGTGTGCTGAGCTGGGTGCTCCATTATTATACATTGAGAGTTGAGCAGTGACTCCCAACCAACCTCACAGCGAATCTTGAGTGAAGTTCAACCACATTCAACTTTGACCCGGTGATCTTTCCAACATGCAACCAATGAGACAATAGCTGGATGTGATGTAAGCAGAAGCGACATGACAATGAAGAAGCTCATAACCTGCTTAGAGCAATTTCCCGAGTTGAACAACACAACTTTAAAACCATACCCTGATGTAGGCAGAAAGACGACAGGACCACCAGGTTTGTAATGCAAATGTGCTTCTTGATGACACGTGTTGCCGTGTCCACATTTTATTCCATGCATTGACATAACACAGGGTGTCTGGAGTCTAGGAAGTGAGTTAAGTGGAGCAAATACTGCTTATCATGTGAAAACACCCTAAAATATATATACTTGGATGGGGGCATTAATGTAACATGCACGAAATGCTACTGTGTAGCTGAGATGTTGCTCAGTAGTATGGTTAATAGTAAGAGACATATATAATGTTCATAATCGTGTTTTCTTTCTCTTTAGTCCAGTTATTTATTAAAACAAGACAAACTTTGTCTGGATTTGTTCAGCCTTGGCAGAGGTATGAGCTCTAATCAACAACCTTCAAGTTTATTTTGGGGCCCAGCGCTGTCCATCACTGCTGGGACACACTAAACTCATAACAAATGTGCCATATTCTGTTTTGCTTTTCACAAAAGGAAAGGAGACTGTACTCACGTAAAGGTTAACATCTGTGTTCATGTAGTATAAACCATAAGAGTTGTTTGATGTAGTGAGGATAATGTTCATAGGCTTGGCTGTTGTCATGTTGAGAGAGAATATCTTGGGGTCCTGAGGGGATAACAACAAAATATGAGTTAGTTGTAAAGTCAATCATTAGTCAGAAGGAGAAAAAAAGGCAAATTGAGATATTATAAATGGCTTCTTTTGACCACAACTTCAACAGGTTAATGACTTCAAGATCAGCATGAAAGCCAAATCATTTTGGAGTTAAATATTAATGACATCCAAAGATCTAAAGATGTATTAGTCATTATAATGCATTCAAAAATTACAGCTTGTGTGCTGCATACAGGAGGGAAAGAATAATACCAAGTGTTGCAGGAAGAGAAAATGCGACCATTGTGTAAATCCCAGAGGATCACTGTCACTGATTAGGAGGAAAATCAAATCAACTGGCATAAATATTTATTCACACTTTGCAGCATGGGAGCTGCTGTGCTACCTATAATGAGTGTTTGTGTATATAATAAGCTGTTTAAAAAAGAGAAGTAGTTGTTAAAACAATAACATAAATACAGGTGTAAGAATACAACTGGGGACCTGATGGCTAGCATCAATCCATTTTTGGGACCAATTAATTTTAAGAAACTGTAAATGACATCATAGGATGCTTTTCTTACCACACAACACAAATCTGGTATAAATAGATGACCAAGAAAGAGGTAGATGCTACCCAAAAAGGGACCTGAGGACAGTCAGACCCAACCCGAAAAATACACTGACAGCAGCATGATGCGCCAAAAAATTAATGAGCAACTTTTCTCCTCCATGTTTTTTTTTTCCTGCACTTTTTCACACTTTTAGTCTCACCTCAAAAAAACACATTTTCTCCTGTGGCGATTATGAACTGATTATGAACCACTTGGGTCCACTTGGATCCATTCGGGTATAAAACATATTGGCACACAGACCCGAGACCGAAGGCAAAATTTTGACTGACCGACCTGATTAGATTGAATATAATCAATTTAGACCCAGGTTTGGGTCTAAATTGGGTCCAGGTTTGGGTCTCAGTTCTGAGGAACTGAGCAGAACTGTGGAGATCTCTACTCTGTACTGCTACTTTGAGTTCTCTGGATGACATGGCAAAAAAATCTCCATTTTGGTTTTTTTTTAAATTGAATCCTAAAAGTTTTAGCTTCATAAAACAAGAATATCCTATTTCTAATATCACCTTGCATCAGGAATTTTCTAAGATAAAGACAGTGTTCCTGAATCTAGTGCTTTTATTTGCCTAATAGCGTCTCTTGTTTCAACATACTGACATTTGTTTCTGGAAAGGTCTTTTTAGAGAATATAACATAAAAAATGTGAGATATTCAGCCCAAATTTAATTTAATTCTACCAAATTGAAAGTCAGTGAGGGTAAGGACAGACATTCATGTTTTTGCAACAATGAAATGTATAAACACATCCATATCTCCAGAAAACCTGATGTTATGTTTGTTATGTTTAGTGGAAGGTAAACCTGTAAGTCTGACTTAATTCCAACAAATCCCAGCTGTAATTACTTTACACCTTTAACAGCCCTGAGATAATTTGGTTTATTAAGTTTAGAAGTAAAAGGCACAGATTTTAATCAGTTACATTTTGTAAGACTTGATACATCATACATATTTTGAAGACTCTCCAATGACAGGCTTTTGTGGGAATTTAACATTCATAAAAACAAATTTCTGCTTTCATCAATGCATGATGCCTTTTGATAGCAAATGCGTTATTCTGTAATATTTTGTTGATTTGAAGGTGGATTGTTTTCAGATCTGGCCTTGTTTGTGAGAAAATGAGCATGCTGGGAAAACAGTGTGAATCCCTAATATTAAATTCATCTTCCTACTACCTGCTGGTGCCAGTGCATGAACCAAGAGAATTGTGATGAGCCAAAGCCCGAGCTGTGGAAATTTCTAGACTCATGCAGAACAAATTAGGTCTAAGGAGACCCCCGACAAATTCAAGACACCCAAATTGCCAATGAAAAAAACACAGATGCATTTTGCTACAAAACAGAGGCTCACACACACCGACAAATGTTCATTCTCTCTACAGGGCTATTGGGCTACATCACTTTCAAGAATAGATTCATCGAAAACACAGTGTGAACATTGTTTGCTGTCTTTACACACACACACACACACAGACACACACAATCATCATCAGTCATTTATACAACGGTTGACTGATAAGTCTTGAGCCTAGCATAGAATGATCAAACTCCAAGCTTTGCATTTACTCATTTTCCAACATAATCTCCTTCCAATTAAGCAATCTTCTGCTAACAATGCTGGAGGGGATACTATCATGCTTTTATGTTAAGTCCTCTTCTTTGTTGTCTAACAAATTCTCAACAGCTAATATGATGTTATTATCTGAGACTTAAATGTGTTACAGCTAAGGGCTTTTTCATGTTTAAGAAGATGTAAAAGTCTGCAGGGGTGTTCAGAGGCACAATTATGGATAGCAGCCAGCAAATATAATCGCTGCACATTTTCCTAGTTTGTGCCACTTGTACACTCATATACAGTATTCCTGAGTTAATGTGGAACTTGTAAGTTATATTGCATTTGGTGTACCTCGGAAGTGAGAAGCATAACTTGGAATTGCATCGTTGATGATCATGTGTGTTCGAGCTGAACAAAATGGGAGACTGTCTGCATGCTGACTGATTTAAAGAAAATCTTCTAAACCTTCACTTATAACTAGAGAAATTACTTATGGTGTGAGCAGCCATATTGAAATGACATCAATATTGAACTCGGAATTGAGAAACCTTGCCCGACTTTCCAAGCAGAAATTCCAAGTTGGGGGGAGTTTTCATTGACTTTTCCCAATCGGAGATCAAAAATTCTGCATTCTGAGTTTAAGTAGAATGCAGCATCATAGTAAGTTGTGACGTGAGAAAACACTTAATTTATTAGCTCCACCTAAAACATAACAGCCCTTGCTCACTTCCTTTTGTGTCAAGACTCAGAACTTATCAACCAACCCTTGTTTATATTTAATGGCTGCAGCATCCACATGATTGTGTCCATTCTTGTGTTTTCAGAATTCTGCTGATTGACCAACAACAATGCTACTGACGGACCAGCAGTCAGGATTGCCTGTAAAACGAGCCAAGCTTACTGCTGCCTTTTTTATAATTAAGAAAATAATAATTTGCCAAGAGATCCAAGAGGGAATAAAATTTCTATCTGTTCTGTGTGTTCCAAAGATGAACCCGCTGCTCCTAATTAGTCTGGGAGAAAGGAAACTGGCAGAGCCTTTTGGCAGGAAATCCAAAATAAACTTAATTCCTGTTGTGACCTGTTGTCGGCTCTCCACTAAAGGACATGCATGTAGTTTGGCTCAGTAAACAGGCCTACTGGTTCTGCGAAACAATGCATCACATGCTTAGCTCTTCAGAGGGAGGAAAGAGAAAACTACTAACTTTTTTGTCTCTTTTTAAGAGGTGGTGGCTGTTCGACTAATGGACTGACAGACTGACCCGAGGAAGGAACTTATAGGAACAAATGAGGAAGTGTCGTATCTGAGGCGTCATTCGTGTTCTCTATAATTTGTATGAGTCTGTGAATGCTTGTGCGCGATTGCAGGCCTGTGTGAGAATGTCAGAGAGAGCTGCCACCTGCTTTTTATCTTCAGCGTGCTTTTGAAAATAATAGCCTGATTGACCTGAAGAGAGAAGGAACATAATAGGGACTTACTGAGTTATTATAAAAAGTGTCTTCACTTGTTACAGAGCCTGAGACTTTGAATTCTAAGTGGTGATGACACAACGTCCTCCCAGAAATAGCACTTATATTCACCTGAAACATGTTACGAGTACAAATACAGTAAATGAACGAAAGGCATTTCCTGAGATAACTCAGTGATGATTTCCTTAAATACTCCTTTCTAATTTGCTTCATTGTTTCTTTGTGTGTCTCTCTCTGCTTCCTGTCCCTTCATCATCTGTGACTTTCATTCTTTCATTTTGAACTCTGCAACATGAATGCTGCTGACCCTGATCGCTCACCTTTGCTATTTTTGTTCCTGCGCTTTCAAGATACAATTGTTTTCCTTTCTCGAGAGCATTTTTTTTTTTTTTTTTTTTTAAGGGAGGTCGTTGCTGATGGAGTTTCCAGTTATTCTTTTGGCTCTCTCCCTTAACTTGAATTGGCTCCGCTGGTCTGGTCTCGGCCGCGTGCCAAGACCCTGACTAACCAAGTCGGCGTGTGACATCAATGAGCCTGGTATAAGCAGCTCCTCCCTATGAATTCTCCTGCCCTCTGCAACCCCTTGACTCTCCCGCCGTATTTCTCTGTGCGGTCAAACTGTGAGAGTCAATTGTCACCGACAGGCCTTAAATCAGCATGAAAAACAAAGGGACGAGGAGGAAGGTGATAAGAAAATTGAAAGGACAAAGAATAAAGGGAGGCAAGAGCAAACCTTCCATCAGAGTGGACAGTTTGGCAAAAGATGAAGATGCTCCCAGTCCTCTGTGTTTACAGGAAAAATCTATTCCAAGCAGACAGTCAAGAGCAGATAAGGGTCTGTTTTAGAAGATCTTATGTCCACTTTCTTCTTCATGTAATTAAAGCATCCACGCATGGTTGCACAAGAGAGCAGGATGTGTTAGCTCTGTGGAATGTCTATTGGCTCACACTGATCCCCAGCCAAATTCCTTTTGTCTACACCCACAAACTCCACACCAATCCAGTGCCATCTTTTGAAGCTTGCAACATAACTTGTACACNCCCCCACCCGGGATCCTTTGTGGGATTTCGCAAACACGTCTGTTTTAAATTTCAGAAACAATATAATGTGCCTGTTGTTACTGAAGGGAACATTTTTCCTCCTAATTTGCTTTCAATCTATTTTTTTCCATCAGTGTTTCCATCATCCACCAGTCTTTTCTTCAGATTTCCAGTCCATTAAATGTATGGCAAAACTTCAGTCCTTTTCATGAAACTTGCGCAAAGACTTCACCAACTTTTATGCCAAAAATCCACAGTTTGAAGTGATTAAACTCATCTGCTTGTAAAATGGACACAATACAAGGATCTTCAGTATCCTAAAATGTCAAACTTGACCTAAATAAATCTGAAAAATAATTAATGATGAACTGCTTTTGGAATATGCATACAGTTTTCCAAATGGAATACAGCATGTAGGAGGTACACATCTTCCTTAAATTAAAATATATGACAGGATTCACTGCAGCACCAGTCTGACCTTGGATGCAGTTATTAATTTTACAGAGGTGATGGATACAGATGGTTAAAGATTACAGAGATGGATTAGGGCAGGCATTGTTAGATATTACATTATCCTGTGATGGTGTCTTAGATACAGAACACATAGCCCACCAATTTTCCTCCATCTGCACAATCTCAAAACAATTAAAAATATCCAAACTGAAAAAAAAAAAATTAAGTTAACTTCAAGCATTTTTTAATATCTAAACCCTTGATTTATTCATTTATAAGCATTTAATTTAAATTCATCTAACCAAAGAATTCAATTCTGGAACTTGTCACTTTGTCATTACAAGTCACCTTAATCAGGATACGTATTCATCCTATTTCGTCATTAAGAGATTTTTTTATTTTCTTTAGATAGATCAGCCTCCACAGCAGCTTTGCTTCATGGTAGCGCAGTGTCACTGCATCGCATACAATATGACAGCACCTCAAATTGTGCAAACAAAAACAAAACTAAAAATATTTCAAACAGTATATTTTTCAGTATCCGAAATGTGTGGATAAGGTGAATGTGTGTGCGCCACGTCAACTGGCATGTTGTTTTTCCTCACTAGTGTGATTGGACTTGGCATGTTGCACTGCTAAGTGGAAAGAACAATTAATTAATAAATAACCCATGACAGGCCAGCGATCACACTGTCAGCCTGACAGATAGTGAGAGTGTTAATAGATCGTGCAACATGTTGTTAAGTTGCAACATTCTGTTTCAGTTCGACTGTGCAATTAGTATTTATAACTCAGGTTTTCAGCATCTTTTTCAACAAATCTGCTTCGTCATTGTTTCACACTGTTGTGCATATTTGTGACCTGCTGACATTCACATCACCAGCTGCTCAGCTTCACATACACATAACTTTGACTTGCTTACATTGGGGGTGAAGTGCAGGTTAAGGATGTGGACCTCTGACTTGTCCTCTGTCAGGAAGCTGGTCCAGCAGCCAATGGGCATCTCTCTCACATGGATCCATGGATTTCCATTAACCTCCACTGGATCGCATGTCTGACTGGAGGCTGGGAGAAAAAGTACAAATTATAAGCAGTGCCGGGAAAAAAAATATATTCATGTGATAATTCTGCAATTATTAATAGGTTTGAATATTTGTTTATATATACAGAATCAGCCATTTCATTCACAAACTCCCACCCCAAGACAGGTATATACGTATAAGCAACCAAAGGCGTACTTTTGAATCCATTTTAATTGATGATTTGGTCTACAATGTAGAACCACAATAGGGTGTTGGTTTCCTGTTCTCTGAAAACTTCTATCCTTCCCTGTCTGGGAGGAGTAAAAGTTATTATTAGTCATTCTAAAAGCTTTGCCCTCATTTCTTCATCAGAGTATGGATGTTGGATGTGCGGGTAGGACTACATTGTTTAAAAACGGATCTGCTGGGTCACGTTTATCAGACATCTCAGAAGATCAGGCCGCAGTCATCCATCAAGCGGCTCACTCGGCTCTCTGCTGTGAGCCTGTTTAACCTGAGGATCCGTGTCTCTGGTGGCTGAATTAATGGGGCTGAGGCTGTGCGATCATGGATGAGGCTGGGTATAAATGTCTGGTGTTTGACCTAGGCTGTGTGTGTGTGTGTGTGCGTTCACTTTCCTGTGTTAGATTTATGACTGGCAATGACAAAATATCCTTTACCAATGAATGTATGAATGTCTTCCTCAAGAAACACAGTGGAGTAAAGAGAGACTTCATTCCTGGTCTATCTTTGACCTGAGCATATTACAGATGAGAAGTTCTGACTGGGGCATTATGGAAACCCGGTCAAACCTTTGGTGTAGGCGACCATGGCTCAATGATTCTCTGATCTGGATTGACTCATCAGGGCTAAACCTTAAAGCCTCCTAGCTCACACTGTCTCTTGACAAATGGATTGAGAACCCCTCTATCATCCGCATAATCACATCTCATCTGAATTCAATATAGTATAGACATCCAATATAAAGATGCTGATGCTGTTGTCATGAGCTAAATTAGTTGGGACAGAGGCAAATTGTTCCATTACAGGAGCTAAAAAATCTGTTAATGCATTCATTTATGCATTTCCACAGCAACTAAAGAATGTTGAAGATAATCAAACAGGCCGATAATATAAGCGACACAATTTGACACTTTTTTTTTTTTTTTTTTNTTTTTTTTTTTTTTTTTGCATGCAACAACTTTGTAGTTTGCTATGATGTGATGTTGGAATAGATGTTGAAAAGCAGACGTGCAGAGGTGGAAATGGTGACAGAAACAGCACGAAGCCTGTCTGTAAAGTAGCGATGATGTGCTAAGTGTTTGATCTTGATGGTTTCATTTTAGCACCTAGCCACAATGAAACACCTTGAGCAAAATGTTCTTTTTCAGTTTCATTTCTCTCGCACACCCTCTCACTCTTTAACTTGCTTTTTAAGGCAAGTCAGCTCCAGAACTGTGGTTCATCGTCAATAATACTAAAAGAAAGGCTAATCCCAGACTATAATGAGAGCTGCAAAACAAAAATTAAGAAAGTAGTCGTAGGCTGGAGGCTTGTGTTTCACAATTAACAGTGTTTGATACTACAAACCCAACCTGGTAGTGTCTTGGCTATTGGAAAGCATTACCCTGCTGGCAGTAGGGACTTTTTGGAGGGGAAAGAAATACCTAAGAACTAAATTTAGACACTAGCTCTTCCGGTTGAAATGTACGTAAAGTTCCTGTCTGGTTCTAAAGGTTCCTGGGTTCCTGAAAAAGTCCCCCCGGTGGCAAAAGGCCATAGATTGCTCAACAACAGCAAGTGCTTCAGAAACATTAAAAACTCTTAATGATTAGAATAACACAGCATCAGCAGTAGCGAGTAAATATCTGTTCAGTAATAGCAATCACCCCTTTGGAAAATGGGCAAGTGTGGCATCATAAAAGGAACAGCTAATTTTGTAAGCAAATGTTGTAAGCTAAAAACACTGCTCCACTCCACTAGGTTTGTGAACAAAGGTCCAATTACTCAGCAGGCCACAATCCCGCAGAGAGAGAAGATGTGGAGTGAAACGATGAGACGAGGAAGAAAGTGAAAGAGAGAGGAAAGGGTTAACAGGAAATTAGTTTGTAAAGTCAACAGGACATGCTGGATTTAGAAGCGGTACTAATCAAAGACCTTGGTTAAGGCAATGTCATCACTACTAATGCAGAAGAAAGGACAGAGAGAGAGAGAGAGAAAGAGAGAGAGAGAGAGAGAGAGAGAGAGAGAGAGAACGTATAGGACTGAAAATGATGAATACAGTTACCAAGAAGGAAAAGAATGTTACATAATCAGCTTTCTTCTATTTAGGTTGACCCCAAATTGAAACTGAGGGTGGAGGTACAATGTATTAGTCTATTGTTCATTTGTTCCATTATTCATCTATTTGTACCCTCCATCTGTTATCCACTACGTCTCTGATGGGCCAATGGATGCTGATGAGATTTTAGTTTAATTCGATTACAATTATGTCAATTTCAGGTTTATACCTACTCAGTACAATTACATGCATGTTAAAACTTTGATTATCATTGGACTAAGACAATAAATCCATTTTTTCAAATCGATTTTTTTCATGTATATATCTTAATTAGACTGAAATCAATATTAATTAATGTAAACGTGTGAATCGGTGAAAACCACCTCCTGAGTGCATTGCTTCACCTGGCTGACTCTCCTCATACTCTGATTATGCAACACATCATGTATAATTTGGCAAACAGCGGAATCCTACTGTTCTCTCCATCTATACATCTTACATGCATTATTGCCTGAATTGGAGTACAGATAAATACTAGCATAGCATGTAGCATGCGTGTATACATACCGACTGTGTCATCATGGTATTTCAGTAACAATCTTTTCAGTTTCAGAATTGCACTGAATGATTGTCAGTTTGTCACACATTGTATCTTAGATGCTGTTTATTAGAGTTTATTAGATAAAAACTGTGGGGGAAAAAACACCATCTCGCCATCCGTACTACAACTTAAAGTCAAATCAAGGACACATCTGGTACTGATTGTGGGCTGTTCACTCGTCTGTTCCGAGTTAGACTGTGGCTTCCTTGCAAATCAAGATGAAGAGCCATCTTTGCTTCTTTGCCATCTCTCTTGTCCTCTCTTACCCTGCAGGTCAAGGCCGGTTTTCTGTTATTTTGGCCCTGTGTGTTAATGTCTGTTGTTCCATATCCACATCCATAAAGTTATTCCTCTCTTGTTCTGCTGTGACAGAGTCAACGGCCCATGACTGCAGTCACCCGGGAGGTCTTGGCATAAATCACTGAGTGTCTAAGAATATGAGTGTGTGTATGTGCGTGTGAGTGTTTCTGTGTGTTTGAGTGGGTGTGTATATATGTGCATGCAAGTCTCACTGGTAACCTATTTACGAGTCACCATAGGATATGAACCACATTCATTCTGCCCTCTTGACCCCGGAAATGCCAATGGCTTCGCTAAGCGGTTTGCTGGTAAATGAGGTATAGAAGAACCATTTCATTCCCTGTCCTCTTTATCTACTTATATCAGTCCCCTCCATTTCCCATTCCATGAGAAAAAATGTTTATGGTTGATGGTAATTCCCATTTAGATGTTAGTTATGAGGGGGAAATGTGAATAGAAACCATTAGAGTTGAAGGGGCGGCAGATGATGGGCCTGATTTACGGAAAGTGCATATCATTATATTTGATCTTAGTTTGCTTTCATTCTTAAGGCAAAGGCAGTTTCTGTCAATTTAAACTGCATTTCAGTTCGATGTTTCTGTCAGGTTGACTGCTGCTGATATTAACCTTATTAATATGGTATGTCTTAATTATCAAAGCTTAGTTAATTACTTTATGAATCAATTCGTAACATTAATGGGCACTTCTGTTCACCTGTAAACATATTTCAGCTCACTGCCAAACAGGCTTAAAAGGCCAAATGATGTAAAGTACAATACAAATTAATGACTTTTAATGGTTTTTGAACTACCTAAGGAAATTCTCCTGGATCTCTGCAACATCCTGAAGGAGAACAAAAGGTGTAAACTAATCCTTGCACATATCCAGGGTTTGTATGTTCCTGTCTTCCTGCCCTGAGGACATTCCAGAGGAATACGCAGTAGGTGCCCAGCTAACAAAATTACAAATAATGTGTTATCCATGTGTGGCGCATTTCTGGATACATCATTAAAGAAACACAGAGTGGTGACTTCATGACGCCTGAGCTCAGCTTTAGCAACTCAGCTCTGTTTTGTTCTCAGATGTAAGCCTAATTTATCAAGCTTCGCTTTACGTTAGCTACTTTGTCAGGTTCAGTGACTGTAATTTGTCAGTTTCAACTGCAGTTTGTTGGGATCAATTGAGCTTTGAGAGTCATTATCACTTCTAATACTAACTATATATGCTCAAAAATAACTGTGCTTAAGCTGACAAAATACAGTTGAATGTGATGAAGTGCATCTGATCAGATTAATACAGTTTATTCTAGAGCTGCTGAAATCTGAAAAGCTGTGCCTCAGATGTCCTACAATACCCACTGTGCATAAATTGAATTCCTATATTTTGTAGGAAAGAATCAAATGATATTTACACTGTACAGACTGTGAAAATCTGCACCAAAAATCTATATGAGGAAATCCAATAAACTCTTATTAATTTGCGATGCCGGCCTGAACCCTCTGAATTTATTTTCCCAGGAGGCACCCACATAATTACAGAGCGCACCATCGCTGCATTTAAAGGCCACTAGACGCGCTTGGGTGCTGGTGGGTATTTTGATATGATTTATTATTAAAGGAACAAACTGGCAATTTTGCATGTTTGAGCTCAGTAAATACAACCCACATAGATGTTATGTTACTGGCAACCATTTTCCAAAACATACTAATGGAGAAATACATTTTTGAATAGTTTTTTTTTTCTACCTTCCAGACAGCTATTGGTTTCAGTTCATTCCAGCACACTATAATAAATCAATTTGTAGAGACTTGAAAGGTGCTTCAGATAGGTAATCCATCACTGTGAACCACATGCCATATAACTTTTTATCAAAATTACTTAATTTAACTGATCTAACATGGAACTACATGAAAGAAAATGTATTTCTCTGCCAGTCCCATAAAGTCCCAGGAGAAAACTGCTTTTACCAAGAAATTAAAATGATCGTCCCTTCTACCACTGTGCGCAGGTGTTTAGCAGGTGGAACGCTGAATTTTAAGGTGGGTGTATCACCCGAAGTTTTAAATACTAGAGGATTTGGCAATGTAACTCAGTCTAAATACAGTTTTATATTTTGGAACATGGTTGGCAGTAAGGTATGTGTGTAGTATTTATTGGGCACAAACATGCAAAACCACTGGTATGGTGCTTTTAGTCAGAAAGGATGCCAATACTATGAAGTCTATTTCGACCCTTAAACTCATTCTCTTTCTCTTCTGGCACTTTTTTCTCAAAATGTTTAGAATACAATAATCGGTATTGAAGTTTTCTTTGGCTTTGCTCCTTTTCATGTTTTGCATCCGGAATTCCAAACACTTTCCACCTAGGTGGTTACATGACATCGGCAAAATAAACTAATAAAGTGCTTGGCAAAAAATGTCATAACTCATCACCTCTATGTCTAATCTCCATCTACCAGTACAAATCTTGTGTTTAAAGAACTGATACACACCCAAAGGGGGTCTTGACAGTCCCGGTGCCAAAGGAAATTAATTGGATTTGATTTCCACAGGCAGGCCCTGACAGTTTTCTGACTGACACGAAAATGAACTGGTTTCAAGTCTCGCTATGGAGCAACCTGGAACAGGTTTTCACTCAGTGTGAGTAGAGAGTGAGTGGGGCGAGGTAAATGGAAAACCTGGAGTGACTGGAGGAGTGATCGCAGAACAGTAGGGAGGGGGAATTTCAATTGAAGCATATTTTAATTATATATTTCAAATTTTTCATATCACACACACCTAATGCTTGGTTTTTTTTTTTTGGTTTTTTTTGGTCCCTTGCTGCTTGCCAATTATCACCAAGCAGGGTTCCCTTGCACGAGTGAGCTATGTATGCATTCTTCTAAATGTGCCCTTCCTTAAGCAAAATGATGTGTTGAATAACAGCAATCATATGTCACAGAGGATTTTAGCACAAATGCGTTTCTTCACTTTGACAGTCTATGTGGCAAAATTATACAACGTTATCAATCACACAATTATCACAAGCAGAAACACCCATGCAGAAGCATGAATCATCCATGACTTGATTAGTCAGTCAGCAGAAAATAACAATCTCTCACTAAAATTACAAAAAATGAAGTCAAACAATTAGATTAAACTAATTAAAATATTTGGTTGAAATAACTGTCGAGAGGTTGTGTTTTCTACATTTAAAGTGTGTTTCTCAATGCAGCACAATCCACTGCAATCTAACACAACAGCCCTGCATTCATTCCTACACTTTAAAGATTATATTGTTCAGTTTTTGTGCCACAAAGGAAATGTAACAGAAAGGTTACTAGGTCCTACCTAGCAAAATTGCCAACAAAGTAAATCGGGGCCCTTTTCAAACATGAGGCTGAATTGTTGCATATCTGAAAGGAGCTTTTAAAACAGAGCTTGCACCTTAACCAAATGCTGGTTTAGATCCACAGACCTGAATACTTGCTGCCTCTTCACTGACCTTCAACAAGCAAGCAAGCTTAATTTTATGCCGTGTCTTTCATGCCCTTCCTCATTGTCAGTCACTCTGAATAAAAGCATCAGCTGCAGGGCGAGACTTGTTGAAGTTCAAAATATGGTGTATGTCTGCGTTGATAAAACAGAGATGGAAAAACAGAGAGAACCCAAATCAGCAGACAACGGCAAGACAACTGTCTCCCTTGCTCCCTCAGGATAGAGTAAACTGTTAGTGTCCAGGGTCAGGCAACGGACTCTTGAGGGGAAAGGGGAGGGAGCGGTTAGACGTCCTATCAGAGTTAGTGAGGGGGCAAGGGAAAGGGGAGCTTCAAGGCTGGCTCAAGTCTCTCTTGACTATACACACACACACACACCTATTGTCCCGGCGTTTCCTCAACTGCAGATTGAGGTCTGACCATCCACAGGAAGGTAAACAAGCTCTTATCAGTGCTCTGCAGGGGCCTGCACTGTCCCCTGGCCTCTCACCCCTGCACACTACACACACTACACAATCCCTACTACACACTAGCTTCCTGACCATCTCACCTCCCGCTCGTAAAGGAATCCTGAAATTCTACCGAAAATTGCTGATTAGTCTTGTCAGTTTTATGGCTTGGGAGTGCTTGTGTTTGAGTGTGTGCCAGTTCTTTCTGGTGCTTGCTGGAGAGGAACTGAGGATGTGATAACTGGTCTGGAGACAGCTTGTCTTCACATTAGCTCTGTTTACACCTCTGGGAGCCATCCGTCCGCTGTCTCATCATTGTCATGGAACAAGAAGTCCAACGGCGGCGTATGGAAGGTCTATGGCTCACTTCCTTCACCGTTCACTCATTTTCGTTCACTTGATGCTCTGCCTGCTGCTAGTAATTTCGCCTTTCTTATTGTTTTATGCAGATAAATTCCACTCTTGATTGTTTTTGCTCTGCGTAGGCAGACAACAACTGAGGAAAGTTTTTGAGGCAGGAATGAAGAACATTTCAATTTTTTTCTATTGTTACTTACAGGTCATATATGTTACAAAGCAGACGCCATCAACACATCCACTCCTTTTATTTATATGGGTGTTTTTGTTTTCATTTTTATTCTGAAAGAGCCACAGCAAAACACAGTTACTCATCAGAGTGTTAATTAGCTGAGCATATTTTGAATAGACTAATTTAGAAAGTTCCATGCTAACTATGTACTGAGACAGACTGAGGCGCTAAGAGATTCATTGCACAGTGGTTGCTCCCAATCATTCAAGATTGATGTAGCTTTGCACAACATATGCTTCTTGTAGAACCAACAGACATTAACATGTTTTTCTTGGCTGATTTTGCCAGTAAATATTAATGCTTGCTGATATGAGGGTAGCATAGCAAAAACATTTGAAGTCAGTCAAGTTTAAGGTACAATTTGTGATCCAAATATGAACAAAAGTAAAGCCTCATCAGAGATGAAAGATCAAAACACAGGTTTGGGACCTCCATCACTCCTTGTATATTCATTGATGTGTCCTTTAATAGACAGACTAATACTAAATATAACAGAAAAAATCTAAATAAAACTATTAATATTTTCTCATGCTGTTAAAGGTTTTGGTTTTATGAGTGTCTTTTAGACCGGAGCACAGCAGATCTACTTTTTCAACTATAGCCTGTTGAGAAAGACAAAATGTTGGGTCAAGCTCTTTATTTCTAAATTTGATATAACTGTATTTTATATGGCCAAAACACAGTTATTTGGACTTAAGAACCACACTGATGGCTCTGCATGTTTGCCCCACTAAATATTGCATGCAAGTTATGTTACTGTCAGGCATTTTCCAAAATATAAAACTGTATTTTAGTTTTTGTGTTATTTTCCTTTATTAAATCCCCAAATCTTTCAAAATTAAATGTTCAAATGATATGCTTAAAATTCAAAGTTTTGCCTGCAACACACGTGTTCACATGTAGAAGGTATAGTCATTTTAATTTCTCTACTAAAAGCAGTTTTCTCCTGGGACTATATTCCCTGGCAGAAGAATACATTTTCTTCCAGGTAGCCCCATGTTGGATCAATTAAATTAAGTAACTTCAACAAAAAATAACACCACATTGCTTGCTGTGGTGGATTACATATCTCAAGCACATTTCAAATGTCTACAAGTTGATTTTTATAGCATAGTAGAACTGAAACCAATGGATGCCTGGATAGTAGGAAAAACAATTTGAAAATGTACTACTTAAGTAGTATCTTTTTGGAAAATGGTTGGCACTAATTTAACGTGCATGCAGGTAGTATTTATTGGGCTTAAATATTTAAAAAAAAAAAAACAAAAAAAAAACAGTTTGTTCCTTTAGCTACATTAGTCATTTTTTCCCCAGTAGCTGGCAGAATATCTTTAAATCAAGCCAACACATCATCCTGACATATTTCTAAAGGTGTTTTTGATAACAAGTTGTAACTGCCTACTTGCACATTCAGCAGACATGGAGCAACATTAGCAACTCACTGGGGTCTTTCTCTTGTCCACTTGATTAATGTAAAAGCCAATACTTGCTCCTTTTGCTCAGTTTTGGTCTCTACCAACTCCTGAAAATATTTGGGTCTTAAGCTGCTAGATTTCGAACTTCTTTTTCCTTTGGTGCTGGTATTGTACAGCCAGCTTATCACAGCTGTTAAAATCTAATCAACTGACTTTACAGTGTCATTTGATTCAGATATCAAATATGACTAAATTGAGTTTGACAAAGAGAAGGTTTTGAGAAGTCAGAGTTATGATGGAGACATCTGTGAGTTGATTTACAGTGCATCATTTTCTATTCAGCTGTCACATTGAACTAGCGTCTTGAGGACAGAGAGTTGTTCCAAGACCATAGCTTTATTCCCTCCAAGGTCTGAGAAGATTATTAAATACCCTGAGCTTGACTTTTGCATTTGTTGCAGTTATTTTTCTAGATTAAAATAATCAGTCAGACATATCAAAGCTTTCACTTTGCTTATTGTACTTTCTGACATATCAGAGAAATATGAGCAAAATGAAAGTGGAACACAGCAGAAATGTTTTCTTTCATATGCAGAAAGGGTTCTCATATATTCCACACACACACACACACACACACACACACACACACACACACACACACAACACAAACACACACATACACACAGTCAGTCAGACATTTGAGAGAGTTTTCTGCTCTTTGAATACAACTGCCCACTGTGGCACCTGAATCAACAGGAAAACTGCCCACCCAGTCCTCAAATCAAAGAGCTCTCATTATACAACCCTGTATAGCACTGACCACTTTAGAAGATTGAGATGTGTGTGTATATAAAAAGTCTTAGGCACTCTGCAGAAAGATCAGATGCTCTCTTTAGCAGTCATGCCTTATATTGAGTAATACAAATTGTATTAGCATTCTCTAAAATGTCACTTGGGAGATATTTTGATTCTGAAAAAGGTGATGACCTGAACTTTTCTCAAGGCCTAAAGGAATTACCAACAAAATGCCAAATGGCTTATGACCTGAAACATTTTACCTGTTTAAGAGTATTCTGGTCTGAATCAGATACTGTACAGAGGCAGATAAATGAAATTAGAGTGAAATTTCAAAAATAATTTCACATTTTGTGACAGATCTGGAGCTGTCTCAGCTTGAGCATCATTGAGTTTAGGTAGGTCAGGGCCCACCAAGACTTTTCCCTCCAATTTCTAATGGGCACAGGGACACAGGTACATTTCCTGTTTTTGTGCAGAACCCCTGGTTAACCACGGGCAGCCAGACCCAGAGATAAGCACGCATAATGCCACATCTTATCTGAGCAGACAGCAGGCATGATGACATGGGCACAAGTGGTCGCCATGCTGACGAGGCGTTTATCTCGCCGACTACTAATGAGCCATTCAGTGCTCATGGCACCGCATACTGAGAAGCACGGGCCAGAGGGCGCAAGACCTTAAGAGTCACAAAAAACAGAGACCACGTTACGGAGGACTCCATAAAAAATGCATCACAGATCCATGCCTGGAAGTACACATGAAGCCTGACAATATATTAAACTCTTGCTAAACTTTTAGTTTGGTCATTCATACTGTATATCAGTCCCATTGTTTGCCTTGGACGTGACATAATCAGGCTGTTATGTAATACCGGATTGGCTTTGAATTTCCAGATTTTTGCCCCAAATAATGATTATATCAATCTAAATTTCACCTGGATTTAAAATTTGTCCTGTGTTCGACTGCAAGAAGGTACAGTTAGCAATATGCTCTTGTAACAGAAAAAGAAGACAAAAATGGGGAGAAAATGCAAAATACTTTGACTTTTACACTCAGATTGTTGCATTATCTGTTTTTTCATCCAATTTTAAGCTTTTTATATTTTAAGCAAATACTGAATATTTAAGTAAATGTCTTGTTAGCATTGCACATCAAGCACACTGCTGCAGAAAACTACATGCTTCTTTAATTTCCTGTTTAGTTCAGAGGACATCCTACAAATTATAACACAGCATCATTTATAAAGCACACAGTCACATGCTAGAACCAGTACGGAGTTAGCTCATATAAATCTTACGGGAACAAACAACAGATGAGAGGAACACAGCACTAGTGAGGCTCCTCCACACTGCTTTCTGTATTCAAACAGAGGAAAAGCCAGGCAGTCAGAAATGGATTGTTATTTGGGAGGGGCATAACACTGAAGGAGATTGAAATCAGTCTGAGGTAGCGACAAGTGGTCGCGTCTCCCTGCCACCCAGTCTGACTGCAGGCAGAGCTGGCTGTCTACAGTAAAACAGGGGAAGTGGACTGTTTTGACTTTCAACGCCATTTTTAATGTGACGTTTTTTTCTCTTCGGCTCCTTCCACCACATGCCTTCCGAGAAAACCTTTGCCATCTCTTTTTTTCCTTCCCTTTTTCTCTCTGCGTTTGTATTTTTCTCAGCTCTGCACATTGCATCTTTTTGTCTTTTTCGCTTTTACTAACTTTCCAATTTCTCATACTTTTTATGCTATTTCCCTATTATCTCACTTGTTCTCCATAATTCACTACTGTTTCTTTTGCTATCACTATCTTTTTAATTCCCTCTTTAGGTCTTTTCCCACCATCTTTCTTTTGAACCACTTATCTACTCTCTCACAGCCACATAAATCTGACCTCCCACTCCCACACTGTCTCTATCAGGCTTTATGAGTTCTGTTATCTGTATCTGTCTGTCTGTCTGTCTCCCCCTCTCCCTCCCTTTTCAGACACCCCTCCCTCCTTCCCGGCGGCTTGCTAATCACTTTTGTGCTTTTCCTACAGCCCGTGGAGGGAGNACCCCTCCCTCCTTCCCGGCGGCTTGCTAATCACTTTTGTGCTTTTCCTACAGCCCGTGGAGGGAGACTCTGGGGTAGGCACAAGAGCAGCAGGAGGTCTGGAAGTGAACATCATGATGCCCGACTCCCATCGGGAAGCTCGTTGCAGCAGGAGGCACATTCAACACTACTTCCTGCCAGGAAATGCTGGGCACACAGTGGGTGAAACCACTAAATACAAACAAGTTGAACTCATAGATAATTCTTAAACAGCTCAACTGCTACAGTCAGCTAAAATGGTAGCAGGCAATGTGTTTTCCTTTATAAATACAACTTTGTAGAAATATATTTTTAGTCATTTAGTATCCTGAGGATCCTTATAAAAACTCAGTGAGACTGGAATCCATAACCCTCGGTCCCTGAAGTCCTGTAAATGCCAAGCTATAATGTACCAAGCTACTGTAAATTATTTTACATTTTAAACTCAAGTGCAAAGCAGCGCCAACAGGCAGTCCCAGGTGGGCCTGAGGGGGAAATATGAGCCAATATTAGAATTTCACTGTTTGGGATTTAGTGCTGCAAAAGTATCGCTACCTTTATAAAGCGACTTTGATCTTGGCACTAACAAATAACCCCACTCAGATGACTTCAGGGGACTTCAGGGATTTAGGGGAGTTGTGGCACCACAGGAGCTCAGACATAAACCTTCGGGCTGGATCATGTAAGGCTTTCAAAACAAACTGCAATATTGTAAACATAATTAACTTTACAGGGAGTCTAGGTAGTCCAACCAAGACTGATGTGATGTTTTCTGTCTTATTAGATCATATCAGAAGCCCACTGATTATAGATGAGCTGGAAATGAGACAGAGAAGCCTGACTGATGCCAAAATAGAGGGAATTTTAATAAATATGGTCTAAGGATGAAAACATAAATGATCTTTTGAGATATAAAAAGGATATGCAGGGTTGGTTTGATTTTGAACTAATTCTGAGCTGAAGAAAACAGAATTTCACATCAGAATTTATCTGTGTTTGTCAGTTTTTTTGCCCATGGCTTAAGACAGAAAGTCAATAATGAGACTCAGAAAACTGAACTTTGATGGGGTAAACATAATAACCATATATTTACTAAATTGAGATTCCATTCAGTTCGTCTTGGTCATCTAGGTCAGGCAGCACTAGTTAGCATTTTCATCACTTTATTTTGGTGGCTTCTTATGTTCTAATTTTGCCTCAGTTAACAAACATTTATATGGAAGAAGTGGAAGAAGAGCCATGAACACCTTCCAAGGAACACCACCTAGCCATTCTGTCAGATATGTTCATGAAACATAGGTCAAGATGAAAATCCATAAGGTCAAAGTCTTCACAGAATACGTCAATTCAGTGGACAATGACATCAAGTTTAGATGTCCAAAATAACAAACTGGATTTCCTGGTTTGTGAAGTACACATCAAAGAGAATGGCGACCCAGACACTGAAGTCTACAGTAAACCAATGATCAATACCTAGAGTTTATTCCTTTCACTCGCCTTGAACAAAAGCTGGGGATCATCAGAACTCTCAGAGAAACATCTCAGAAAAACCCTGAAAGCTTGTAGCTACCCAAAGACAAAACATCAAGGTCCAACAGGAACACCAGGCTGGCAGATGAAAAAGCGAAGCAGAACAGACAGAAAAACAGACATCCGATATGTAGCTGGAGTATTTGAGAAACTCGTAGGGATTTTCAACAAATACCGTGTCTGTGCAGCTTTAAAACTCTGCAACACACCGAGACAAAAACAGGTCTTAATGGAGACCAGCAATCAGCACAGGACTGTCAACTGCATCAAAAAGCCACTGAGATCTAACAAGATCAACATGGCAGGCTTGAGTGTACATAAAAGAGACCCTCAAAAACTGGATTCTGTGATGAAGGGACACATTATCTGTGATAAAACTTAAATATTTTTCTGTTTCTTATGCTAATAATTTTTCACAAAGAAACACTGAACTGTTCTAAGCCCTGATTATCACAGAGGATCTTAAAATAATCTTTCTGCCTTTTAAGCTATTTTGCATCAAGAAGATGAAGCCTATAATGATCTTCACCGTCTCATTAAAAGAGTCAGAAAATCTGTTTTAGCTGATACTTGTCTTGTTCTAACTCTTCCTGTCATGAAGGAGGCTGACACTAAAAATTCTGTGGTACGGTGCTTCATGACTTACAGAAAGCCTTTGTATTGGCTGACAGCTACTTATTCTGTGAAAGTGCTTAAGTTTAAAGGATCATGCTGGTGCTTTTGCATGTTTGAGCCCAGTACATACAACCTGCACACGCTATCTTACTGACAGCTATTTCCCAAAGCATACTACTGGAGTGAAAAATATTAAAATTGTTTTTCCTACCTTCTAGACTGCCATTGATTCAGTTCATTCCAATACAGTATTAAAATCAACTTGTAGAGACTTGAAACATGCTTGAGATAAGTAATCCATCACAAATACATCTATTAAATTTTTTTTGTTGATGTAACATTATTTAACCAGACCAAAATACAGTATGCGTGGAAGAAAATGTATGTCTCCACCAGGAAATATAGTCCCATATACTAGAATATAGTCTTTTGGTCCCTTTTTTCATATGTATATTTTCTAATATAATTTACATGATGATTATTAAGATCTTTAATCTAAATGTTAATCTGTAACACATTAGAAAATATATTGTATATTATATAACAGCGTGATTTTAATTTATTAGTTTTAGGGTAATGGTAGGCTGCTTTCGAAGACTATGAGTATTATGAGTTTTATCAGTTTTATCATTGAGTTTTATCGGTTCTTGACAAGCAGGTCAAAGCAGAAAATCAAACTTCCACCAAGAAAAGTTAATTTGGTTCATCAAGGGACACTAATACTGGCAGTAGTCATCGTGCAACCTTTACATGCCTATGTATAGACGCCGTGCTATAGTATAGCTTCCCTATGCACATTAAATGAACGCTTCACACATTTCTCATGAATTAGTTACTGGTAAAATTCAAATTTGTGCTCTGAGACTTCCAGCTCAATGAGACCGCAGCAGGAAATGGCAAATATGAGTTCAAATAAAGTTCAAATTGAGTTCAAATAAAATAAAACGCAGCACTGCATTCAACTGGTCAACACTGCTGCGGGACTTTCTGCAGGATGCATGTGTCCTCTGGTTTACTTTCCCTTTTTCTATGTTTGCTTTGTCTTTTGAGGAACTTTGTGACCACCGTGATTCAAAAGAATACTCCAGGATGATATCACACACACACAGACCTCAAATCACAGGGAATATGCTCGTGTTTGCTCAGTGTGCCAGTCTGGGATCCTGTTACATCTGTTTCAAGTGTAGTGCCTGACTTATTATTTCACACCTGAAGCCTGTGCTTCATTTGTTCAACATACAAAGCCCAAGAGACAACACCACACACCTCACAGAGAAAGTGAAGATGACAATACAGGACAATATCTACAAAAAAAAAAAAAAAAAAANAAAAAAAAAAAAAAAAACACACAGTCTGACATAGAGGAACTGTTATATGTTTGATTTACGCTTTAAGATTCAGCTCAAAGGGTGAGGAAATCTAGAATTTCAAAGCCAGACTTGTGAGACGTCGCTGTCTGACAGGAGTAATACAGCTCCTCGTGCTCCTCCACTAAATCTGCTGTAGCAGATACAAAAAAATCTGACATTATACAAAAGGGTAAAGGGGACTCTTGGAAACTTTTTCAAGAATTTAAAAAATTGACAGCAACAGAGCACAAAGCTTCAGAAAGGCAATTGGGTTGAACTAAACATCTACTTACAAGCTCCACCAGCAGGCAGTGAGACTGATCCCCTGTGGTGAAAGCTGCATGAGGTCAACTTTCAGTAGGTCAGCCAGTTGGCTAAAAAAAAATACCACTGTATCCCTGCCACCAGAACCCCTGCTGAGAGGGTGTTTAGCGCTGTGATTTGTGATTTGTCATAACTTAGCCCCGGAGCCAGAATCAGTTAACAGGGTTGTTTTTCTGGCACATAATCTTAACAGTGATGTATGCCAGCCCAGCTACATTTTGCCTTGTTTGAAGGGAGTGTTGCAAATGCCAGCTTATTTTTGGATTATGCTTTGATACACATTTACAGCCTGAAAAAAAAGATTATTTAGTTCAAAATGTGTTTGTCTTACCCTTATGTACAACACTGAAACCAGAATGGAAAGAAGCGTAGCTGTAACGCAGAATGGCAGTCTACATTATGCTTTCTTAATAGCCTAAGATGTTTGGAATCTGAGGGCACACTTAGCTATTACAAAGAGACGTGACAGAAAATCTATTTGTTTAACATGTTTCACTTTAGTGCTCCGATCAGGTAACGGCCACAGTCGTTACTTGATGCATAACCTAAAACTGTAATGTATGACAACCACTTACGTGTTGCCTTTAAGTACTTTGTTAATTTCTGAAAGCCAAACAGTCCCATCCCTGATATCCGACTGCCGGAAGTGAGACTGAGACACCTAAAGGTACCAGCGCAGAGTGCTGGTCAGAGGAGGAGTGGATCATGTGGGCACAGGGAGGAAGTAAGCTCCTTTTGCACCTTGTACGGATTACCAGCTTGAATTTGATATGAGCAGCCACAGGCAGTGAGTGCGACAGTGTGATGGAGTGCGAGAAGAGGCCAACGCAGAAAGAGCACATCAAATATTATTTTTTTTGTGCCTGGAATATTTTAAAGAGCATATTCTTATCACAAAAACTCAAAAACGAGACAAACAAACAAATATAAAAAAATGGTTTCCATGCTGCCATTTCTGAGTTTATTGGAGATGCATGAGTTTTAATCTCAGTTCTTATGTCATTACTTTATCTTCCTTCTGTTTTCCGTCACTGCTGTCACAGAAAAATATAAAACAGAGAAGATGGACTGTCCATCTTAAACAATTTCATGGGAAAATACTATATATTATGTAATCTTTGAACTAATAAAATGGGTTAAAGTATAAAATATCATTGAAGCCAAGAAATGCAAAACAATTATTTCCACCTATCATACCCTCAGTAGCATCTCAAATGATGATTTTTTTTTTTTTTTGGGGTTGTCAGAAAATGTATGTCAGAATAAACCCCAAATGGCAGGACAAGAATAACATCCACCTCTGAACTTTAGGCTGACAGAAATATACCTTGAAAGCTCAAAATCTTCTAAGCAGCGGCTTGTGGTCACACATTTTTCAACAACCTCATATCCCAGCATGACCTCTAATGGCAGAAGATCTATGTGGTTAAAATGTTAAAGACTCACCTGAGGCTGCAGCGGTGATGCACAGCAGCAGGGCAAACAGCAATGGGTGACCCTTCATCTCTGTTAAATTTGAGTTTCAGGTGCTGAATTGAGTTGAATCTGGCTTTCTAGCTGGTCGACACTCCTACACTGGGTGAAGAGTTCTTGTCTCGTGGAAGCGCAGCAATGACTGTGGCAGTGGATGAGCAGTCAATTCAGGTCTTAAAGGGTCAAAAGGTCAGAGGAAAGAAGTCAGTCGGGAGACGTGAATGGCAGAAAAGGACACAACCACGTGCCAGTTGAAGTCATGAGATTCGCTTAGTATATAAGGTGCTTCTGTTTATTATAAGATGCTACAACATCATCACCATCATCATGCCTCTCATTGTCTTATATATCTTTGCATGACACTTTCCCTTTAAGATCATTCAAGTGAGCTGCAATGTTACAGGCCACAGCTAAGCAAAGTTACTGCTGTCTAGCTAAAATATGTAGCATGTACAAGGGACAATTTGAGTTATTTTCAACCAAAAAAATGTAATTCTTTATTAGAAAAGATTAATAATCACACTTTTTCATGAAACAAATTTAATGTTTGAATGATTTGCATAAATGACACAATTTCCATATACATATCCAATGATGTGATGCTCTGCAGAAATTTCCAGAGTCATGGGCACTTCAAGTAACACTGGCAGTACTCTTTCCACAGTCTGAGAACCACCGTGTTACAGGCTGTTATTGTAAAATCTCTATCTGTCCTATCCTATCATATCCTGTCCTTATTTGAAATTGTGCGATGAAAACATGAAAACAACTCCTGTAATATTAATTATCTGCTAGTGTAAAGTCACAAGAAGCATAAATGGTTCTAATTAAGGATGATTTATATAGACATTAAAAGATCAGTTGCCCAGTAGTTGCCCAGTATATCAATTGCCCAGTGACTAATTGAGGCCACATAAGCTCTGGTCAGTTCCAGAATCTCAGAAAAAGTCAATTACTGATCAAGAGTCTAATGTTGCTTAAATGTCAAATTCTAAACTTCCTTTTTGAGACTTTTCTTGCTGCACAATGCGGGTGTGAGGCTCAGAGGTTATCCGCTGGTCAGGAAGCACCACGACATCGTTTTCTTTAAATAATATCACAATGAATGCAGAGATCAGATAAGAACGAGTGTGCTCCTGTAATATGATTCATATAGAAGAAAAAGGAAAAGTCTGTGTAAACGGTTTATGCGGTTTATTCTAGAAGTCAACAAAAAAGTCACGTTGTTTCCCTGACCTGTCGAAGAAACGCTTTTAAACAGCTAAAATACATTCTGAAAAGACATCAAACGATATATTAAGGTAAATGATGTCGGTATTAAGCTAATAAAGGGATTTAATAGGCTCATGTTTGGCTTCATGAGGCGTAAAGAGGGAAAGCTCCCTTAAAGTCGCATGTGGCTAATATTTCCTTTGATTTGACGCATAAATTATCAAAGTCACAATGACTTTTCCGTTATTTGACTTTACCGTTATTTGACTTTACCGTGATCACTTTACTTCAAACGGATTTGTCCACAATCAAGGAAACAGCATTTTCTCCTGCCCTCTGCGCTTCATTCAGGGAATTAAAATATTCTTCATATTTCTAACCGCGTGTAAAGGTGAAATATGAAGTAAGAAAACTTACTTTTTAAGGTGGGATGGCTGTCTGTGGGTTTGGTTGGAGGTACAGTCCACGCTGCGGTGTAAAGTCTTTCCAAACTTTGTCTGCTGTGGGAGTCTGGGCGGGCGCACATTGAGTTTTGTTGCCCTCCCACCGGCCTCAGCTTTTAATAAACCCTGTTTATGTTCCTGCATTGTTCCATCAACACAGTCACAGTCTGTGGATTTCAGTGAGCATTTTGTTCTGATTCTGATGTTCCATTAGGGACTTTTTGTGTGTTTACTCTGTACAAAATAAATTGACTTTGCTCATTCTGTATGACTTTGTCTACAGATAAGATATTTTCCTTAGAAGTGCAGTAAGTGTCAAAACAAAATGTGTCATTTTTAACACATCTTTGGAACACACAAAGTGTTGCCTCTCAGCACCTTTTATTGAAAAACACATTTTGCTGGAAACATTATCACAAATGGCTTTTTATCCCACAGAGGATACAGAAATGTAACAAATCCTGAGACAGATGAGCAGCCAGTGCATAAAAGTGCTTCAAAGTCAAGTACTCATTCTGTCAAATAAGAAATATTTCTGATGGTGGACAATCAATATTAAAGGATCATATCTGTGATTTTTTAATGTTTAAATTCAATAAACCCCATTTGTATACACGTTACAGGACTGACAATCATTTTTCAAAACATAAAATTGTATTTTAGTTTTCCTGTTATTTTGATAAAATAAAATGTTCAGGTGATACACCACTTTAAAATCCAATGTTATGCCCGCTAACACATAGCAGGCATATATATATATATATATATATATATATATATATACTGTATGCCCATCTTAGATGTGTAAATAGCAGTAGAAAACCATTAGAAATACATTTCAATTCAAGAATGGCACTCATTAAAGCTTATACCTCTGCCAAGGCTGAACAAGCAGAGAGAGAGAGAGAGAGAGAGAGAGAGAGAGAGGGTCTTCTCCTAATAATAATGAGAAACATTATTGAGAAACATGAGAAACAAGTAACTTTATTTGAGAAATGAGAAACATTATTTTTCCTGGATCTCTGTAACTGTTACAGATATGTCAAAACTGTTAGCATGCTGCTATTGAAACCTCATTATCTCAGCTACGCATTAGTGGTGGTTCCCCCATTTGTTACAGCAATGCTTTTAATATGCCCTATGTCCAAACTTATATTCTAGTACACCAGATGTAGAGATCTGGACCGAATTGTACCTATTAATAAACTATCCAGTGATAAATATGTCTGATTTTTTTCATTCACATTGGTATATTATTTTTGAGAAAATGACAAAAAAAAAAAAAAAAAAAAAATGTTGAAAAACACACTATCACTGAAATCATCTTTAAAATTCATGGTTTCACCCCTAGATCCAGATCCAGACCAATGTTTGATGGGTTCTTCCCTGAGCCATGCTGCACCCTCTCACCATATATCATCAAAATTGTATATCCTTTTGAATAATCCTGCAAACAAAAACACTAATAAACAGACACTGTTAAAAGATAACCTCTTTGGCAGAGGTAATAAAGGAATCTAAACCACACCACCCTGAATCAACCTCACAATATTTCCACAGGAGCACATGTGGTACTAACAACAAAGGGCAAACTCAATTTAAATGCAACACTTCAAGGGAAATGCTTCCCCTTGTGAGAACTGGCATTCCTGTGGCCAAGGACAGTTCAGTCAGTTAGTGGTTATGAACATGCATCACTCTTTCCTAAAGCTATAAAACTGCAAAACTAACCTTTGAATTTATGATGTCATGGAATGTAAAAAGCGAAATTGCTCTGTGGAGAATACAACAACAGTAACTCTGTTGACGTAAGACATGCGTGAGTTTCTGTGCCCAAATAGGATTGAATTTGTAGCTAAATATGAAAGTGATCACCTGTGTAGATAGACTATGCACCTATAGAGTGTGTTTTTGATTTTAATGAACTGTATGGAAATTATTGTGTTTAAATTATAATAATTCTGTGTTCAATATTTACATTGAATTTACCATATTACTTAATTCCATAACAGGCCTGAAGGATCTGAACAAACAGCAATAGAGGAGTTTCAGAAATCCATGATCAGGTTTTGATCTGTATAATTTAACCTGGCTGACTGTTTGGGACACAGCATGGAAAGGATTATTTGATTTATGTCAACAAACCAAAGTAATGAGGTGACTTTGTCAGTCTAGAAAATATGGTCACTGGATGTCTCCATTGTAGATACATGAATCACAATTGTTGTCCTTCTAAAGCCCTGCCCTGCTGCCATATGGGGAGCAATAATATGCCAAACACAACTTGCCTGAACCTGCTGTTAGCTCTGCACCACTTGGATAGCATATGATACCTTTGATACCTTTTTGACTATATCATAGCAGTAATGCACTTGAGCAGCATGTTAAGGCTATAAAGGGGGCCACATGGTCCCTGGTAATTATGGCTCTTTCAGCTTCTTGACTTGTCTTTGCCTCTACGCACACTGGAAATTGGTGTATATAGCCATGCAATCAAGATGAGCCCATTTAGCCCTATTGGAGGTGGCCCTGTTTAATGGCTGCTGCACATGTGACAGAGGTCTCCATCTAGAGTCAAATCTGACACTTTTCCAACTTTTTTTCCATTAATTCTTCAATGACTGGCAGCACAAATATCCCTTTGACATGACTGTTTAGGCTAAGACAGAACCTGTTGAGGCACTGGCTCTTTGGCAAAGACTTGTCATGTAACCGGTGTCAGCGGAGTGGACTTCTCTTGACTCAAGCAGCTGGTTATCTGACAGACACAAGCCTGAGTGTCACTATACTGCGCAGTCAGCCAGAATAACTCTCAGTGTACTGCACTGTAACACAAAAGCATCCGAATCCACATGTCACATCCCACACATCACATCTCAGCACAAAGCATGGACAGACCTGAATCACACAGCTCTAACTTGTATGTGTCAGGTCTGTCGTGCCAAGGGAAAAGTTGGATGGTGACATGGAAATGAATGAAATGAAATGAAATTGGCACATTATATTTGTTATAATGTTTAACGCAATCTGTTTCCAAGATAATTTGTCTTCTTCATTTGAAAATTTTAATGTTTCACTCTTACCGCTAGGGAGTGCAATTGCTTCCATTGCTGGTAAAGGACAGTGATTGACCACATCACACCTAACTTCAGAAAGTCAGATTTTTAGCAGCAGAGGCATGCCCAGACAAAGACATTTCAGCCCCTTAAGATTTTATCAAGAATCCAGAATGAGATTTGATCAGATATACCCCCTTGAACTTGCAACTATTTTCTGTGTTAACTGTATGTTTGTGTCATGTTTTTTATTAAAAACATTATATTATTGTTGGTTATCTTAGGCTGATATAACTTTTTTAAAAAGGGGGGGGGGGGNGGGGGGGGGGGGACGACACACAAAATGAAAAGCTTCCATCAGAGGAATAATGTGCAGTCCTAATCACATGTCTCTAAGTTGTTTTTTTGTGAGGACAAGTAGAGTCTGGGACAATGGGTAGACACAATATCCTTATTCTGTACCGAACAGTCAGAGAGGTCATCATCTAGTTGCAGTCAATACCCTGCAGAAAGTCTATTAGCAGAACAGAGGAGCAGACAAAAACAGAAATATTAGCTCTGCTTCACTAATGTTAAATTAGTCATTTGCAAGCAGAATTACACAAACTCTCTCTCTCTCTCTCTCTCTCTCTCTCTCTCTCTCTCTCTCTCTTCCTTCGTCTTCATTCTTCGTCATAACAGAAGATAGCTGAAGTACACATCTTTTCCACTCAAAGTTTACTGATAAAATCCACCGAACATATTTTTACTTTAATATTTTTAGATTAAATATAGTATTGTCTAAAATGAAAAAAGCAAGTATTTGTTTGAACTGCGTTGTGTGTGCTTTGCCATATATATATCAGAGATCCAAGAATATCCCTGGATCAAACAGGAATGAAACATTTGTTGGACAATGAAACAAAACTGCACGTTCCATATTTGCATGCATGTCAATTAGAAATATGCTCAACTGGCGCTTAGCAATGAGCCAGCTAGTGAGGTATGCTACTAATGGTCATATGTTGTTGATTTTAATGCAGAAAAATATAAATTATGATGTGAGAATATTAGATTATGGTGTGCTGCCTTTGTTTTGGGACAGGTGTGATCCAACAAGCAGATCAACATGTCTCAGCAGCAGGAATTGGAGAGCGCCTCCAGCCACTGTAATGATGCATTCCTCCAGGCTACGCAAACAAATGCATGTGTAAGGAGATTTGTGCTCTCTGTTGTTATAAAAGAGCCCTCTAGTTGTTGGCACCACCTGGACCTGGTAGCTGAGGCATATGACACATTTGTCATTCATTAAAGGTGCTTCATCACATCAGAGGCTAGCCAAAGGATACATATAGCTTTTTCCTTCAATGGTTTCCTTTTTACTGTAGCCCACCCCCTCCCACCCATGACTCAGTAGGGTTTCAATAACAGGAAACAATCGGCCATCATCTGTCATCACTGGTTGACGCTGGTTCCCGCACGGTGCCACTGGGTCTCCACCATGCCAGCCAGCCAGTCACAGCACAATGCAGAGGAGGAAGAGAGAATATATTGTATGCATCAGCTCACTGGCTTCCTTATCGTCCTCCGAGGGGGAATCTGACACATGGCCTTGCCCCAGCAATACCAGTGACTAATGTGAGATGGCCAGCAGCCTGTCAGCCCAGCACAGTCATTTAATACCCACATAAAAGCCGGTACAACTGCTAATAAGGCCCATATTGTAGAAACATCTAATTCCCAAAATCTTGTCTCATTTATGAATCTAAATTGATCCAGTTTTACTTTGGAGCTACAAAGCTGCACACAATTGGCCTGGACAGTCCAGAAGGGCTAATTTTCTCAGGAAGTTAAAGCTGTTCAAGTCCTGCTGCCATCATGAGCTAGATTTGATTCCATCTTAGCTGAGTAGGGGCACAGATGACGGGAGATGTATTGTGTATAACCTCCTGACCTACTGTATCTAACTTGGGTCATGGTAATTCATGGCAAATCCTATAGTCCATTCTGGGGATGTTGGTATTTTTTTATAGTCCTGCCATCATCTGACAACATAAGCAAAAATACATGATAATGACTGGCTTACCCAAGAGATGGTGTCTCACCTTCTGCACATCTCCTACTCTCCTACTCTGCACAATGTCATCCGCCCACTCCTCTGGTCAGTGTGAAAGCTACTGGCCCTGTAAAGGTTCATATTAGCTTATAAGGCAGTTCAACACAATCTGGCTTTCTTTAACAGGAAATATAATGAGGTATATTTGAATGTGCATAGCTTTACACCAGATACTAACTAACAAACACACATTACAAAATCTGCAACCAGGATAGTAATTATTAAAGACTACAATAAGGAAGAGGAAACCAGACTGTATTCTGCATGCTCTTCTTCTTTTCCTTTCGGCTTTCCCTTCAGGGGTCACCACAGCGAATCATCTGCCTCCATCTAACCCTATCCTCTGCCTCCTCTTCTCTCACACCAACTAACTTCATGTCCTCTTTCACTACATCCATAAATCTCCTCTTTGGTCTTCCTCTAGGCCTCCTGCCTGGCAGTTCCAACCTCAGCATCCTTCTACCGATAATACGATAATACCGATAATCTACCGATGCTACAGGGCAAAAACTCAAGTATTTCTTGTGCACATTGTGCAGCTGCACATGTAAGCCTATCTATTATATATATATATATAGATAGATAGATAGATAGATAGATAGATAGATAGATAGATAGATAGATAGATATTATTGTATTCATTTGTTCACACTGTTAATACTGTTCATTATATATATCTTAGTGTATTCATATCCCTCACTACTATTTTTATATGCACATTACTCTGCACTTTATTTGCTGCTTTTTGCACTTCTGGTTAGAAGCTAAACTACATTTTGTTGTCTCAATACTGTAATCTGTGCAATGACAATAAAGTTCTAATCTAATCTCTGTATTCACCTGTATATGAAAAAGGTAAGCTCAATATAGTTAAGGTATTTCTGGATCAGTGTGTACACAAAACATAACATCTGCCATGTGAAACTGGTTTGATGTAGGTGTTAATCAAATCCCCATCACCTCAAGGTTTTCAAATGCAGTGGCAGGTGTCTGTTTGAAAGGGGCGGAGTTTGCACCATTAAACCAATCACATGGGCAGATCCAGGGCAACCAGTTTAAGAACTTATCATGCCCTGTGGGGAAATTAGATTGCAATGGCAAAATGAATATTGTTCAGTGAGTAGAAAGGAAGTAGAATAAGCAGCTACAATATAAAAAAGTAAGCAATAATTGTAATACTGGTAGGCCATAAAGCAGGACACAGAACTTCATGCAATCCATTATAATTAAGTAGCTTAAAAGATGAAATTCATTTTTCAATCTGAATTATTTTTTGGTAAGTACAGACATTCTCCATAAATTTCCTGGAATGCTTAATTCTACCTGTTTGGATTCCCACATTGAATTCATAATAAGCCACCATTGTGGTCGTGATCTCCAGGGAACTCCAGTGCTATAAATCCACAGACGTACATATTTACACATGCAGTGACACATCCGCTTTTAGTTTTCTCTCTCCCACCTACACACACTTCTGTCCTTCTTTTTGCTGTACGTGATAAATGCCACTACCACCTCCTTTCTTCTCCTGTGTTTATACCTTTATTAGATAAGAGCAACATTCCTAGCATTCAAGCAGCATCCTAGCCAGCTTTATGCGTGCGCTTACAGACGCCTTTTCTTGATTGACTTTCCGATGGATACATCCTGTCCCTCCTTCAGAAGCACTTTTCCTCTTCCTCATCCCTACCGAGCAGACATGATCAGAGCTCCCCTCGGAGAATTGTCCGGATACCTGTAGCCGTGTTTGCTCGGCCACCTGGAAGTGTGTGTATATGTGTGTGTGTGTGTGAGAGAGGTGTGAGGTAAAGGAAGGCCCGCTGGTCATCACAGCCTCAAAGAAAAAGTTACAATAACAGAAGTGAACTTGTGCTGTAGCAACATGTCCTGTATCCTGTTGTGTCTACTGTACATGCCCCAGCACCTTGACCATGTATTCTAGATATAAAAGAGTTTCCTCCTGCAAATTTGAAAGCTTTGTCAGTTTCCTTTGTGTGTGTGTGTGTGTGTTGTGTTTGTTCATGACTACTTACATCAGTTTGCTGTCTGCAGTCTGCCTTAATAAATACCAGTTGTATATCAGATTTCAGTTTTACATTATAGTTTAATTCCTTATATGTGCTTTTCTTTACATATACCCCTCTACAGACATCCATATTACATCTTGGTGGAAAACAAAAGCCTTTCTATGCTGAAATACAGTGGAAGAGAGATCGATAGAATAAATGCGTAAAGTACATCGTATTTAGGACCAGTAGATACAGAGGTTCACCAGAGTGTTTGAAGTGTGCGCTCTGTCGTGGTTCACTGTTTAGCACCAGATATAAAGAAGTCTATTGTCTTCCTATGAACTCTGGACAAAGGACACTGAAAAGTGGGTCAGGGAGATTGTGTAAAGTGCAGGCTGCCCACGGTAAGCGTACATTAAAGGTTAAGAGAGGTTTGACAGCTCCTGTAACTACCTTTAAGGCATTTGGCCCTTAATAAATAGCCTTCAGAATTTTTTCATTTTTAAAGGAGTGAGAAGTGTGCTATCATTTTCTTTCCGTCCTTGTGAAATAGACATTCAGGAAATAAACAACAAACCAGACACAGGTCATCCAGTTATGTTGTTTTACTACAGTGCATCAATAGCCTTGCAAACTTGGCTGAAGACATCATCCACTGCCAGCTCAGAGTCAATCTGGGGAAAGAAAAACAGACACAATACACATGGTGTCACATGGAAGATATGTTAGATATAAATGAAGACTTGCACAACAAGCTACACACCTTCCTGACAATGCCGCGGCTCTCGTAAAAGGCGATGACTGGCTCGGTTGCTTTGTAATACAAGTCCAAGCGCTTCTTGATGGTCTCCTCGTTGTCATCAGTGCGGCCGCTGGTCTCGCCACGCTTCAGGAGCCTCTTGACCATGGTGTCACTTTTAGCGTCAATGTACAGGAGCAGGCAGGGTTTGCCAATCTGTGATCAACGAAAGAAATGAGGCGGTTACATCAAAATGTTTACGTGATCTGAGTTGAAGTCATAAAACTGTGCTCGTTACTGTGACGACATCCTGTGTAAGAAATGTGCAGCTGTGATATCGCCTACCTTCTTCTCAAACTCTTCACCCTGCTGCACCTCGCGGGGATAACCATCAATGAGGTAACCCTTGGAGACATCAGCCTTGGCGATCATGGCATCCTTGATCATGTCCAAGACTGTGTCCTAAAGGCAGACCAAATATTTTTCTCAACCTTTCACGTTAATATGACAATTTCCTGTCTTAATGTTATACCTCATTCACAAACCCTTAAAACAGACCGTTGGCATAGAACAATGCTTAAAAAAAAAAAAAACAAACAAAGTTACCAGACTAACTTCCAGATCAGACTTCTTAGTGAACCACTCACAAACTTTTAACAGGCTCTATTTTTTTCAGTCATCTTCCTGGATCATGCTTCCATTTTCCCTGATTCCTCAACTAAAGCTCCCACTGCATAGAAGAGAGAGGAACTCTCTTTGGATTTACTTACACATTAAGGGTAGAATTCACAAAAAAATCAAGGGAGCTACACAGTAGTTACACTAAACAGGCGATGCAATAATTGCAGCTCATTTATAAAGCTTCCCTTATGTTAATCAGCACACCAGTGTCCCATTAAGGTAGTGTTGTTGTGAAGCGTGTTACAGGTAACAGCCAATGAAGGTTGGCATGTTAATGAGCTGTGTCATATTTAAGAGCCATGCTTGATACTGCTTCCTCTGGTGTCAAAGTGAAATTGACTTGTTAAATCGGCAAAGGAATCATAAATTCTCTAATATAACAGATAAATACACACATTATTCTTTGTAGTGTGTAGCTGTTTACACGGTGTTTGTGTGTGTGCATGTGTGTGTGTGTGAGTGAGAGAGAAGCAGAGTGCAGAGGAAGAGCTTTGAGGAATAGGTGGAGTTTCACTAGAATGTGTGCGAGATCGGATCAAAACTTACCATCTAAGTAATCAAATTTATATCAAATATATTTATCATGAACATGTTAGGCAAATGTAGTTTAATATGTTGCCCAGATTTCATACCGTAAAAATTTACTACCACACTGAAACAGGACATAATTTTTGCGTGACAGTGTGTTTCATTAATCGCTTTTCCATGGCATAAATATAGAAGTAGCTGAGCTTTACTAATAAACTTATCTGATACACAGACTTTGAGTAGCATCACATAAATCGGTGCTTATTAACTTGTATATCCATAATTAAAGATGTTTTAAAAATACATAAATTTATCAAAAACATATTTATTGGTTTCAAAAAGCATTTATGGCCATGTTTTTTTTTGGGGGGGGGNGGATTCAAAAATTAGAAACATCTGTGAATATTAATTGATAAATGAGCTTGAATATCATATATTTCCTGCACAACAATGGAACACCCACACAGGGTGTTCCATAAGTGTTTTCACTTATTCTCTGATTATCTCTCTGCTCAGGCTGAGTCAGATTGATCTGTCTGACACTCAGGATTGGGTTATTGCATGTTAGGGCTACACATCTTAATCATCCCCTATGGAGGTTGGTGACCTAAGCAAACTCCCAACAAAGCTCCACCCACCGCCAACCTGAAAAGCCTTCTAATAACTAAAAACATCTGTGTGGGTGTGTAGGGCCTTGATATTAAAATCAAACAAATCTGAGTTTGTTTTAGATGGTTTGTATAAATTGTGAGTTATACTTTAGTCCCAGTATCTCACCAGTGGTACAAGCTCGCCCTTCTGCATGATGGCCTGCAGCTGCTTGCCCCTCTCAGAGCCAGAGATCACCTCAGCACGGAGCAGGTCCCCGGATGACAGGTGGGTGTAGCCATACTTGGCCACCACCTTCTCACACTGGGTGCCCTTTCCAGAGCCAGGTCCGCCTTAAGAAGATAACCCACACCAACATATACACAGTTACCATATATGTTTACTTAAGACTTCCTAATATGTAATAATTAATTAGTAAATTAGTTAGCTAATTAGCATTAGCTAATATTTACTAATACTCCATAGTATTTGCTAACTATAGAGTACTAGCAAATATTAGCTAATAGCAACTATTAGCTAATATTAGCCATTATTAGCCAGTAGTTATGCTGCATTCAAGATACCTGGGAAGTCCGGGTTTTTCCCAGTTGTAAATTCTGACTGCTGACCTTACACTGTTCCAGCTAAATGTAAACAAAAAAGCACGGCTGAACACCAATAACTACTGTAAGATTAAATAAACTTTGTAATAAATGCTAACTAAAGTAAAGTTAAATTACAGGACTGTTTGGTTGTGTTGTTTTGCAATGATATTAATCACTGAGTATTACAATTTGTGTAGAGAACTAATATTCGGAAATTAGTTACACTTGCGTATCAATGGCAAACAGTATGTAGTTTAGTTAACTTGGCGATATATTTTGACCTTTTTATTTCAATGTCACGTAAGAAAAAAATACTTTATTCGCCTGTTAGCTGATCATTTCCATTCATAAAGCTCGCTTCCACGGGTGCTGCCATGTTGAGTGACGTCATACTCGTGAAGTCGGGGTACATAATTTTGGTTCTGGAACTGTAGCCTTAACACAAGAATCTTTTGGACTGATATGATGAATTTTTTTTTCATAAAAAATGTATAACAATTTCCCTCAAAGACAAATCTGTATTATTTGGTATGGCGAAGAGTGAACTTTAAAATAACAATTCACTGTACATTGTTAATTTGTTTATAATTTATGGCAAATATCATACACCAGCAAATTTTAACACCAAAAACCAAACTTTAATGTGTTCTGTGCTTCATTTAACATTTACATTGATAGCCTAAAACTTNCACCAAAAACCAAACTTTAATGTGTTCTGTGCTTCATTTAACATTTACATTGATAGCCTAAAACTTACTGTAAATTGTAAGGCTATCAAAACGATTTCTACATTTGAAAATCTCTATTTCTGAAATATGACCCTCGAGCATCATCACTTCATTTTGTTTTTCTGTTTCTTGTTGTCATTGCATTGTTTAACTTTACCTGTTACACCTTTTACCTTATTGTAAATTGTAATTTGTTTACTTAAATAAAGTTTATTAAATTTTCTTTTTTTTTTTTTTCNTTTTTTTTTTTTTTCTTTTTTTTTTGGGTCTGAGTTTCCCAGTCGGAGCTCCGACTTCAAATGCCTTTCCAACACATTTTTCCATGTAGAAGTCGGAAAAATCCGAGTTCCGAGGTTTGTCGAACGCAGCATTAATACTAGCTGTATAATAATGGCTAATATTAGCCATTGTTGGATAACTGAATGTTACATGAGCTAATAACTTTTCTAATAATGGGTAATATTAGCCATTATTAGCTACTATAATACTAGCTAATATTAGAGATGAGACAAAGTTCAGATTGAATGTACTCACCCACGACAAAGATGACCTTGGCATCTTTAATTTTGTCTGAAATGAACATGTACAAAACAGGTAAGCTAAAACCGTACTGCACATATGTGTGATAAAGCTTTCTTTTAACCAAAATATAAATTTACTCGAAAAAGAAAAGGCTTTTGGTAACAAACCGTCTTTAGCAACGCAACCCGTGCATGACTTTTCCATTATTTGGCTTTATGAGATTAAAGTTTCCTGGTTTGACTGTTTGTTTTTGAGTTTTCACTGCAACATAATCTGAGTTGTTGCCATAGCAGCAGTTGTCACCTCATGCTGTGGCCAGGTAAATGTTTAACTGTATTAACTCTTTCTATGAAATATATGCTTATAAAATTACTGTTTTCATAAATCAAATTTTGAGTTTGTTACCAGTATGTAATGTCTTAATTAAACACCTGAGTAGCATATTTGATATCAAATATTAAAAGCAAGACCGCAAGAGTATTCTCAAAAATAACCAGAAGAGGGCAGTAGAGACTAAAAAAATAAATAAATCAAGAACTGGTATGCCAACATGTATCATATGTATTGTTTACCTGCCATTGTGGTGATTTAGTTGAGGGTTTCTCCTTTAATTGAAAGACAGAAGTGACAAAGAGACTGTGAAATAAATGCAAACAAGAGAGTAAATATTAGTAATTGTGTTAAAATTGTAGATATTCAATGTCTAGATCGAGGATAATGTCTACATAAGAAGAGATGCATCTTTTTGCGTTTTTCATTTTTAATTTAGTTTTCCCTGACTGATGTACATCTTTGAATAAAACTTTTGCAAAATTATTTGAAAACTACTAAAGAGATTCACAGCTAGAGTTTTGTCAGATTTTATTCCCTTCAGCTTCAGGATTTGTAGTTTCACTTTCATCATACAAACATCATCATTATTAGTAGTATTATGGTTAACACAAATGTTATTGCTCTTGTTTTCATATTCAACTGTCCAAATAGTCCAAGGCTGATGAATTCAAGCATATTTGTTTCGTAATGTAAATTTGTAGTGCTATTATTATGTTTGTATTAATAGCACTGAACATATCTAAAGATGACAAAGGTCATTTGGCTTCCTGTGCGTGCTGCTTTTCTCTTTTAGCCAACCTTAAAAGACTCACTACAAGAATGAGGAAGGAGCCTGGGTGAGTCTTTCGTGTTAGCATTTGTAAACAGATATCTTGGCTCAAGTAGCGACATGCCTGTGTCATGCGCCTTGGGTTAAAATGAGCATGTTTAAAAGAATTGTCTTTTAATAACTAATAACTGGCTTAGCAGGTGGTGTTGGCGCAAAAATAACAGAGGCTTCTGAGGGCCTCACAAAAAGGAAGACTGTGGGCTGTTCTACAAGAGAACTAAAATATGTGCTCGTCTTTGACATTCAGGTGAAATTTCTATTATGACCACATTTTGGAAAGGTCATAATTCTCCATCACACATCCTAATCCTAAGTAACCCTCATAAATATGTATCTGATAGTATTTAATTGATTTAACTGATGCAAAGTGCTACATTTATGAAAAGGTCATGAAAATGTGTAGACACCAGTAGAAAATGGGCATAAATAGACATAAATCAGCATGTTATCGTACCTTACATAATATTCATGATACATTATAGTGCAGCATGACATTTACTGAGGACATAATTGTATTAAATGGTTATGATCGGTGTTTTCATGCTTTATAAGCAACAATTCAATTCAAGACAACAGCATAGGACAGTTGCACAATATTTCATTTAGGGTTTTGCTGCTACATTTTTATAAAACTTGTACTTTTTTGCCAGTTTGGTCAAATTGGCGCGGCGGTTTCTGTTGCTGTGTTGCTTTCTTTGTACGGTGTTAATTTGTTGAGGTTACAGAATGTGGAGGAATGCATTTACACAACACACACACACACACACACACACACACAACGGTCACCAAGTAACCTGAGAAAACGCTGGCTGTAGTTGAATGAAACAGAATTGAATGTGTGTGTCAAAGGGCTGACTTCTCAGTGACTCCAAGCTCAGATTTGAGTGTTCTAGGGTGGCTGCCTTGGAGCCAACAGACATTCTAGAGTACATATAAAGAAAATGTTATGAAAGTCTGATAAGATATAAATGACTTGTTATCCTTGCTAATATTGCATAAGAAATATGGCCATTAAATTGCTCTTTTTGGAGATAGAAGCTGGCTTGGGTGTTACTAATGAAGATAGAAGTGTGCAGTGTAAGTGAACTCCATATGGTTTCAGATCCCGTTCCTCACACGTGTTGCACAGCTCTGCTTAACTCTGGACATAGTGTAGGAGGGGAAAGTGATATTGAAGACTTGAGTGACCTTGTGACATTTTGACTGCTTGTTCTCTGGCACATGTCGCCATTCAAATAAATCTGTTACTGTGCTGCCAGCCTGATAAGTAAGCAGGAATTAAGGTGAAACACTTTGACTGTCACTATTGTAGCAAGACTTAAGAAAGACAAAACACGAAACTGACACAAAATGAGGTCCAAAAGTCTGAGACCACTGTGAAAATGCTTCTATTTTGCATTCTTTTTGAATTTAATACAAGGTTTTGAATTACAAATGATAATATCATCTTAACAATTTGAATGAAAAGTTGAATCTTTGAAAAGTGTACATGAATTAATATCTTAGTATTTGGTCCAGCTGGCATGGACTCCACAAGTTTGTGCAAAATCTGGTGACCCAAGTTATCCCAGCAGGATTTGACAGTGTTCCAAAGAGCTTCTTGTGATGTCAGACTTTCTGATTATTTCCGGATTGACATGGAAAACATCACAGGTTTTCAATGTGGTCTCAGACTTTTGGACCCCACTGTATATGAGGTTTTGAGGTTATATATAAAATCCAATATGTTTATGTCTGTAATGCTAATTGTTCTTTGGTCATCACAAGGTGTCCTTAATCCTCACTACCAATGCTCCTTAGATTTGGCGATGCTGCTTCTCAGTTTTATGTCAGGGGTAATTAACCCTGTGGTAAATGTCACTAGGAGGAGGGTGACTGAGTCAGCACGGAGCCTGTTTGGGAATCCCTCCCTAGCCTATTATGGTGCCATCTTCAGGGTCTTAATGCCCCTTTTGGTATGCTAGACATGTTCTATCATGGTGCAAACCAGACCAATCTACACTGCTTGACTTTCTGAAATGTGTGAGTGACAACATCAAATGAAGCAGCAGGCTAAGCTGTAGTGCAGCGTTATGTGATATGTGGAAATATACTGTTTGAACTAAGATTTTTATCATTTGTGGACAAAGCCCTGTGAATGTTGTGGCATAATTTCTAGGCTGGCTCCATATTGTTTCTCGTACATGCATGAACCTCTTAACAACAACATAAATAATGCAGAGCAATGCAATTAAGTGTGCTGAGCAGAATATAAGATATTTCAGACACTTCAGATACTTTGACTTGACATATTGGCACAAAATACAAGCTATCTGCCCTATTCTGTTGGATCATACAGAGAGAAGCATTTAAACACTGTGATTTCAGGTGCGTTTCCACTCTTATAGTGAAATATAGAGATACTGGATTCACCATAGAAACCTGCAGCAACCTGTCTCTCCTTCTCCCCTGTCCAACCCTCACATATTATAACTTCTGCTTTGTCAACTTGCAGTCCAGCTAAAAAAAGCCTTGCTCAGTCTGCAGCTGTTAAAGGATTGCATGTCAGCCACTCTCAAAAGGCTCATGAGGATGGAGGTTTCAATAACGGAAACCCAGAAGCAGTAAAAATAAAAGTACTTCAAACCAGTTAGCAAAGCTGGATTCTCTCTGTTTACTACTGGTTACTATAGTGCTTTACACTTAGAATGAGTGTACTGTCCCTTTAAGGGAAAACAGTGGAGCCTTTGACGTCAGTGCACTGTGAGCTATCCCATGTTGTTTGTGAAAGGATGTAGAGAGATAAATGCAGCGTTAGCTGTGACTGTTATTTTATATTCTAGTTATTTTTTATTGGATGTTATGGATTCTTGTTTATGCATGTGTTTTTGTTGCAAATTGAAAAGATTTTGGTTTTCTTAATGTACCATCAAGAGCAGTAGTCAGCCCCAAATTAAGAGTGAATGACTATTATTGGGACTAGAGGCATGGCAGTGCAATTTAAAGGCCAATGCAGCTTGTACTAAAAGTGTTGCTCAGTGGATTTAGGCAGAGTGCAGTGCTTCATGTTAATACAGTTAATTATAATAGATTTATCACAAGGCATAAATAACGAGTCTTAGTATATTCTAGTAAATCAGGTATGTCATCATTGAGTGGGATCACCATGGATGACACTGTATCAGATCTGATCATCTGACAGCCCACCAGAGTTCCTAACGAAAGTGCCTCGAGAAATCAGATGCCACTTGAATTCATCATTCTCGTCTCTTCATCCTATTAAACAGCCCTGCCCATTCTGCCTGCCTACACTCTCCCTTTCAGACATCTCTTTTCTCCTCTCCCTTTGATAAACTTAAAATTAATCCCTGCCATTTCCTGCCTTTTCTTTCCCTGTGGACTCTTTGTCCTCTGTACTGACCTCTCGTTTTGCGGTGCGGCTCTAGATCCCAGTGCAAAGGGGCTGCCGTCCCTGGATCCCTGTGTGTGTGTGTCTGCGCAGTTCCTGCTGCACGGCAGCCCTCCCTCCTCCCTCCTAAGTCTTTTTATGGCTCTGCTCAGCCTGCTCAGCCTGCATTGCATTCTGGGTAAGAAGGAGCAGCAAAAGCAGCTGAGAGGGAGGGAGGGAGGGAGGGAGGGAGGAAGATAGATAGGAGATGACAGGAAATTAGAGGCAGAGGAAGAAGGGGAATGCTGTGACAGTATGCAGTGCTAGAAGTTTTAGTTCAGGCTATAACATAATGAAAATGTCTGTTTCTTCCTTTTAAACTTGAACTTCACTTATCCTTGTTAGTTTGGGTTTTAAATGATAAGATTATGTGTGTGGATGAGGATTAATCATAAAAGGGGATGGTTATTTCCAAACTCAAGATTAATTACAATGGAAATATATTAATTGGTCTTGACTATTACTTCGATATCTCAGAAGTAATATTGCACAACTTTAGGGAAGAGAAAGGAAATTTTCCATTTTGATTTATACAAAAAGGAGCATACCATCTTTTACTAACAATGAACGGCATTGTTAACTGCATTCTCTACATTCTTTCTCAATCTTGGTTATGCAAATCAAACTGGAACTTGACTAATTTGTTTAGTCAAATTCCATTTCACTTTGTTGCACCAAATATTAGAGAGAAGAATATCCAAGCCACTGATTTTTCTATTCAGTGACCCTTTTTATCTTTACATAAGATAATATGTGTGCCAGGGCTGTGTTCCTCATATAATTTTCAGAAGATTAAAAAGAGGAATAGTTACAGCATTTTTCTGATCATACCTTTAGATTTAGCCAAAACAATGTGAAAGTAGAGCCATATAAAACATCTGAACATTTTATTAAAAGCATGGGGGACATATTATGTCCTCAATGGAACATAAATACAAAAAATATATATATATACATATTATGGCAGTGACAAATAGAAGCGTACCGAATTTTTAAGAATGTTAATCCACAAAGAACAAAATATTAACTGTAGGTCCCAAAGTATTCATCAGACAATGAAGAGATTTTAATCAAAAATAATTGCATGAACTTTGTTGAGGAACCGTCAAGGTCCTGAACTCCATTTCTCTCAAGCTTGTAACTTTTGAGGTACAAAATGAGGTATGCACTACTTTCTTTATTCAAAAAGTAAGCCCACATAGGTATGATGGTCAAAGTTTGGACAGGAATATGTATGAAAGTTTTTGTGAATTTCAGTTTTCTTTTTAAAGTTTGTAACTCTCAAGTTATTTGGCTGCACATCAGGGGACATAGATAACAACAAATGTATAGAAATGTACACTAGGCACTACCTGATTCTGACAATACACTTGTAACCTTTATGAAAAGATTTGCAAAAATATTAACATTTATGGTACAAGTTAGCAAAGTAGAAGAAAGTGCTCAAAATCATATAGCTGAATCGTAACTCCATGATTAAGAACTGGGAATGCTTTAGGTAACTGACAGTGGTAATGCAACGTTTTGACCACAGGGAGGCAGTACACCACCAAAGAGACTGCTGACATCATCGTCTTCAGCCAGAGTTTACTTGTTTGTGGTGGTAGATTCTTCTTAACATGACACAACAGTCTTATTAATCTAACTTCACTAATTCTAAATTAATGGCATGATTGGCATGCATTAATTAATGGCATGAAGCAGTGGTTTTTTAAAATCAGATTGTCAGTATGGATGGCAGAAATAATCACTTTAAAAACCGATAAAAATATGAATTAAGCTTGATTTAGCAAATGAACTCTAGTCTTGAATTTAATAGACAGTTGATTAATGATCAAATCCATTAATATGTCTAAATCAGGAAACAATAAAAGATCAAATGAAACATCAGTGGTGATATGCATTGTTATCAGTCAATAAGGAGTTTAAATTGATGAGAACAGCTCGTCTAACACTGGATGGTCATTAATACTGCTTATACAAGGATCACGACTTTTCTATCAAGAGTGGCAATCACAAAATGAATTAAAACCGCACTTGTTAAAGTAAAATAAATTATAAATTTGAATTTGTTTGATAAAAATGTGTTGATGACGGTGATGAATATATATTTTCATTTTTAAAAAGTCCATTTTTGTGGGTTCCACCACCCAAGGCTTTTATCAATCCTCCATTTTATCGCATGGCTCATCATGTGCTTCTGAATAAAACATCTGACACCAGTGACTACAATCTTGTGTCTGATCAATTGCTGATTAAGGCATTAGATGGGGTGTAAGTCTAACGTTTATTATGAAAGCATTTCAAAGGCTCCACCTTATATCTTCTTCACATGACCTAACTTAAATTCTGCTTATTTTCCTATCATATTTACACACATTTAGAACTTAATATAACAGAGCACCACCTATTGCACACAATTTTGTCTTGTTATTAAAAACCTTCCCTTCCACGTTCTCTTCACGTTTACTCATCCTTCTTTTATGTCTTCTGGTTTTATGGTCTTTGACATGTGGCAGCATTATTTACTTCGGTCTAGCTGGAATATCCACCAGGGGGCTCTGGATCAGGGGACTGAGAGCTGTCCTGGTCATCTGCGGGCAGCTGGACTCGCTGCTCATCCATACGCTTGGCCTGCACTCTCTGAATTAGACTGAAGAAATCTTCATCAGGCACTGTGGGGGCGTGAGGGCTGGCTTCTGGTGGAGAGCACCGCTGATCATCAATCCTGGAGGACTACAGAGAGAATAACAAACAAAAGGGGCAAATACTAAGCAAAGCACTGCTGAATCCATGTTTGATATTCCATAAATAACTTACTAGTCTTATACATAATCGGGATTTCAATTATGGTCTTGAGAATCTGCAAACCCTTGAAGACCTGTCGTTAGCGAAGTGTGACCTAACCTGGCACTTGATGAGCATATTGAAGAAGTCATCACTAGGTTCCTGGTGGTCACCTTCACCCACCAGGTGGCCCAGGTTGTTGTGGGTAATCCTCAGGCCTGGGAGGTTGCCGACATTAACCCGTTGGTCATCAAGACGGCGACTCTGAGAGCTGGCAATCAAATCGAACAGCTCCTCCGTTTGGGGGGAAGTGGTAATTGCAGGGTCTGGTAGAGAGAAGAATCTACTGAGTGCAAATGTCTACAGAGTACTTCATTGCCTGGGCAAATTCATTCTTATGAGTCATGTATTCTTAAAAACCTTCTACAGCAAGGACGACAGAAACATCAATACTGTTCCTAACCAACCTATCATCTCATTTAGTGATGGAATGGAGTTAGCAGCACCCTCTCCATTATCTCCGTTCTGTGGCTCATCAAGGTGGCAGCGCTGGTCATCCATGCGGCTGCTCTGGAACTTGCTAAGGAGGTCAAAGAAGCAGTCTTCATCTGAGGGATCACGACCCAACTTCTGAAACACAAATGACAAATGAGTCAAAGACACATCCATGTTCAGCACATCCACAAAACAGATTGTCTTATCTCTTAAAATCACACATAGCAGCATGATCCAAGCACATTTGCAGTGCTTTAAGTTATGCAGTTCACTGAGATTATTGTGGACAACAAATGAACATGAATAAATTTATAATCTGATTATAAATCACAGGAGTCACAAGGATTTTCAAGATAACCAGCACATGGAATTGAAAGAGAAATCAGATGAACTCTCATGGGACGGTCTTCCTGGAGACTGTACCTTGGCCTAGATACTGAAGGTGGTACAATAACACACAGTGTAGTGTAAAAATAAATAGCCTAGTTTTTTCAAGAAGAATGGCCCACATGGTAGCACCATCTAAGATCTGAGGAGATGTAAACAGAAAGAGTTTTAAGAAGAGAAGAAGCTGATTTGAGATCTGCATGGGTTGATTGCAAGCCTAGACAGAAAGACCTAACACAGAGGCGTTGCAGTTATTTATTCTTCAAAATAATCCCTTCCAATTTGACACACTTCTGCCAAAAGCTTCCTGCTAAACTCTATTTTTTTCATGTTTGGGAAGAGGTGAAAGCCTGAAGGGGCCAAATCAGGGGAGCAGGGTGGATGCTGAACAAGATGAAAGCCACAAATGTGTTTAACATCCAACATAATCAGGCATCCTGACTGCTAGTCCACCCTCTGTGCTTCGTTCTGAGATCTCTCACATCGTACTGAACAATGCTTTGTCCCACTGCACAGTCTTGCTAACTTGTCGAGTGGATAATTTATGAATAAAAAAACTTCAGTTACGGTGACACCGAGTTAGCATAGCACATGTGGAATTTATTATGTTTGATGCTACTGGATATTCTAGTAACCAGGCTGGGGATGAGAGCTTTACAGCTTTACGCAGCAATAGTATGGAGCCAGAATGAAAACAGGAAAAAAAAAAAAAAATCAGAGAGTTCAAAGAGCTTTTGAGTTCAAACGCAATGCATAAAGAGTTAAAATCTAAAATATATAAAAACTGTCAAAACTTAAAAATATTGAAATCTTTGTTTTCTGATAGATGCTACTTTAAAGTGATAATAAATGTATAAATAAGAAATACATTTAAAAAAAATTAAGAGATTATTAAGATTATTATTAGGGAAAACATGAACTTCCTACTCAATTGCATAAAAACATTTGATAGACTACAGTAAAAAAAAAATATATATATATAGATAGATAGATAGATACACACACATATACATACAATTTTGTAATAAATAATGTCTTCTTAAATATTTCAGTCAAATTAGCTGAAATTTTGTTCATAACTAAAATAGGGATGATTAAGGCATCCTTTTTAGCTTCTCAAACATCTCCAACCTCAGCAATAAAACCCCAAATCAGGCTAAAGAAAGAGGCTACAAGAAGCATCACAGATCGATACAGGATCATGGTGTCCCCATTATGGAAGCTCTTTGATTACACCCCATTGAGTCTCCCCTCCCCCACATGAACACCATAATGAACCAGTCGATGTTCATTATCAACACTATTCTTATGTACAAATAAAACAGAACAAGCCAGTACAGCTTTACTTTATCTACTAGATAAAAGCTAAATCACTGACTGTGATTTCAATCAGCTCCAGTTAAAATGTTTTTTTTCATTTGAACTTCTGAAGTGGGAAATCTAATTGTGCTTCAAACAAAAGCGCAGCCTTACAATTTATCATGAAGGTTCTTATCAGACACAAAATATGTCTCTGCCCCCCGATATAGATTAAATGTAAAATATACAGAGATAGAAAAGAATGAAAGAGAAGAGATAAGAGCTAAAAACTTCCACTATCCTCCCTACCATGTTGTTATTGTGAAACATAAAAGAAAGGTCTTACCACAGGCACCTCTTTGTCCTTTACCTATCCCTCTCTCATTTCACTCTTCCCCCTCTCTCTCTCTCTCTCTCTCTCACTCTCTCCGTGTCCACACTCCTGGCTCTGTATCCTGTCACCTCCTCCTCTCCTGCTTTCACCCACCGCTCACTCTGCTCCCCTGCTGTACATGACTCCCTCCCTCTAATTTCCTCTCCTCTTGTATTNCCCCCCCCCCTTCTGTCTCACTCTCTCATTTTCTGTCTCTCCTGCAGGCCATTTTTGTCCCAGCTATAGCCTGTGGTCCCACTGTGGGAAAACAACTCATTACGGGAAGCAGGGGGATGGCGTGTAGGGAGGGGAGCAGTCCTCTGATCAAGGTCACATTATCAGCTGAGAGAGAGGGCTACGGGGACAAAGGGGATGCTGGGAGAGAGGAGTGGAAAGAGGGGTCCAGGGTACAGTTATAAGCATGTAGCATGACATCATAGGCAGCCAGGACAGATGAACTCTCTTCAAATGACAAGAACCATAAACATGAAACACTTACCTTTGGAAAAAAAAAAAAAAAAAAAAAAGAATATGATGTTTAATACATTGTGATAATCAGGATTTTACAAATAAGCCGATTTTTTTTCACTTATAAATTTAACAAATGATAAACAGCATAATATATGGTTCTGAGATACAGTACATAAGTTCATGTGACATGTTGTTAACTTGATCGCTGCATAATGTAGAGGCGTTTCTGTCCTCTGTTGGTCTGTCGCTCTCGTCCCTCTGTGTATTGTCCAATTATTATTCTAATTCAGTATAACCCCAAGGATAAGAGAAACGTTTAGTTATTTTGTAATAAATCAGATATTTAACACTGTTCTCAAAGTTTTTCTCTCATTTGAATCCAGAAGCTCTGAACACGTTTTGAACAGAGGATTCTCAACAACACTGAAAAAGCATTTACCTGAATTCATTAGTCATTTTTGGCACCATATTCTCAAAATACCTTATATTACCATTAGCAGTTCTCCTAAATGGCAGTTAAGAGTTGAACTTTTTAATCATCTGAAGCTGAGAGAAACTCAGTATGAAACAATCTCAGTATTTGAGGATTGATGAGGAATAACTATCATTATTATTGCACTGATGAGTGTTATGAATGCAGCAATGTCTGATGTATAATAAGTGCACAATACACCATCAAATATTCAGCTAACTATGCAAATTCCTAATGTCAAATAAGACAAAAAATCTTTAGTGAATAATTGAAAATGCTGGTGATTGTTGATTCCTAAAAACCTTTACTAATAGTAAAGGTTTCAGCAAGACTTAGTACAACATAATTAACACAGTTACACAATGCATCCGTGTAAAGTGTTAATAAGGCAGTAAAATTCGAACCACTCACTGGCACTGGAAGTGGGACTTGCACAGTGATGTCATCAGTGTCAAGAGGAGAGTCCAACCATGGCCGTTCATCTGACGACTGGCTGTCAGGATAACCTTTCCTTTTGCCGGCCTGTGATATCTGACTCTTGGATCTCCTGGGTATACTCTCAAACTCTTGACTATCGCCATTCTGCAATGAAAGTATATGTTGTTAAAAAAATAAAAATAAAATAAGAAGAGGAAGAAAAGCCATTTATAATTGTTTAGGATGAAGTGGAACTGTTTTTTTTTTTTTTTTTTTTAAACCAGGCAAAAGACAAATCACCTTATCTGAAGAGTATTTCCACAATTCTACACTGTCCATGCTGTTTCTCTTGGTGAATTTGGGTCGAGCTCCTATAGGAAAAATAAGTAAGAATACATTATATTACAAAAGAGACCTCACAACTGGTCTGAAATCAACTAACGCAAGCTTTCTTTGTGTGTCTTTCTTTCTACTGCAGCCTGACATGTCAGCAGTGATCCCGTGATGCCTGGTGTGGGTATGAGGTTTAGGCAGTGAGCTAAGCAAACAATCAGAATAGGAATCTCTTTGCTTGCTCCGCACCTGAGAGGGAAATCTAGGACACAGGTGCAAGATTTTGCCGGCAAGAGGGGTCATGAGTGCAAAAAAAAAAAAAAAAAATNAAAAAAAAAAAAAAAAAATCACACAGCAGCCAGAAAGGTGATACAAATAAGGAGTGCAGGCTTCTTTTTATAGATTTCATATGCTCCCATGTGACTTGGTGGAATATTTGAGGTTTTTAGATTCAAAGGCTGGTTTATACATCTCAACTTAAGTTAGCTTTACATTTATTATGGCCTCTGTAGTATTCCATATAGATTTCTCAATGACAGACAAGACAAGAAAAAAAAAAAAAGACAAGGAAAAAAAAGTAAAATAAAATGAAATGGCTTTTTATGTGAACTTTCTACATTTTAAATTCCCAATTTAAGCAAATTTCCCTGTAGAACTGTGGCTTTTTGTTCCAGTTTCCAAGAGACAGGAGGACAAGCACAGCTCAGGACACCTTCTCCTAACCACTGTTTGCACAGAGCGGGTCAGCCAAACAAACAAGTCTCTGTTTTTCTCTCTCAGACACACACACACACACACACACACACAAAGCTATTTGCCACACGCTGTAGAAGACAACCGTCACCTAAAGCTGCCTGGAATCTTCTGTCCAGCTTTTCATCATTCATTCTTAATCAAACCACGGTCAAAAGTGCATCACATAAGTTCTCTATTTTTTTGTCGAATATGTATATGTTTTAGAAAATGTTTTGGTTTGATTGTATTTTGTTTTTAGAAAACCTGCATTTGTTTTTGAAATTGAACATTCTGTAATGTGCACAGCCTACAAAAGGATAAATCCTTAATGACCTGCAAATTATACATGTTACTTTGCTATTTGTCTTTTTAAGATTAAAACATAAATCAGTGTTTACCAGTAAATTTTGAGCTAAATCACAGATCCTCCTACGATCTACAATACTGTATAATCGGCAAGTGGATTCATTAAATATTAATGTTTATTATGAGAAAAGCTCTCCACAATAGGCAATGAAAGCTTGTCAATAGCACGCAAGCACAAAGACCATGACTCTAAATTAAAACTGCCATTGCTTATCTAATTATCTGAATAACTATAATTAGTGGTAAGAGTGACAATGAAGCATTTTAATGGAATAATAAGTGGTGTTCAGTGGCGTTAAGTATCACTCCACTAGCATTCATTAAGAGGGTATATGACCTGCACAAATCAGACTCAAGTCAGACTTTCTGCTTCTCTGCTGTGTGTGTGTTTATCAGCCAGAACAAAGACAACAACCATACATGACAAATATCGTTTGTCTTGTATCACTTCAGAAAAATATTAATGTATTATATTCAGTATAAAATAATTAAATGATATAAATTAAGATTAACAGAAATAAATGAACAGGTAAAGAGTGTCATAGACCTTGGTTCAAATGGCCTCTTTTTTTTTGCCATAAAAAGTGTCATCTACCAGCCTAAGTCACACTTTTAGATGACAGGATTCAAGCTCATACAGCTAAAAATAAACTCTCGTCACCTTGCATCTCAAACTCTGAACTGCAGGGTGAAAGGTCGCTCTCACTGACACCCAGAACCTCCATTAGCTGCTCTACATTCATTCTGGCTGTCAGTTCTCCATTTCTGTCTCCAATCTGAGGGACAGAGAGCAAGAAATAAAGACATAACACAACAACCAGAAAAAGACAAATACACAAACAGAGATAGGAAAGAGAGATAGATAGATATAAAGGAAGGAGGCCCAAAAAAAAAAAAAANAAAAAAAAAAAAAGACAAAGAGACAGGCTTAGGTTGAACACAAAGCAAATTTAGAGGCAATATGAATGTAAGGTATGAGAAAGACATTAATATACACAGCTTCACTCTATGCAAAGCAAATGAATGCAAAGTTGTGAACAATACAAATCCTGTATACTGCCTACATAAATATTGATGCAATATTTCTTCCAGCCACCAATGGCAGCACTGAGCACTGGCAGCTCAGCAGCCCTCCAGCATTTGAATGAGGATGGAATTGTGAACCACATAGGATTTTACACAGATTGCACTGAATAGAATTTGCATGCACTCTGTTAATTTAAGGCTTGTTTTTATAACATTCCATACACACCATTTGTATTCCTATTTTCATATGCCCAACACTGACACGAAATCTCTTAATCAGGTGCTGAGAAATTCTCATCCCCTTTGGTGGGCTCATATTTTCAAAATTAAATGAATAAGTAACATTTTTTAAGTACAAGATGTCAGAAAACTACACAGATACTCTGAGCCACATTTCACAGCTTGTTGTTAGCTTGCTTTCGCTGCATTGGATGGTTTTGTGGTTATTATTAACTGACTGCAAAACCACTCTAAAAGTCAAATTAATGCAAATAAAGTGAACCAAAAACTCACTTTGTGTACAGTCTGAACAACCTTCAGGTAGTGGAATTTAAATAGCCTTAAGTTTAAAGAGTACGTTTTTGGTAGTACTATATTGTGAAAAAAGTCTCACTTCTTTAGAGATGTCCAGGTGCTTTCGAGCATAGTGAAAAGCTTGTTTGTGGTTCCCTAAAGACACGTAAGCATTTCCCAGGCTCCAGCAGGCACGTCCCTCACCAACCCTATCGAGACAGGAACACACACTTATGAAGGTTTTGAAAAATATGTGTGTATGCACATTTTAGATTCTGCTCTTGTTCACTCTACCTGTCAGTGAGCTCTTGGGCGATGTACAGGTGTTTGAGGTGGTATTCTATAGCCCTTTCATACTGCTGCAAGAGGGTGTAGGTGTTTCCCAGACTGTAGCAGGCCTGAGCCTCCATCACCTGGTCCCTCAGCTGCCTTGACAGTTGCAAGGTTTTCCTGGATAAGGAGAAACAGAGGGATCAGTGAAGGAAAATGGAGATATAAAGGGTGAAAAGGAGAGAAAGACAGAGATAAGTGGGTCAAGAGATGAATAAAAGGTTAAGGAGTGTTGTGTAGATACTGAACAGATAAGAGATGACAAAATAAAGACGACTCAAACAAATAGTCTTATGTTATCATTTTACATTTTAAAGAACTCTCATCTCATGCACCAGAATCACTGGCTTATATTCACATTGTGACTACACATTTGCACTTTTGACAAAACTAGTTCACTTCATCTTTGCTCCACTAGATGTCAGACTTCCTCCTTTTCTCACCTGTAGTACTCGGTGGCTGTGTTGAACTGGCCCAGGAATATCAGGGCATTGCCGAGATTACTGTAGGCTCGCCGCTCTGCTGCTTTGTCACCAAATTCTTTGGCAATGGATAATCTCTGTGAATGACAGAGGATCAAGTTCAGGTCAATTCTGAAACTGACAAAATATTCTGGTGGAGTCCTGGTGAGTGTGGGATGGTTTTTCATGTCCAGAGGTGCCAGTACAGCAGTGTCACATCAAATCAGCATACTTGATTTTATTTAAAGGAAATGTGCTCCCTGCCATGGCACACTAATTTCTAATAGATGATACAATTTTTTTGTAATAAAGTGCAGAAAATAGACTAGCATCTCCCAAGCGGAACCTAATACAACGCAGAGTAAACAGTGAATTGAGGTCACTAAAAAACATAAGGTGCTAGAGTTAGCATGAATAGCCAGCCAACATTAGCATCCCCATAGGACATAAATATTACATCTTTTGATAAATCAGTGCATTGGCTTTACCCTCTACAAAATGTTTTATTGTGTACGTATAGTGTATGTTAATGGGTTCCACCTCACTTGTAATTGTATTCTCATAGAGTGCACTCTGTGCACAGTTTGGTGCCAACATTATCATGGTGAGCCCCACATTTATTGACTTGCAGCAAGCTCATACCTCATAAAGTTAGTCTACAACTTTGTAAGGACAAGTAAACAATAAGGCAATGTATTTGCTCACCTGACGGTGAAACTTTATTGCCTCAACAAAGTTTCCAAGCAGGTAGTGAGTGTTGCCTAGGTTACCATAGGCCCTCCCCTGAGCAGCTCGGTCACCAAGTTCTTTCACCAAACACAAGTTCATCCTACAGAGATGAAGACACAGCAATTTAGAAACAGTAGGTGAATTTATATCACTACACTATTTTCTTAAGTCCTGAGGGAAATAACATAAAGTAATGTAGACTCACAAATATATACGTTTATGTTCAGGTGCTTCTTATTCTTATAATAAAATAAAATGAACTTAAATGTATATCTGTGACATGATAAAACACAGCAAAGGAAACTCAAGAATTTATTAAATGGCAACCTTCCAGATTCAAGTTCACTTGGATCCCATGGTGTACTGCGCATATGAGTCTGTGTGTGTACATGCATCTGTGTGTAGTTATAAAGTACAATACTGACAGTACATACTCATAAAAACCAGTAGCCCTTTGCAGTGTGTCTCTGACATCAGGTGACAGGTCACCAGGTTCCTGGGTGCAACCCCATAGCTGCTGCTTTCCCTTAGCATGGAACACATTCCCTATGTTATACAGTGCTCGAGCCTCTCCAACCTAAATAAAAGACATTCAAGTGACAGGGAAAAGAAACGGTGAGTAAAATATGATGGGGAAAGCAGAAAAGCTTAACAGATATTAATATTTTAAGAGTGTATAATTTTCTATGTGCATGTTACCTTATCACCCTGTTCTTGAGAAATATCCAGATGTCTCTGGCAGCAAACAACCGCCTCGTCAAAGCGGCCCAAAACCTTTAATGTGTTACCGAGGTTGCCACTGGCTTTTCCTTCTCCTATTCTGTCTCCTATTGTTCTGGAAATGCAAAGAAACATAGTTTTGGTGTTCTAATAAGTAAACGGTGGGTTCTATGACTGTATTCTCTCTATATTATTTCCCAGTTAGCCACTAAATAACTATGATATGGTAGTAATGCAAGAATCTGTACAGTAAAATTCCAATTAGTTGCTTACTTCCAATAGCACTGAGTCCCAGTGGTCCTGATTGAACTGTAATGTAACAAGTGAAATCTCCCAGAGCTCTTTAATCACTTCCCTGCTGAAATACCAGCTGCACTCACTGCGGGGAGGGAGGGGGGGGANGAGCTCTTTAATCACTTCCCTGCTGAAATACCAGCTGCACTCACTGCGGGGAGGGAGGGGGGGGATTACTCATACCAACTACCCAGCTGGTATTTGTCAACTGTTAACTGTATGAAAGTTAAAATCCCCTTTTTCTTACTGCTTCTCCTCCCCTGTGGAGGTATTTTGATGCTATTTACAGCTGATGTAAATAAAAGCTACTGGAGAGAGTAATCTTTTTCTCTGGAGGTGTCAGTGCATCAAATAGCAGAGTCATTAGCTTGTGGTTTTAATTTTTACAGCCTGGAGCACTGTGCAGAGCTCCTCCTGCATAACAGCGTTGAGTGGGGTGGTATAAATTATCTAGTTTCAAAGCTGTCTTGTTTTGCTAAAATTCTTCAATTCCAATTTCTTTGTTATTCGTCAGAAATTCGATGGTTTCATCCCTGACAGTTGTAAGCTTTGAGCTGCCCTGTTCAGTTAGTTTGATCATAAGGAAGCTTCTGGATGGCACTTAAAATTTTGCTAAATATAGGTGTCAATCTCGAAGTTGAGGTTAATGGAGATCATCATGAGTCTACAACAGAAAATCCCACCTTTTACCATAAGTATACAACAGCAAAGGTGCTGTCCTCACCTGGCCAAAGTCAGGTCATGTTTGTGGTATTCCAGGGCTTTCCCATATTCCTTCAGGTAGAAGTAGGCATTGCCAAGCTGGCTGTAGATGGCACTGAGGGTCTTCAGGTCTTCTGTGCCAACCTGCACGGCAGCCTCGAAAAACGCTGTTCCCCCTTTAAAGTCCCCCGCCTTGCACAGCCTCTCTCCTTCCAAGGCCAACTCCAAACAAGAGGCCTCCATCCTGAATTACACAAACAAAAACACACAAACATGGAGAGAGAAAACGGCATGAGCACACACACACTACCAGGAACAAAACAATCTAATATTTACACTGGTGGCGTAATATCCTCTCACAGCGAGGAAGAACAATTGGCAGTATCACCATGACAACAAGGTCTGTAGCCGTGTCAGTGGACCATTGCCTTAGCAACTGAGTTGGACACTTTTGCACTGATATGAGGACCTTGATAAGGTACTGCACTTCTAGCTCATTCTCACTCGTCTCATCCTTTTTTCAGAAGCACCTTAGAGATGGAGACACGCAGGTCTCTTACTTGGCTCCTATTTTGGCTAATTTCACAAAGCTGATTTGATTTGCAGATTCAGAGCATCGATTTACTCATACATGCCCACAGAGTAACTGTGTCTAAATTGTGACATTGGAGGTTTTTCTGACTGTGGTATCAACAAAAGTAAAACTAACTTGCATTTTACATGTAGAAATCGTCCCAAAATAATAAAGACATTATTGTTCAGAGCCCAGATGGAAAAATTAGCAAATCAGTGAGGCACTTAATCATGCAAACGTTATCCCTGCTCACTTTCTTTGTTGGACTGATATACTTAAAGATATGTGTGGCAGAAAAACAACTAAGACGAGAAGAGCCAAGTCTAGAATAGTCATCCAACCACCTCTACAACGAGGAGGTTCTGAGGGACTCGAAGGAGCTTTTTATATCATTTGACAAGTATGTGTATACTGTAAGATGGCATGTTTAAGCTCACCGATATACTGTTGAAAAGGTGTTTGTTTAAAATAAATCAGAAAATAGGTGTTATGTGAGAAAAAGAGGAAAGTAAGTTCAGGGTCACCTCAGTGGGTTTTTTCCATACAACATTAATTACATAATCCTGAAGACCAGCCAGTTTGTTTGCAGCTCTAATTTCCAGGTAAGGTTTGAGAGTGCACAGATGAGTGAAGATTATCCTCGAATCTAATCTGTTTTACTAATGGCATCTTATGTAGCATAGCAAAGGAGGTGTGCACTACTTGTGCTTTGGGCATAGCTGAAAACTCAAGGCAAGCGCAATCTTGTTTTGTTCTGTTGTAATGAAAACAAGATTATCCAATTAAGTTATGTTCTATTTGAGGTGGTGACATTCACATCTTGTAATTTTCTTAAATTTGCCTCTCACACCTCTACCGACAGCAGAAATCTGGCATCACACAACTATTTTAGGGACAAGTACTCTGTTACATTTGAGAGTGCTGCTTTGGCCTCTTGTGTCTACGAATTAAAGACTATTTCACTCAGTTATCACAGAGTTTGTGAAAAACTTGACTAATAATTGTGATGGTAGCATTTATTGGACCATTAATTAAAATCAATGGCATCTAAATTTTCTTAGCTTGTCCTGATCTAATGTAAATGGATTTGAAAAGGTCATTTGGTTTGCAAAACTTGCCCAACGACTGTCCTCAGATAAATTACTGTACAAGTTTCAGAGCTGCAGCAGTACCTGTGTTTTCGCCTGGTTCGTGTTTTGTCCACATACACCTGCAGCTCCAGGTGTAATGGCTTTAGCATAGCTTGAGGTCGCGGCCCATGGTGGACCAGCCTACATACAGCCCTCTCTGCTCCAGTCAGAGGGCATGGCTCAGATGCCATGAGGAAAAGGGTTAACAAGACCGTCTGCGTTAAAAATCTAAGTGATTATGAACTCAGAGTTGCTTTTAAGCAGCACGCTTATCATTAACATCATTAACATAATGCTAGGCTAGTAGTTTCATTAACATCAACTGAGATAACCATTTCAGATAGAACTGTCAGCTGCCGGTTTCTCTATTTTTACTGCGTTTGTATGAAGGCAAAATCCACAAGTCCATGATGCTGCACAAAACCTGGATGCAATCCATCTGGAAGTTTTACATGCAATCCAGCCAAAAATCACATCTGCTCTTCAAATCCTTTAGAACGTTCCAAAAAACGAACAGTGAGATTATCCAGTAGTCAAAACAGAATTCCATGTAGAAGTAGTTCCAGTTACAGTGATTTTTTTTTTTTTTTTTTTTTTTTTTTTTTACATCTACAGTTAGCACGTTCAACTAATCAAACTGAATTTAAGCAAGAAGATGAGGTATCAGCAGTTCAATAATCAATAGTTCCCACAACAGAAATGAGTTCAGTTCTTCTCTTTTTTGGTCCTCTTCAATCTCTCCTGAGCTGTGATTGGTAGAGCCACTGTTCTACCTTGCAATTACAAGCTACATTTTGGTACGAGAGAGGAAGTGCAATGAAGTAGACACTCTGGCTGACAGCAGGGGGACAGCCAGTGACAACAGAGCAAATGAATCCTTCTGAGCATGACCACTACCCCAGTATGAGACAATTACTAATCCAGTGACCTGCATCTCCTTGGTGGAAACCACTCAGTACAGAGTGGACCAGGCTAATCCAACTCTCTGCTGACACAAACAGAAAACATTATTAGCTCACCAGCCAAGATAATAAGACCGTCAATAAGGAGGAGATAGGGGACGTATAAATTGGATATACATTTTCATATTTTTACTAAAAAACAAAACAAAAACAAATGCATGAATAGTGTCAAAATGTAAAGAAAACCAGTTTGTTGATTTTTTTTTTTTTTTAATAATATTGCATTTTCATTCTAAAGCCTAAGTAAAAAAATCAGCTTTGATGTGGAAGTAACTCCTCTAACAACTGTGTGACGATCCAACAGAGGGTGTGTTTTTGTTGTTGCTTATATCTCTTTCTCAATTGTAGCTAGCAAAAAATAATCACCTATTTGATCTTATATACCCATAGAACTATTCTAAAAAAAAATATCAGAAGTTGGGTTTTATATAAAAATCTCACTCCACTCACAGCAGAGAGCTGATTCATAGAGAGAAAGTGGGAGAACACTGAAGTAGACCAAGACTAAGGCATGAAGATAGGAAAAAGAAACCAACAATATGACAAAGATTTTAAAAATGATTATTCTCCATAGAAGGTTTTTCACTAAGTGATTTTCATTGTTGCCATCTCTGTGGTTGGTGTAAGAATGGATGTGTGATACAGTCTGCTATTCTGTCCTCTGATTACCGCTCTAATTGGTCTGTTTGGGACACATTTATCCCATAATGGCCTGTCTGTGGTCTGAGGAGACAGACTCCCAGTGCTGTTACCATGGCAGCAAAGAGTATGTGTAACCTATTTCTCAGGTTTCACGTACTAAGTTAGTTAACCATAATGAAGATGAAGATGAATTATGCCATGTCTAATGATGTCTGCCCTTTCAGTGGAACAAAACATAAACCGAACAGAGAACCTTTATGAAACGATCATGAATCATATTGTAGATTATAATTTATGCAAAGATAATTTTCCTGTGCTTTGAAAAGGATGAGACAACTGTGCATGACAAATATGACAGATATTGTATTTTTGAAGGTAGCAATATCAATATCTGAGAGTATGAACAATGTGACAGCAATATATAGGCCTTTGTTTTTTTAATAACATATAAATATTAATAATCGTTTTTTTTTGGCAAGAATCCCTCAAATTTGGTTAATAAATACTCATGATAACTGCAGTACCGAGGCAGGATATTTTACAGAACTGAACATTTCCTATTTTAGTTTTAAGTTCTTGAGTTATCTCCATCATATGAACAAAATAAATTTTTAAAATATCAGATTAGCTAGTTATTAGTTGAACAGAAACAGCATCACATTTTTTTATACTTATATAAAAGGTTTATCGTTACAGTTCAAGCTAGCCTGTCTCGTTCACATCTTAGAGAGAAGTTAACTTTACCGTGAAGACACTAATATGAAATCACTTAAAAAAAAAAAAAGAAAGTTAACAACTAGCTAACATCAAGAATAAATCTTATTAGCCCAAAGCTAGCTCTGTTAGCTTAAACACTGACCTGTGAGTCTGTTTTTAGAAGCCTGTAAAACTGAAAATGGTCACAGTTTTTCTTCACCATTCTGAAAAGGACGGGATTCTTCAGTCTGTTTCAGGAGCACCGAAGTCGTGAATAAAAGGGTTAAAATATATAAAATAGGTCCGTGAATGTGTTTTGGAACCTGCACACAGTTTATTGTGTTTTCATTATGCGTCAGTGTCACACGTGCGACTGCGTGCGCATGCCGTGATGCGTTTAAGGTTTAAAGAGGGTTGTAAAAAATTAAAAGATTTTTTTGCCAAAATGTTAACAAAGCCACACGGTCGCAACTTAGTCATTATCAGCGATTATGAATCAAATCTGAAGTCAGCAAAGATGAACTGCAGTATTTGATTTGAGTTCAATGCCCATCTCTAATACTTGCTGTATTCTTCAAAGCAAGTAATATTTTGGTAGTGCTCTGCAAAACACATTGATATTACATGTAACTTGTGGTTTATAAGAATTTTTAATCCACCTGTGCAACCGGTAGCATGACGAAATCTCTGTCATCTATTTATTCTGAGTGAAATATAAGGAAACAGAGGTTCCACCGAGATTTGAACTCGGATCGCTGGATTCAAAGTCCAGAGTGCTAACCATTACATCATGGAACCACGCAAAGGGTTGATATTTATCAAGACTCTGGTCTACAACCTTTGTTGATTGCACTACATATTAAAGTAAAAGGAAAATGTAAATACCTATTCACTCTTTCTGCTTAGGCACCCTTTTAATGGCCCTGCAACTGTGCATAAACTTAGTTCTCCTTGTCTTTGCATATTATGTTAATTTGACTGCATTTGAAAGACAAGACTGACTTGTCAGAAGGGGTGGAGTGGTCGTGAAATTTGATCAAACTACCTTTCACTCCAACTGATATTCTCTTTTGTTTGAACTTTTGAATGATTTTTCCATGTACTAGCAAGTAGAAACAAGCTGGATGTCTTGTTGCATTTAACAAACACTGATCATGTAATTGACTGTGTCTCTGTAGCGTAACATAGCCATGACCAAAAGGCCTCAAAGTGCCATAGTCATTCCTTCTGGGCTATGCTGGTGTGTTCACATATAACTCTGATATTTTGACTCCTGCTGTACTTGATAGTTAGGGGTTTCTCTCAACAAATGAGTCCTGAAACTGTCATGTTTGTATGGAGAGAAGTGCACTCACATATGTTTATTTGGATCCCTGTTTTCAAATATTTTCAGGGGAGCCGAAACCAAATCTATCCATCAGCGAATCTCTCAGTCCCACAATGTTCATATTTTCTGATTTCCTATCAATCACGCATATTTCAGTCCAAGGGCATTCTGTCAAGATCTTGTTAGATTTTGTTGCCTAAAAAGGTCATTACAATTCTGAATAGCAATTAATGCTCAAGATCAATGAAGATAATATGAACAGGAGATCTGAGAGGCACAAGATATTAAATTTTAATTAAATGTCTCGCACTTCTCAATTATGGTGAATATACTTGCACACACTTTCATCTATTTGGATTTTATCACCTTATATTTCAAATATAATTTTCTTTTAAGTTCTCAGAGCTCATCCTGTGCCATCAGTTCCATAATATTCTATTCATAGATGTGTTATTTCATTCAGTGTTCTGTATTACCGTTCCCTTTGGTGGATTCATGGCTTAGATGTGAAACTCTGTGCTCAGAGTAGTAATCCAGCTATAATTACAGAGTGCCATGGCTAGTTGTCAGGGAAACCAGAGAGAAACTCTCGAGGAATGTTTTTCCTCTCGTTTGGCTTTGGTCAGAGCTCTATATTTCTTTCTTATTTTCTCTGAGTCTGCTGTAAAACTGCACTTTCTTCTCCCTGATTCCCTTTCTTTCACTTTTAATCTTGTCATCTGCAGCTCTAATAGAGCTGGGATTTAGTATTGTTCTGTGTGAAATGAATCACAGAAAAGAAAATGAACATTTAAGGCGGGATATTAAATTTTCTGTGATACTCCCAAAGTTGATTTCCTAAAATTAACTTTGAGATTTTAAGTATATCATGAGTTAGGTATACTTTGAGTATAAGGTATACCTTGAGTAAGGTATTTATTGTTTCACTATGAAGGGCATTTAAGGACAACTCCTCTGAATGATCTACAACCCCAGTTATTATGTTCTGTAGCTACTTCAAAATAAAGCATAGTTAAAGACTGGACAATGCTGAATGTGTAAATTAGACAAGAAAAGTATCTTTTACTCCTGTCAGTCAGGAAAAAGGCAGAAGCCAGTCTACCTACTGTTTCAGTTTAGAGGTTAATGGCTATCTGATGTAATGTTTGCATTCACATAAGCTTTAAAGCACATTGTTACACATAACCTGACACTAGTTATTGTGGTAATGCCCAAAAAGTAGAATTTATGCCCTGCACCAAAGGCATCTCCAGACAAAGTAAAAGCATGTTAATGGCATTGTTTGTTGAAAAGCAACCTTTTAACTGTTTCGTCCATATTTCCTAGGAATGGACAGGCAAATCAGCACGCACATGCACACACATATACACAACCCCTATTCCAAAAAGGTCACATGTTGATGTTATCTGTTTATGAAATAATGGGAGAACCACATGACAAAAAACAGCTCTCTCTCTCTCTCTCTCTCTCTCTCTCTCTCTCTCCCTCCCTCCCTGTGTTTGTCAGAGACATGACAACCTTGGAGAGCTTATGAATGTCGCTTCACCTCACAACTCAGCAGTAATTAACATTCCCAGCAACCCTCTGTTGTACGTGTGTGCATGTGTGTGTGTGTGTGGAAGGGGAAGTGTAATATCAAACANCCCTCTGTTGTACGTGTGTGCATGTGTGTGTGTGTGTGGAAGGGGAAGTGTAATATCAAACATGGCTTGAGTTGACAGAATAAGTACTGTGATTGTCTATTCTGTTAAATTTTAATTGGGTTTATTGGTTTTATAAAGATTAAATTTTCAGCCCCTAAATGTACGAGCTGAAAGTATGTCAGTGTTTATCCTTAATAGCAGCCAAATTTATCTGGTAAATATTAAAACCATTTATGTCAACTTTACGTGACAGAAGGTGCAAAGACAAAGCATATCCAATCAGCAGTTATTGTTGAACAAGTATTTTTGGTGTCAATGCTAGTGCCAGTTTTGACAATAATGTCAGATTAAAGTACTGATCCATGGAAAAAATACATTTAAAACTATTAATTACATGTGACATACAGAGTAGCAGTAAATGTCTCACACAAATGATACAGACCCAGTCATGCCAATGTAATAGCATATACAATATAACAACCTGTTCTGACTTGTGTCATAATAATAAAAAATCTGATTTATTGTGTTACCTCATGTTAACCCTTAAACTCAACAGTGTCATTTTATGATTATTTTATCAAAATTTGATTAATGCTATCTGAGAAATGGCATGACACATGGACAAGCACACAATGAATGATTACGTAATTGTGAAAATATACTAAGCTTTATCAATCCCTATAAGTTTTCTGTGAGATATTGCTTAATGGATGAACAAGTGGTGGATGAAATATGGTTCAGATTTGGTGACATGAGGGGGTAACAAAATTTGCAGATCAGAGGCAATGTGGTCGAATCATATGCAAAGACTGGGTAGAAGCGGTAACATTTTTGACAGCAGCTGCTATATACAAATCTGTCTACCCACAAATTCTGTGTGTTTGCTTCTCCTTCCATCCATGTGTTCCCTGACGTCACCACTCTATACATATGGTGTGATTTCACACCCACATGGCATCTTTAAAGTGAGTCCACATGTCCAATCTGAAGACACTCCTTGCTATTTTTCTGCCTACATCCACATCTTATGAGGCTCCTTTCAGTCTGAACACTCCAACCCCAGCCAGACCAGCATCTTGTTAATAACCAATGATGCTTGGATATGGAGCAGTGGCTAAAGGTCTTCAGCTTTAGTGCAGTGAAATCTGGATGGTCAAGTTACATCTCGCCTAGCTCCTCCTTAGCAAGCAAATCCTTGAGCTGGCAGCCCCTATCCTCCCTCCTTTCTCTCCCTTCAGCCGCTCCCTTCTCTTCTCTTTATCCTAACAGCCATTCATGGACAGGCTGAAGAGCAGATCCCCTGCTTCCCAAATTTCCCCCTAGGGTCCTACCTTGAATGTAGCCTCTTGCTGGCCAGATCCTGGTCCACACCGTTAGCAGCCGACTGAGCCATATCTGCTGCTAATCAGCCTCCTTCCCTGCTTCCTCCTGCTTTCAGGCCCCTTCACAAATACTTCCTTCTGAAGCAGCTGCCCTTGTCTTCTTTCTTATGCCGCTCCACTGCCTTTCTCTTTCTTTCTCTCTCTCTCTCTCTCTCTCTCTCTCTCTCTCTCTCTTTCTCTCTCTTCTTTCCTCATCCAGCAAGGCAATGGCAGCTGCTGAGGAAGTGAGGTATTGTGCAATAAACCATAAAAAAACACAGCCCCTCCCCCAAAATTACGTCACAGCCTGGGGAGTAGCTTGTGTGTGAGAGAGTGACTGTGTGGTTAGCAAGGGCAAACTGTCTTTCCCGTGAAAACATGCATGTGGACAAACATACCCATACTGTCTTGTATTTTCTCAAAATATGTTGTTATATCAATCAAAAATTATTAATTTTTTTTGTGTGTTTAATATCCATCTTGTTCCTCATCTCACAAATGAGCTTTTTTTTTTTCTCTATTTTTGAACAACTTTTAAAATCCTTGAAAGTAAATTACTAAAGTGAACATCAAATACCATGTTCACTTGTATGTCCTCTTACTATTCTGGTCACTGTTTGCTATATAAGTCATCCCTCTGCTTTATGTCTGGACTGTCACACAAGTAATAACATGGACTCCCTTTTCTGTTGTCATATATGTGATGTCATATCCTACATGCAACATATAAGGCATATTCATTAAAGTGATACAATATGTATAAGGCTGTCCAGATCTTGCAACATTTGCAAGTGGTAGAGCTCACCAAGGCCTTTACTGATTGATTTTTCAGGGAAAGCTACCAGTACGAAATGCTATCTGTTAGTGAAATCAGAATGGATTACCAGTAGTAGAAGCCCTGTGATTCCCTGGTCAACCTGGGTCCCTTTTCTTCTTCTTCCACAGCCGGGGAAGAGTTGGACTCCAGATGTCTCTACAAACACAGCTGACCCGTAAAAGTAGTTAGAAGTAGAAAAAAGGTCTGTCCCCTATCAGTCACAGCTCTTGATTATTCCCTACAAAAGCCTATTCCCTGAGAAACTCTCATGCCTTCCCCTTTAAGAGTATCTCCAGCTGGCAGACAGATTTGACATTGTGTATGCAAGAATTATCCCCTTTGTCTGTTTGCCCTCCTTCTTCCTCATCTCCAGCCCTGATGTCTGGTTCTTCTTCACCAACTTCATCGCTGACAGCTGTGTTCATCCCAGACTATCAGCTTCTGCTGACGGTGCTGCTAGCATGAAGCCTGTGTGTGCAGGGTCCTTTGTTATGTTATTGCTCCATTATGAGTCTTCATTGGAGCTGGTGACGCTATATCTGTTGGCCAGGGTTGTGAAATAAAAGCCTTTTTTTTTCTTTTCTTTTTTTTTTTATTGATGATGTTTGGTGACTGATTGAGGAACTTTGCAGGCTTGGACGGACATGAACCTCTCCTGCATATTTGAATCCTTAATCCCCATACCTAGACATTTGAGGAAAGACAACCCCCACTTTGAGTTGCCTCTCTCAAAGTTTATTCCATAATTTCCCTCACAAAACAAATGTTTTTCTATCTAGTTTCTTCCTTTCTGTTTGTCTTCCTAGAGAACTTGGGCTGGGTCATGTTCAAAAAGAATAGAAATAAGGCTAATTACTTTCAAAGTAATCCATTTTAATTCCTCCAATAACCCCCTATTTTCCTTTTCTTGATGAGTAATCTGATTACTTCCCCCACTACTTAATAGAGGCACTTGCATTACCAGAATTTTACCACAAGATGGCAGTATCGCAGTACTGAATGACAAAGCTTAAGGAATGCAATTTATTTCCCAACTTTTCAGATCTCAGAGATGCAGGAACACAGGAACATTTACAATATAATGAAATCAAATTCAAAACACCGTACAAGAATACTTAAAGCATTGATTCACTTCACATGTAATTTTCAGGTTGTGGTTTGTGGCGTTGTTGTTATGGTATTATTTTGTCAGATGTCTTTGTTGTATTTATTGTCCCATCACCTTGCTCTGCTGTTATTTCCATTGTGTCCACCCCCTAATATTAGTAATGACTTTTTAATTTATTATCTTACACATTTAGGACGAAATCAGCATCCAGTCAGTTAAAGCTTGTTTGTCTACTACAAGGCCAAAAACTTTTCCAGGCTTAAAGAATAAATGGACATGTTGACTCAGAGTTCTTAATTTCAGGCTGTGGAACAACCTGCCTGGCAGAATCAGTATCATCTTTAAATTTTGCTTTTATTGGAGTGCATTTTATGATCATTGGCTCTTATTTATTTTTTTATTTTTTCTTGACCATACTTTTTGAATTATGCGCTACATAATTCTATCTGCCTACTTGCATTTATTTATTTTTTCTTGGTAATGACTGAACATATTTTTTTCAGCATTTTTAGTACTGCTGTATCTTATTGCCTCTATATATTAATAATCTGCTATTTGCTCAAAATTTTCCTCTCTCTCTCTCTCTCTCTCTCTCTCTCTCTCTCTCTCTCTGATTTCAAGTTGTTATGGTGTGATCTTCACAATCCTGTTTTGGTGCAGCATGTAGGTCCTGGTACACAGATTCTGGTATGAATATGTGAGTGGCATAATGACAGTCTACTTTATTTATTTATTTAATAAAGGGAAGATAAGAAAGAATAAATATTAAAGATGTCTGATCAGCTTAAAGGATCATCAGTTGTCAGAGATGTTGAATGAGAGGCACAGGAAAAACAAGTTTTTTCAAAAGCATACTTCCTCATATACTGAAATCCAAATTTGTGAAGTATATCTTACATAATTACACAGGTGACTGATATAAGCTAAATATGTATTTTATTTAACTCACTGCCACATTTCTTATGTTGTTTGGAGCTCCTGGTTTGACAAATTAATAGCATCTGGAGCATGTTTGTTTTTGTATGATATTATATTGCTGCAATGGAAACCACTTGTTTTAATGAAATACAATTTCCACATTCAGTTACAATAAGCTCCTTGAAGCTCCTCTTATACTCTGTTTTTGTCTGTCTGAATAAGGTGTTTTCCCCTGGCCTCTCGCTTTGCTTTTTTATTTTTATGTTTTTGCGTTAATCCTCAAGCAGTTTGATCTTCTGTACTAAGAACAGCTTATTATAGCAAAGAATGAGTAAAGCAAAATGAGACTGCTGTAAGCTGATTTTAGATTTAAACTGGCAAATCCAACTTGTTACTACTTTATATGCCAGCCAGTTTTGATAAAAACAAAACATCTGCCTGTAATGTATCAACACAGGAATGAGGAACTGGAGTCACTGATTGAGACATTTAAATTTCCTTACTTGGTTATTTACTGCATTTTAATGCAACAGCATAAAAGTACATATTAGTATTTCATGTATTATTCATGATAATGTTAATAAATGTCAAAGTATGTCATATAGAAATAATAATATATTTGTATTTTATATGTGCTGAATACAAAATGTACTTCAGTTATTAAAAAAGGAACCACGGGTTGTGACCACATAGCTAGCAATATTTTCATTTCACTGTAATTTTTTATAGCTTTTTGATGAGGTGTATTTTGAAAAACAAAATATCTGAAGACTTGCACTAATAATTAAGTAATTTTGGTATTTACAGTGAATCACAAAAGTCATTTAAATGTTAGGCTTTTTTTTTTTTTTTTTTTTTTTTGACAATTTATCTTGTGTGAGAAACCATTTAACTCTGTTCGGTTCCTAAAAACAAATTTATTACATGTCAAAAATGAAGAAAAGCATAAGCTAAGGTGGCGCAAATCCATTTGTAACTACACGTGACTCCATTCAGATTTGGAGCGACCTCTTTGTCTCCGGTGAGATTCGACCCCACGACGTTTGGTCCGGAGGCGGCGTTAACCACTCCGCCATCTCCAGCTATGATAAGATCCTGTGTAAGAAGAGAAAACTGAAGGAGGAAGCTGAAAAAAAAAAAAAANAAAAAAAAAAAAAATACTCACACACTCCGTACAGTAGTACTCAACCAACAGGTTTGCTTGGTTGTGGATCAAAGCTGATCTTGACATATGCAAACTGATGTGCCTACTTGTGTGGATCTGCCAACTGGCGATTCCATTGAAACAAACAACATCGAAACTGGAATAAACTATAGTGAAATTTTGCTGTCGTAAAAGCGTAAGTGACTGTAACCCTTAAAACTTTAAACAGCAAAGCCATCCCTTGATACTACAAAGAAAGTGGAAGAAACCGCGCGCACTTTACTGTGGAATACCTGTCAGGGAAGAGGGATCATCATCCAAAGACTGTGAGTTCAAATCCCACGTCCAAGTTCAGAACGCTCAAAAAACAAAACACAAAAAAACAAACAAACAAAAAAAAAAAAAAAAAAAAGAATTTAAAAAAAAATCTATATATTATTGTCTTAGCTCCATTGAAATAAACTCAATGTAATTCAAACGTACTTTGGCAACAAACGTTCATTGATAGCAGGGCAGCAGGCTGGCATTATATGTGTTGGCTTTAATAGTAGATAAAACATTCTCTGTGCACTAGTGATGAAGTGATCTCTCAGGAAAACAAAGTGATGACAACGGGCTGGGAAGAAAAAAAAATTCATAATGGAAAAACACCTAATCTTCTCCAGTACTCATCCTGGGAGCTTCAAGGGAAAATGAAGGGAGGGCAGGAAGGGGAAAAGCAAAGGATGAGCCTTTAAATGTGAGGGATTGTTGCTGTTGCTCCTCTGTCTCATAGTGTGTCTAAAGATTCCAACTGGTGCTGAAGTCTTTTAGTCATATCCTTAAAGCTCTTTAAAGGCCGATGTTTTGCAGATATCCCCTAAGCATCAGCCTTAATTTCCAATCTCCTTAGCGTGGTTGTAAGTTTATCTCAACTCAGGCTCCCATAATGCTGTTTACCCATTTGGTAAACAGCAAAGCTGGTTAATGTAGGACAAAAAAAGAACAACAACAACAACAAAAAAAAAAAGGACCCAGGATCCCCAGTGATGACAGTGGTATATAAAAATCTATAATACCACTTTTATCTACTGTAAAAAAGATTTTCAAAATGTTATAATATCTAATTTTACCCTCTAACTTTATTAAATAATAGGTGTGAATGATCGAAATAAATATGCAATTTTTAGTCATTTTGCTGTAATTTAGTAACACATTTTATTCTCTTTGTTTGTGTTAGTATATTTCTCCTGGTTACCAGAGGGTGGCAGTGTTGCTTCCACCACTGTGGCTTGAGAAGATGATGACAATTGCATAGGTGAAGATTATTAGAGTACAAAAATATACAAATGACACCATCACGTTATGTAGCAAATCATGAAGATGTTTTTTAGTTGTTTATGTTTATCTGAACCTGGCATTAACTTATAAATAATACCACTAACAATCTGTGGGTGTCAGTCTGACTGATAATAGCCCATTTAAACTGTCATTACAGTAAATAGATTTCATAATGGTTGTATGAGTGTTTTTTTTTTCATTGCAATGGGTGCAACACCTGTAACAGGTGTCAAACATACATTTGTATTGAGCCCGTACCTGTCACTAAGTCTGCTGTAACCAGCCCCCACTTCCACCAAGTTTGTATTTTATAATGTGCACCCAACATATTTTTTTTTTTTAGCTATGGCCAGCCATAGAATGAACTGGATGTTTTTAAGGGGAAAAAAAATGCATCAGACAATATGTCACTTGATAATCTGTGCAAACTGACAAGTGGCTGCAAAACAGCATATGGGGATGTGATTTAGGGGGAAAAAAAGTATTGATTTGTGTTCACAGCTTATACTCAGCGCCTCCACTCATTCTATAAACAGGGTGTTATCTCCCATCAAGCTGTGTGTGATTATAGAAAGTTCTCATCTAATCTGGAGGAACAGAAGGAAACATGAAATGGTCGGAGAATGAGTAGCAAAGCAGCAGAAAGTGTGTCTCAGGTTAACATCTGGGTGTGTTTGTATGTCAGCTTGTCTCTTGTCTTTTCTTTAAGATTATATATCATCTTTGTCTGTCGTGTGTGTGTGTGTGTGTGTGTGTGTGTGTGTGTGTGTGTGGTTCTGTCAGTCTGGCCGAATGCTGAGCCATGTGAAGCTGCTCTGTTGTGGCTCCTTGTTCTTGGCCTACTTTGGAAGAGGTGAATTGAGGGCAGCTTGAGTCTATGGGTAAGGGGATTAGGTCTCCAAACACACTCCTCTCCAGTTTGGGATTTTGCCCCAATCCAGACACTTAAAGTCTGCCAGGGATTAAGATAAAGAGAGAAGTAAGAGCGGCGTGTATTGTGGTGTGCGTGGAGACAAAGCCAAACTAAGGAGGGGTGCATGGTGGTGAATAAAATAAATTAAGATGCATGGTGGTGATATTATCTAATACATCAATGAAGCATTTGTTGACCTGTTTTGCTTTGGCATGTGTCATGATGTCAGTCAGTTTTCAAGGGATAAGAATGGAGAAGCTGTTCTTTTCATTTCCTTTGTGTTGGATCATCTCTGCTTAATTTGGCGATTTAATGGCTTCGTTCCTTGTTCAATATATTTGGTATTTTCAAGTTGCTGGTTCAGACAACACCAAAGCAGACTCTTTGTATTATCATAGAGCTGTTAAGAAGCATTATGATGCATTTGATAAGCTGAAGTGGTCACATTTACCATTCTGTTCCACAGATAATTTTTCTCATATCTAATTAAAATCTTCCAAGTAAAAAAGAGCATCATCTGCATAAATGAATATTTTGGGAAATCCAGGGATGGAATGACTGATGTGCATTTACCATGTACTCAAGTACTGTACTTAAGTACATTCTAAGGCACTCATTCTTGACTTTCATCTACTTTTCAGAGGGAAACATTTTTCTTTTTAACTCCACTATATTTATTTTAAGGCTTTTGGAGTAAGACCTTACATTCATTCATCATGACATAAGGTGCTTTGGTGGTCTACAATGTGAACTAATTGCAGCATCCTTAGGTTTGAGTCTAGCTTCAATCAGAATCACATAAGATCTTCAGTTTCTGTTGCTGGGTATATAAACTTGTATCTCACCCTTGTTCTGGCTAACAATGCATTTTGGTGTTATCTCAAGAGTTTTAGGAAGTGAGGTTGTGTTGCTCACCTTGTAGAGGAGTGTATAATCCTTTAACTGATCATAAAACATAAAAATCCTCCAAATTAGGGATACCTTGATTTTTGGATGAACACTTTATATTTCCAATTTTGAGGATTCTTTATTATTTTAATTCAAAAATGTTGTATTTTCAAAAGTTATTTCATCTTGAAAACGAAATCCTGCTATATGAAAATCCTTAAACCATCAATCATAGAAGTCTAATTTAACACTTTGACAGGAACTGTTTTTCACAATTAATACTTTTAAGTTGATATTTCAATAAAGTTTATGCTAATACTTGTTTTAGTAGAAATTTGAATAGAAAGCTGTTTCTTGTAATGGAGAATTTTCCCATTTGGGATTATGGAGTACTGGATTTGGCTTCTTCCACCACGAGTTGTATCAGAATTTTTCTGAGTTACTTTAGCATCCTTCACAATGAACAGGTGGATTCAAGCATCATGAAAGAAGTCTTTTAGTGGCAGGTCCTCCTCTGAATTATTTATTGGATACATATAAGAGCATCAGCTTGAGGAAATTAATGTTTCTGGGGCTCTTATTTGGCTTTGGAGTCTTCACAAGAGTCTGTCTTGTCCTTTGTCTTGATGGGGGNCCCCCTCCACCCTGTGTCTGGAGGCTCCTCCTGGTGTAAGAGGCCACTGCTCCATCACGCTCCTCCAAGAAAGTGGGTCAGGAGTCTGAGACTATGGAATTACTAACCATCAGGCAGGCGTGTGCCGGACCACCTCTTATCCCGTAATGTTTAGACTTAGACATACCCCCGCCCCAGTATTAGAAAGGAAAAAAACACCACATGCCCTTTACCCACCCATACCCACCTGACATAAAGGAGAAAAGCTAAACCCAAAGTGATGCTAATTGCACAAGTTCCCTAAAATCATGACTGTAGATATTTATCAAAAGATTATATTAATATGCAAAAAAAAAAAATTAAACAAATAGAAAAACATCATAGATGGTCTGTCATCCTGGAATGTGTGACTTNAAAAAAAAAAAATTAAACAAATAGAAAAACATCATAGATGGTCTGTCATCCTGGAATGTGTGACTTGTATTATATTGTCAATTAATTGTTTTCTAATTTACAGAATCCAGGCCAGCTCAGCAATAATGACATCTAATAGCGACACCATGATAAATGCCAGCTTTTAAACAGCTGACCCCAGTGATACTTATGGCAAGCTGGATGTCTGCTATGCTCTGACATGGAGTATGATTAATCAGCAAATAAATTACTAATAATAAATATATTCATTTTGTAGCAAAATGATTACATCCATCATCCGAGGTCACTCTTGGCCTTTTACACACTCGTTAATAGGTCTCCCCCTTTGCTTTCTCCTATGTGGAAACTTCGAAAGAGGAGGAAAGCTGGATACAAAGTAAGAGCACTCTGAGGTTTTATAGATTAAATCAAAGTGAAAAGGGCTCAGATCATCATTTGCAGCAAAAGCTGGTGTGAAAAAATAGAGTTTATCTAGTTTCAGAATCAGGGTGCTTTAATGCTGCAGAGGGGGAACTGTAACTCATCTGCTCGTCTTTGTTTTGGAGCAGATTGGGGGACTGGCTAACTGTGTGTCTCGCAGGGTTCATTAGAGAGAGAAGGGCGGGGCACAGATTTAAATTAGAGTTCAATTACAAACATACTGCCACCTGTGACCTCCATGAAATTCTCAAGGAACTCAACTTTAAATTGAGTTATAATGGCTCATTCAGCTGATTTAGTATTTTGTTACAATCGTGCTTTTAACGCCTTGTATCGACATAAATCAATAAAAACTGGCATGTACAAATTATACATAATACATTATAACAAAACAGAATAATAAGTTCACATTTTCAGGTCAATATTTGTCCAGAGACACAAATTTCCCAAGTCAATATTTATACTGTTTTGTTCTATATTGTAAATGTAAGTGTGAAATAATTATTTTAAATTTGAAGTCTTTAACTCCTGTTAGCACCTCCATAAATGCATGAATAACTGTGCAAAGGTTTTTATCTCATATTTCCTCCAATTTGATACCAGGAGTAATGTATTGCTTAATTTCAGTGTCCTTTAAAAGGCACCTGATTGTAAAAATCTCAAATGAAATTTCACTTAGTTAAAATAATTTCTGCAGCTCAAAATGTGCTATTGTAAACCTTAGGTCTGCTCAGCTTATTTTACACCAGTATATAGAGTAAACACTGAGCTGAGATCATGAACAAGTTCTCCAAAATTCTTCATTTTCTCTAGTTTGTTATCCAATCAAACATCTACTATCAACAAACCAGATAGACCCCACAGTACGCCAGCATCTGCAAAGACAAGCTAGGTCAAGCATCAGCTCTGCATGAAAGGTTTGAACTCTGACCTCCTAGGCATTATGTCTCTGACTCTGGGTGGCTTATCATTGCACTGAAAAGCTGATATTTCCCACCCTGGACAAAGACGGCTAAAACACAACAAACCCAGATGAGTCCCCAGACGGTCCGTCAGAACTGAGGAGCACCAGCCACCATATAAAAGGAATGGACAATTGTTGGCCTTTATTGTCTGACCATGAAACTAGGGACACATGTTGGGTTGTAAAAGTGTCACGGCCTGACTGGAGGGCCATTGTACTGGTTTCCAGTGGTCGCGGTCAGGCTTTGTTCTTGATGTTGTTCATCATTAGCATATCAATATTCAAAGGAGCTGATGCTGGGCAGAGGTGGCAGCCTTGTTCAGCCGGAGAGCGAACAATGAAACCTGCATTCAACTCTTAAGGGCCAGCTGTTGAGTTAACTAGATAGATTGATAACAGAGAAATGTGATGAACGATAAGCTGAGAGCATTTTTCTACAGCTTCAGTCCTGCTGTTGTTTCTGTCCACATACCAAGATCATTTCAAATTTGTTACAGTAAACACGAAACACTTTTGACCCATTTCTCCAGTTCTCTACCCACAGATCCTCCTGGGGTGAATAACAAAGGACTAAATGGTGTCATCCATTCAACCCCACAGCATCCCTCCAACCCACGACCTCCCTCCCCTTTCTAGACTCAAGCCAGCTGACCCTGAGACTGGCAGGCTGGGGGACAGTTAACCGCATGTGTGCTTGAGTATGTGTGTGTGTGTGTGTGTTTGTGTGTGCGTTGAGGACCAAAGCCACCAGAGAGTGTCGGTTACTCCTACGGCCAAGCAGAAAAGCGGTTGGGCAGTTTAGCCAGCTGCTGGGGGAGCTGGCCACGGCTGGCCCCGTCAGTGAAACCTTGCCAGATGGAGCTATTTCAAAACAATAAGAGCTGTTTATGATGGCTAAAAACTAGAGGATGGGTCTTCTGAGGACTAGCGGATGGAACTTTATCAACAGCAAGAGTAGACGTAGAGGTGTTTAATAATTTAAAGACTAGCAGAGGTGGAAAGTACGTTTACTAAATGATGTTCTTATGTACATTCTTATGCTATTTTGTTCTTTTGCTCCATTGCATTTCAGAGCGATATATTCTACTGCGCTGCATTTTCTGGTAGCAATAACGACCAGTTACATTGTAGATTAAGACTTTATTCAGTATGTCATAAAATCACAAAATATTGCTATTGCTGGTTTTGGTGGAAATAAAATATGTATGTTTTGGGTAAAGGACATCTAACATTTCTTGGGTTATTCATATTTCATTATATAATTTTAATTTCTTCATTCCAAATGCTCCTAAATTGGAAATATGAGGTTGTTCACACTGTCTGATGATAAAAGCTTGTATCTTCAGTTTTGGAGATTTTCACGAATAATGCAGTTATATGTACCAGGTGCATATTAATGTATCATTAGTGACCAGTGCATACTTTTGGATGCTTGACTATATTTTAATGCTAATACTTTAACTTAACTGGAATTTAGATTTTTAGAAAAAATTTTTTACTAGTAATTAAGTATTTTTCCATTGAGATATTAGTGTCTTTACTTAAGTAAAGGATTTGACTACTTGATCACAATGAATGAGTAGGTGGGTAATGTCAAATGTGTTCTGGGTGTTCAACCATATTCAAAGCCATATTTGAAGACCTGCAGGAATACTTTTGGTTCTGATCAGAGATAATTTCCAGATGTAGTCTGTCTCCGTGTCATGAGTCATCTCCCTTAAAACAGCGGCACTAATAAGACTTCATAAGTCTGCTTTTGCCCTCTACTCTTACATATTGACTCTCATTGGTTGTTTTTAGGGCCTTTAAAATCCCATAACATTTCTGATGTCATTCTTATCTTTTAGTGACAGTCATGTTTCTCTCTCTCTCTCTCTCTCTCTCTCTCTCTCTCTCTCACACACACACACACACACACACACAACTTGCTTGATTTCTCTGTTTTTTGCTCCAGACAGCAACAGGCTGAGGTGTCCTGGGACTACTCCGGGCAGGAGTAACCAAGCCTGGGTAATGAGGCGTGTGATTGGTCCCCTCCCTCTTGGACAAGGCCTGTCTTTGGAGGACATGATTGATCATGACAGGAACACAATGGCAGCCTGGTGTCAGAGGGATGGCATGGGTGCACATGGACCCCCACAGCAACACTGGGTTGCCCAACTCAGCTGTGTATAAGCAGTTACACACACACACACACACACACACACACATTTGTTTGTACANCAACTCAGCTGTGTATAAGCAGTTACACACACACACACACACACACACACACATTTGTTTGTACATATTCAGGATTTCACATATTCATTTGCTTGGATATAATATGCAAAATAAAATCTCTTGAAATAAGCAAGGCCATGTACTGAAATATATGACATTAAATGGATAAAGAACATGGTTTAGCAGTATGGATAAAACAATAAATAACATTAGCTCACAAATTAACCAAAAAAAAAAAAAAAAAANAAAAAAAAAAAAAAAAAAAATTCCTGAGAAGTTTGCAAATAAATAATTTTTGGGACATCACAAAATTATCTACTTATGTAGGAAAAATGCCACCCTGGCACCCTAACAACTAACCTCAACTTTTTCCCTTCATGAATAAAATGATAAATTCATCTTCCTTTCCTTTATTGTTGTATATCTGCATTTCAGTCCTTTAAGTTAATGCATTCAGTCATAGATTTGTGGTCCTGGCTACTGCTGTTGGCCTGTGTTTTGGCTTATTTAGCAAAACTGCTGCATTTATAAGATGTGCAGTTAATAAGTTACTGTTGATGCATAGCCATTCTCACAAAGTGCTACTGTTGAAGCAAAACCCCAAAGATTAATTCTTTAATTTTTATTTTCCCACCACATTCTATATGTCGCCAGACTAACACTGTGTACTATATATAATGTCATAATTGAGGTATCCATGAATTGATCAATAGTGCCATGCCATAACATACCAACTGCATGTAGCATACATGACACTTTTTCTACGATAGTAATAATGGTTTATGTTTTAAACATACATATGTTAGAGAAAGCATTAATGAAAAATAATATTTCATATTTGCATTTGAATTCTTGTAATTCTTACAAGTTATTAAACAAGTTATTAAACTGAATATTTGAATGTAACAACCAATGCAATAGTTTGAGCTGTAGTTCAGCTTCAGCATTAACCATCCTGTGAGTAAATGGAACATTTTTTAAAAATATAATCCTATTTTCTTTTTGGTTTTAGCTTTGATCAGACACTCTCAGCATAAGTTGACTTTTGATCAATTTTATAGTTTATATAAGTAAAAAGTTTGAAAATAAAAACATGAGCTAAAGATCCTGTGAAACACAACTGTTGCTGTAAGATCCATACGCATAAAACTGTTGCATTCTCTTTTCAGGTACCCCCCCNCCCCCCCATCATAGATTTCATATTCGGCATACCATTCATTCTTTTGAATTGACCCTCCACTTTGAGTACCAAGACTCATCTCATCCACAGAGCTCTTGTCAGTCTATTAAATCTATACCAATTCAAATTGTAACCAAATTCTAATAGGTGCAAAAGCCAAGCTCTTTATGAAGGACAATTAACAGCTGATTGAAGCTGCTTTCTCAAGTAGGACGCAGGTGTATCAACATTTTACCAATTTTCTGTGATGATACTCTTTATTGTGCAGAGGACAAACAAAGCAGGATACAAGACTGAACGTATGCTAGAGGTTGGCTCATCGTGATATTTATGCCTGGGAGCTGAAGGTACCAAAATCAAAAATTGGTGTATTTTAGAATTTTTTAATGTGCACACAGTTTCACATTTTTATTGTAGACTTTCATTTTCTTCATTACAAAAAAAAAATAAATAAAAATAAAAAAATAATAAAATAAAAAAAAAACTGATTGTGCAACTTGAACGCTTCTCCAGTTAATCATGTATAAATACACAGCACCATAGGAAGGAAATTATGTCACGTGTGCACAGTTCTATAGAGGAAAAGTCTCTTTTCACATGGGGTCATGGGGTGAAAGGACGGTAAAGCTGTCAAGAAGATAGCATGTTGTTGTGCTTCTGGCTAAGAGTCTAAGCTACTCTGATGCTGCATTGGCTTTAGGATCAGAGAGTTACTGTGTATGGCTCCTTCCTGATTTCCAAGCATTTGTTCCTTTAATCTGCATAAAGATCCAGATGGAATTTGGCCAGACATAAACCTCACTGTTTATCAATGAAAACAACAGGAAAAAAATGTTTGTATAGCCTTGAAATATTCATGTAAATATAGTGGAAATGCTATAGGTGGTGGGAGGGGAGACGGAAGGTATAATGAATAGGAGAAAAGCTTTTTTTTTTTTTTTTTTCCCCATAGCTAGTTGCTTTCAGTTTGGGAGGCCTAATTGCCCTGAGTGGACTAATGATTAGATTAGGTCTAATTGGCTTAAACCACTTGTGGGCTAGCCTTCTGGGTGAGTAAAATTGAATCAAAGCTGTAGGACTATGTCAGAGTAGTTCATGTGAGCTGAGGTGATAATTGGCATATGTGAAAGGAATGCCAAGCAAAAAAGAAAGAAAGAAAGAAAGAAAGAAAGAAAGAAAGAAAGAATCTACTTGTTAATGACATACAGTTAGTAGTTAAATTATTAANAAAGAAAGAAAGAAAGAAAGAAAGAATCTACTTGTTAATGACATACAGTTAGTAGTTAAATTATTAAGGTGTCATTCAAAATAATGATTACACATTACATATTGTAACCACAATTATTTTATAAATATGTGTAGAGTTGTGTAGCTCCAATTAGAACGTTAACTCTCCGTCCACTTGTCAGTGATGCGATTTGATCTATTTTTAACCAAACAAAAGAGAGACGCAGCGATAAAAACGCATGACAATAATGTTCAGAGCTATGCGCAATTGCCCCATTGTGCGCTTTGAAAGCAGACACGTGCACCACGACATAGATAAGAGGTGTGTGTGTGTGTGTGTGTGTGTGTGTGTGTGTGTGTGTGTGTGTGTGTGTGTGTGTCACAGGCAGGGAAATATAGGAGCAACATACACGCCTCCAGCCCATTCAGAGAAACTCCCCTTTCAGCACTCTGGACAGAGGCAACACTCTCCACCCACTCGTGTTGTGTCTTTAGTGGGTGCGTGTGATTAAACTCGCAGGCTGCCGGGCTCATTGTCAGGTTGTCTGACGCTGGTTATGGTCAGTTACTATTTGACTATCACCCACCTCTCAGCTCCATCTAATGTCTACCTGATCACACGGAACCAAAGACCAATTTGCTGCATATTCAAAGGAGAAAGATCCACGGGCATCCTTTACATATTTTGTAGAAGTCACGCTGGTATTGAGAGATCTGAATCTGTGTCTTCAAGGGCTAAACCACCAGGACGGTACGGGTTTGAATCCACCTCCTTAACTTGTAATCTAACATCATAGCTTGTCTGTGGGCGCGTTTTCTTCAGCCTATTGAAGCAGAAGCAGCAGCGGAGCCTCTTCAAAATGTTGCTTGAACATCCGGGGTCAAGCTGTCAAAACACCGGGAATTTCTCCCGGTACAGTTCAGGCCAAGGTAAGAGCCTCATTTAATTATTCGTGTGTGTATGATGAATTTTTTCCCCCCTATTTTCATTTCTTGTTTGGGGAAAAACATAATCAAATTAGTCCCTAGAGTCCAACAGGAGCAAATGAACTTAAATTGGTTTCCTGAGGTCCGTTAATGAGTCATAAATTAAGCGTGAAATTGAGATAATTTAGCAAATCGTCACAGCGGGAAGAGGAGGAGGCTCTCGGTTTTATTGAGTGTATTTTGACAAGCATGTAACTGGGCTTGTAAGCTGTGAAAGGACCATACCGGTGATTTTGCATGTCCGAGCACAATAAATACACACAGATTAATAACATTTTCCCAAAAAAATAAAAACATGTTTTAGGTTTCATGTTGTTTTACCAAATCCCTTTTTTTTTTTTTTTTTTTTTTTTTAATCAAATGACGAGGTGTTGCACCCACCTTAAAATCGAATGTTACACCTGTTAACACTTACACACGATTGTAGAGTTGGGCACGGGTGTTTTAGTTTCTTGGTACAAGCCGTCTTATTCTGGAACTACATTTCCAGGCAGAGACACACAATTTCTGTCCAGTCCAGTATCTCCATGTTGGATTGTTAAATTAATAACTTTGACAAAAATAAATAAATGAATTTTTTTTTTAAAAAGCAGACATTTTGTTTGCTGCGATGGGTTACCTATCTGAAGCACGTTTCAAGTCTTTTTAATTGATTTAAATAGCATACTGGAATGAACTGAAATAATGAAGGTAGGAAAAACAAATCTAAACTTTACTGCTCAGTAGTATTACTTTTTTCTTTTCTAATAATTCTAATATTTATTCTCCAGTAGCCTAATTTTTTTTTTTTTTTTTTTTTNTTTTTTTTTTTTTTTTTTTAGAAAATGCTTGGCAGCAATGTAACATGTATTTATTAGACTCAAAAGCACCGGTATGCTCCTTTAAATTTGTTAAAAGAAACCCAGAGTCTTAAAATGGACACGGACTTTAGGTGATTAATAAATTTGCTTTTTAGATGAACAAACAGACTGAAGGTGTCAAAGTTTTTGGAAAACCACGTTTTTCGGTAACTCAGGCTGACGCTTGTTTGCGCATCGTTTCGAGGCGCGTTTTGCGCTGAGTGCGGGAGACGTTATGAATCCGTAATAAGCTTTCATTGTTGGAGAATCACATCAACAGATGTTACGCGCGTGCTGTCATTTCACACCGCCGCTTGCGGTTGTCACGGGAGCTCAGGGCGCAAGTGCGGGGACGGAGAGAACACCGGGCGCAGCAACAGCCTTTGCGAGTCCGTGACAGACTGGCAGCAGGCGGGGAGCAGTTCCCACCCGCAGCCCACGACTCGAAATGGTCAACAGGTGTCAAATTCCTCCTTTGACAGGTGGGACACCTGGGGTTTGGAGGAGATGATGCCTTCACTGACAGCCGGAATAATCAGTGGTTTCTATTAATAGTTAGCTACAGGTTGTTTAAACTGTTTGTGAAATAAACATTTTTAGGCCGGTGAACTCAAAACTAGGTTTTTACTTCAACTAAGGAGTTAAACGGTTAAATAAAAAGGTTGTTTCAGCCTGAATTATATAGTTTTTACAAATTTTAAGAACAATTTTATGAAAACAACTTTTTGAATCCAATCACCCGAATTATTTTCTAGCCAAACCTGGCAATTTCGATTTCATTCAAAAATTAAATAAATTCTACGAATTTATTTTTCCATCGTTGTGGTTTTCACTGACTGACTGACCATTTACCTTGATGGTCATTTTATAGCTTTGTTGTCACATTACTGTCAGGCTCACCCTGTCAGGCTCACCCCTCAAAAGTGAGCGATCAATGTGACATAAAAAAAAATATTACAAAGCTGAAAAGTAAAAGCGGACCCATGAAGCCCACACCTTTTTCCAAAATGTCTTTCATATACTTCTGAAATACAGGCAAATAGGACATTGATTTTAGATTCATCAGAGGTCCGGGCGGCCGTGGCACTACCCATGATTTCCCCAGGCGCTCTTTTGTGCCAAAGATCAGTGTCAATAAAATTCATTGGGGTGTTGGCCCGATCAACATGTTATTGAACAGCCAATCTCTCCCCTAAATAAACACTTGTCTTTGAGCACTTCACACACTTGAGATGAAGTATGTGTGTGTGTGTGTGTGTGTGTGTGTGTGTGTGTGTGTGTGTGTGTGATAAGATATTTAGAATTAGATATTTAAAGTCTGATCTGTTACAAATAGTTACTAATTTCTCAATTTCTCCATTCGCCAATTAATTTGTAATAATAATAATATTAACAATGATAAGAGTAATAATAAAACCACATTTTCATCAGTGTGTTTTTCCAACATTAATCCATATTGGAAAAATAGCCCTTCACTAAAAGACCTGACGTCCTTTTATCCACTTAGTATTTGCTGAAACGTGAAATTAATTCTAAAAACGACAGTAACTGCTTGTATGAGAAAACAATATTCAGTATATTAACATTATGAACCACAATAAAACAAAAGAGCATTAAAAAGGGCTTTTAATAACATTCTAGTAACCTGCCAGGGCCCAAAACTTCCCTTTACGCATGGAAATAGCGAAATTCTAATTTAAAAATAAAAATAAAAATACTAAAGACTTATGAAAAACAACTTTTGTGTCGATTTACAAATTATAACAACATCATAAGGCTATGCAGAAGACTGAATTTGTCGAGACTGCTGGCCTGTGGGCTATTTTTTCTAAAGTGCTCATTGTGTCCAATGAGACTCCATTTCAGAATCGAGAAAAAGTCGATCCAGGATAAATTGAGCATTATTCAAACTCAGTCTGGCAGTCAAATTAAATGTTAGGGTGTTTTTTGCAGTATTGATATTTAAATTCAGAGCGCAAAACTTTTTCCTTATTCAGCGAGTAATTACAGTTATTGTAACGCGTTTCTGGACAAGGTTACTTCCCAATGCTGAAACTCTATTGGCTTTTTCTCTCACCTCCCGTTTATTCTTCTTCCGGGTAACATCTCTGTAGGCGATGTTAATCTATCTCCCCGTCGCCAAGGAAACGGCGCGGCGTAATCCTGCACGGGGCTCCAACACAGTGAAGCATAACGCGAACTCCAGCGCGCACTACGGCGTTTGTGTTCGCCTTTGGGTATCTGCTACAGAAATTTATCCAGCACCTGTGTGTGATAGATAACAAACAAGATACGTTATGAATGTAAGCGTGAATCATGCGTAATGGATGGACATAGTGAGCGTAACTCTCCAAAAGGGGCACCAAATAACACGGAGATGCTCCTTGCCTTGCTGGCGCACAGGGAGGAACTACGCAAAGGTAATCACAAACGAGAAGATATTTAATCTGTTCCATTTGCATTAATTATGTATATTTCATATATGAACAGTGAAAAGCTATCCATATGTTTGTGTTTTGTTCTTTTGTTTTTTGGAAAAGAACATTTGAAACACTAATCTCTTGGTGTGAGATAATTATAGGCTTTTTTTTTTTTTTTTTTTTTNTTTTTTTTTTTTTTTTTTTGCTTTGGCTAAAGGACTATTATTTACCATTTATCAATAAGGTTTGCACAAGGAGAGTTTAAAAGATTCAAACTTGATGATTCATTCGATTCTCAGTCTCCTGGATCATATTTTTCTTTCTTTTTTGTCGCTGAGTATCCCAAGACAGAGACGTACAATTTCTGTTGCTCCAAAACACAACTTTCACGAATTTTACGCACTAAAATGTAAACCATAATTTGTCTGAACGATCATTTAAATATCTATATAAAGACCCACTCTATACAAAAGAAGTCAGCCCTTAATTAGTTTATCTAAGTTTTTAGTTTGGATATTTGATTTATGCATCCTTTGAAGCTGATATTTATCATATAAATTCAAATTCAGAGCTACATTCAAGGTGTTTTTTTGTTTTTTTGTTTTTTTTTTTTGCATTTTAAATGATTATAACACGATCACTTTCCTCCTTTTATACATTTTTGAAGGGCATACATCTGGGTGTAATGGTGTCATGAATTTATGTAGGTGATTTCGATTGGAACTGGCAAGCAACTATATTTTTAATATTCCAGGTACATACAAGGTGAGCAAATTACTTGGAGAGGCTGGATTGAACCGTGAGACCACAGGACGCTGCTTTCTAGTTTTACAGAGCCTCTGAATTAATGATAACCTTGATCCACCTGTTCTTGACGTGGCTCCCACTGTACTGTGTTCGCCTTTCTGCTGATGCCAGAAGAAATGCTCCATTAATGTTTCATGAATTGCCCACAAGTGAACAATAGGAACGCGATTCCTTATACGGGTGGAATATGAAGTGGCTGTGCTTCTTTTAATTAGTAATAACCTGGTGCGATAATGCATTATTTGGCTTTTGGGTTGTCTTTGTCTTGAAATTTCCCAAAAGTTTGTGTGTGTGTGTGTGTGATAATTTTGTCGTTTGTGAGTTGAACGTGTTTTGAGAAATACCTCAAATGTGATTTTGATGTCATGTCGTTTGGTGATGGTTACACAGGTAAATTAATTGTAGGGCTTAATTGGGGGGGCTGATGCAAAAAAAAAAAAAAAAAAAANAAAAAAAAAAAAAAAAAAATGTAACTCATAATTAGAAAATAAAAATATAAATCAGCCAACACAACTATATCGTCAGTAGGCCTGCATGCATTGTCTCCTCCGCCATGTAAGTCAATATCAGATGTTTCTAAACATACATTTATATTTTTGACAAGTGTTTTAGCTTTCTATTCACCTCTATGATATACATGTATTAAGCTCATCCTGGTTTTATTTGTATATTTTTTTTATAACTGAAATGAAGCTGTAGGTCAGTGTAAATCTTTCTAAATCGAGTTATTTAATAGTAGTACTGACCAGATATTATGTCGATGATAGTTTGTTATAAATGTAGACACACGACTTATTAAAGCTTACTGTGGTGATAGTGAATATGCCCCTTTCCTCTGTTACAAAGCATGGCTTTTTTACAACTTGCTGTATTATGATGATTTAAAAAATATTTAATTTAATACAATGTTAGAAAAGAGAAAATAAGAAGTGTTACATCATTATTTCACTACATTACATTTAGTTATATATTTAAAAAATATATGATATATGTTATTCATAAGAATATTCGTGATGATGACGATGATGATGATCGATGATGTGATGGTAGTGGCCGTAATGATAGAAGAGATCACCATTTTATTTATTTGCATCACATGCTATCAATCGAAATCAATTTGCTCTCTTGCTGAGATGAAAATATTATTTTAAAGACTATCCGTCCATTTTATAATGAAATAATATATCCATCTAATCTACAAACAAAACTGGCGCTTTAATTCCTGCTTTCGTTATAATGAGAAATAAGGACATTGCTATGAAAATCAGAACATACAAATCACTTGATTCAATGGAAATTATCAAGTATGACCCACATCACGCTTTTTACTGTCTGGATTTTTAAAATTTCCCTTATAAAATACGCTGCCTTCAATTTGATTAAACACATTATAAATCAACCTGAGGGTGGATCTTGAAGTAAACATATTTAAATTTTGTTTCCATTCTGAGCTTGTTAACAATGCTTTTATCCATAATATTTTATCTCACAATGATCAGTGCATGAACTGAAATATTGCTGGGGTTGCTGCGTCATGTCTCCTCCAGAAATCCCAGTATGTGCAGGCTGCAATCAACACATCGTGGACCGCTTCATCCTCAAAGTGCTGGATCGCCACTGGCACAGCAAGTGTCTGAAATGCAGCGACTGTCAGGCGCAGCTGGCGGATAAATGCTTCAGCAGGGGCGACAGCGTCTACTGCAAAGAGGATTTCTTTAAGTGAGTAGAGATTTCAAAATATCTCCATTGTTCTGTGTTTAGATGCATAATTGAAAGCGCAAAACACTCCTGGCTCCTTAAACATTGTCTTGGTTATATGTTCAAAAAATGCAGTGTATTGATGGTAACCTTCTAACTTCCCTAAAGGAGATTCGGGACCAAATGTGCAGCCTGTCAGCAGGGGATCCCTCCCACGCAGGTGGTGCGGAGGGCGCAGGACTTCGTGTATCACCTGCACTGTTTTGCGTGTATCGTGTGTAAGAGGCAGCTGGCGACGGGCGACGAGTNTCGTGTATCACCTGCACTGTTTTGCGTGTATCGTGTGTAAGAGGCAGCTGGCGACGGGCGACGAGTATTACCTGATGGAGGACAGCAGGTTGGTGTGCAAAGCCGACTACGAGACCGCCAAACAGAGAGGTGAGGTTCCTCAAGTATCTTTCTTTTTTTTTTTTNTTTTTTTTTTTTTTTTTTCCTACTGGCCTGCGTGAAAGACCCACGCAGGTGTGTGGAATTAGTAGGCTGTATGATTATACGGATCTGTTTGAAAGAGTAAATTATAAAATGTGTTTGTTATTCTGTCATGAACAAACTGCCCCGAATTGTGAGTTTGATGTGACAATGAGGTCACCCATTAATTTTGACCCACCTGTGGTAATTGCGTCGTTGCACGCAACTCAATCGATAGCGGAGAGAGAGAGAGAGAGAGAGAGAGAGAGAGATCTGATGTGTCCAGTGTGTTTAATGTTTTCTCTGAAAATATGAAAAAAAAATACATAAGTAAATAAATGAGAGTTTGCACTGCTACCCATTAAGGAAAACATATTGTGGTATTTTCTTTTTTTTTTTTAAATTTTTTAAGTTATTAAACATGTATTTATGTCCATAGCAGGAAAAACACAGGTGTATATGAACACTAATCATAGCGCTGTTCCATTTAGTTGTGTCAGGCAGCATCAGCACTGACACACCTGGAATGCAGCTGATATTGTTATTAATTACACCTGGGATTTTCCTATGACAAATCAAACAGCCTGCTGTGAAAATTCTTCATGTGTGGGTTAGGTGGTTAGCAATAATTTAGGCCTGCAAAGTGTTCATAAGAGAATACAAGGCTGAATAATAAATATTTCATGTATGGAATTCAGATATGATCAGTGTCTTGCTATTGTTTTTCCTAGTTTTCCCATATTTTTATGTCTTTTATTTTATTATTTTTGTTTATCTGTTTAAGCGAAAGTAATCTTTTTTTTTTTCTTTTTTTTTTTTTTTTNTTTTTTTTTTTTTTTTAACAACCATTTTCACTTTTGGTTGAATTTGAGGCAGGTTTTTACACTCCAACATGAAAAAGACATTTCCATGTATGGCCTAAAATAGTGTGGTGTTGACCAGTTCTCCTTTTAGGAAATAGTGACAGAAAATTCAGTAATAAAAATACTTAAAAATCAGATGTCACATCCTTGAAATATTAATAGAATGTATTATTGATCAAGCTTATGTGATGACAAATACTAAGTCCACACTTCAATCTACCAAAAAATATCTTTAATTTCAAATAATTATTTTTTGAAGCATATGTTTACTATCAGCACAGATACAAATTAGAAATCGTTTTCCATTGGAAGATTATAACAGTGTTCTAGTTTGGAATAGGTAATAAAAGTTCGAGTGAGCCAGATAATTAAATTGTATCATATTCATAAAAACTAACATCCATCTAGATTTTGAATATGATGAGTTTGCTGAAGTATTTACTTTGAAATAGCTTATCAGTTAAATACTTTTCATTTGAAGTAGTTAAATGCACTCCAGCCTCTGTTAATATCCAACATCTGACAGCCTATCTTTGATCTGCTACAGTTTCTGAGTATTTTCTCAAACACTATGCTATAAACCCAACAGCCTTATTAACTTTACCCAAATCCCAGAAGGCTCTGATCCTGATAGGCCAGACTGGAACTGGTCAAGTTTTATCTCCCCATCTGTTTGTTTGAATTTACTGCTACTGATTTATGCAGCGACTTAGCACAAATTTTTTACAAAAAACACACATGTTTATTTTACTAATGAGAGGGCGCAATTACTTGGGCAATATCCATTTGGATGATGGTCTTGTATTTTGCTGTGCTGGCTCACAGATGTGCAGACGAGATGCACTTATGCACATTATGTCAGATTTTGGTTTATAGGCAAAAGGGAATTTATGTATTAATTATAAGTTGGAAATTGATACGTATAAAAATTTTATATCGGATGCTGTGAATGTGTGTCTCTGCAAGATGCTTTGAATTTGTGTTTCGCAAGTAGAAATTATGAAAGATTTTCATGTTATTGATGCCAAAATAGAAGCAGTGTAAGTCATGCAATTCTCAAGAAATGGTGTTCATCTCATAAGGGATGATTTCCATTGTAGAAAGTATATTTATGTTTAGTTTTTATTATATAATGGTACATTTAGATGGATTATTGAATTTTATTGCAGTGAAATCAGACTATTCCTCACTCTGCTTGGGACCTCAAGCTTGAATCTCCTAACTGATGGCTCTGAACTTCATCAATTAACAAAACAATTTACATCCCAACACTGACTGAAATTGTGTTGTCCATTTGTCTGTTAGAAGCAGACTCGACTGCAAAAAGGCCACGAACAACCATCACTGCAAAACAACTGGAAACCCTGAAGAACGCTTACAATAACTCTCCCAAACCTGCTCGCCACGTCCGGGAGCAGCTCTCATCAGAAACTGGCCTGGATATGCGGGTGGTGCAGGTAAAGTATATTATTATCCATTAAAGGCTATTCCATTAGTGTCCTGACTTCATTATCAAGGCACAATTGTGGCTAAAATGCCACAAGCCTGAACTGTATGAACAAGTGTGTGTGTAGAGGTGTGTATGTGGGGGGATTTATGGCTAGATGGAATAAAATGAAGTCCACATGAAAGTCAGAATGGTTTAAGTGCAAGCTCGTTAACAATGCTAAGAGGGCCCCTCGCATATTGTCTGTGAAAGAGCCTCATGTGGGTTGCTAGGTGGTGGTGGTCATATATATTGTTTTATTTGCAAGGACAAAAGTAGAGACGAAAGCCACTAAAACGCTGCTCATTATTCAGCAAAAGGAAAGGGGTGAAGAGGGGTCACTCAGGGCGGAATATCATTAAGGAACATGTAAAACATCTTTTTTTGCTTGTTTCTGAATTGGATTAGGCTCAAATTTATAACAAAGATGTGAGGTTTTCATTTAGATTACATCCAATTTGCAAGCAATGAATTTGTATTTAGACATACAGTAAATTTGTGTTTTCTAAAGTGCAAGCTAAATTTAAAGGTCAGCTCGAAAATGGAGATAAAAAATTTGAATAATTGAAGTCAGTGGCTAACAGGAAAGCTAACCTGTCTGCTCACTGGGGCAAGGACAACTTGTAGGTGCTGTGAAGTTAATTAAATGCATGATAAATCTGGTATGGGGGATGCTGGTCCCAGGACTCATGTTTAGTGTCACTGTTGCAGTCCCCCCACTTGGATTCACAAATACATGAAGCGGACTCTAGTCCTTGAAAATTAATTTGATTTTAATTCCGAGTAGCAAACCATCAAGGGAAGAACAGATGACTTTTCTTAGGGGACATTGTCTTAAGTATGAGCCGAGACTCATGATGACTAAAAAAAAAAAAACTTTATGGGGTATGCATTTAGTCTTTTGGTGCTCAAGACTGGGAGAATTTAAGTGCACATGTAAGTAAAACCTCATGGCAGATGGTTTTGCTTGTCCTTGCAGCAAAAGCACATCAACATCATTAATAATGGCTCCGTTCCATTTAGATGTGCCAGCACAATACCAGGGCCCTCTCATGGACACACCTATATGGAATGCAGACCGTATTAAAGTTATTAATTACTCCTATGCTTTTCCTGCAATGAAAATTCAAAGTGTCTGCTGTGAGAAGGCTCTGTTAGGTGAATAAATCATGAATGTCGAATTTAATGTGTGATACAAAGCTTTTTTTTTTTTGCCTTTTTTTAGGCATGTTTTTAATTTGCAAAATATAGCTCAAGTTGAGGCTTGTATGTTCAAGATTTAAAAGTAAACATATTAAATTGTCATTAAAAATCTTAATAAACGTCATCCTCCTGTTTTTCTCCAGGTGTGGTTTCAGAACAGGCGAGCTAAAGAGAAGCGGCTGAAGAAAGATGCCGGGCGGCAGAGGTGGGGGCAGTATTTCCGTAACATGAAGAGGTCGCGAGGAAGCTCCAAATCAGACAAGGACAGCATCCAGGAGGAAGGCATGGACAGTGACGCGGAGGTCTCCTTTACAGGTGAATGAATCTGTGTGCGGATTGAAATTTTCTGGCTTGAGAAGTGCTGGGTTTTAAGAGGAAGTGTGACTGGATTGTATCAGTGTCCGTTCAACATAAAGCTCTGACACAAATATGAAGAAATCTGAAGATATCCGAAGACACAAAAATAACAATAATATGCTTAGGAGTATTTCTAACTAATATTAAATGTTAAGACTTTCATTTGGCAAGAATGAAAGGAAAGGTGTACAAAACGGTGGTGAGACCAGCAATGTTGTATGGCTTAGAGACAGTGGCACTGAGGAAAAGACAGGAGGCAGAGCTAGAGGTAGCAGAGACTAAAATGCTGAGGTTCTCTTTGGGAGTGACGAGGATGGATAGGATCAGGAACGAGTACATCAGAGGGACAGCGCATGTTAGATGTTTTGGAGATAAAGTCAGAGAGGCCAGACTGAGATGGTTTGGACATGTACAGAGGAGGGATAGTGAACATATCGGTAGAAGGATGCTGAGGTTGGAACTGCCAGGCAGGAGGCCTAGAGGAAGACCAAAGAGGAGATTTATGGATGTAGTGAAAGAGGACATGAAGTTAGTTGGTGTGAGAGAAGAGGAGGCAGAGGATAGGGTTAGATGGAGGCAGATGATTCGCTGTGGTGACCCCTGAAGGGAAAGCCGAAAGGAAAAGAAGAAGAAGAAGACTCCTGACTCCTGTCAGAGAGAATTACTCCCTGTTGGCCTAATTGCCTATTTGTTGGCCGAATAGTTGGCCTATTTGCTACCTACTTTGTTTAAGCCAATTACAGGCTATTAGATCATGAATCACAATTTTTTGTAAAGTCAAAATCATGATGTAAAAATGTTGACATCACTCTTAATATAAAACAGTAGAGCTATATATAAATTTTAAATGTTAATTCTTGTTGGATATAATCAACTGGATATGAATGATAATAATAATCAGAGAAATGCAGAAGTACCAGTGTTATTGATATTGATATTTTGCAGTTGATTTGATGGTACATCAGCAATAACACATAACATACTCATCCTCTTGCTCTTGTTGCACAGACGAACCACCTATGTCAGACCTTGGCCACACTAATGGCATCTACAGTGGCCTGAATGAGTCCTCTCCAGTCATGGGGGGCCGCCCAGGAGGTAACAACCATGGCTCCTTCCCCCTGGAGCAAGGAGTCCTCCCCTCTCAGGACCAATTCCATGACATCCGCTCCAACAGCCCCTATGGCCTTCCTCAGTCGCCAGGGTCACTTCAGGCATTACCCAGACACCAGCCTCTCATCTCAAACCTGGTCTACCCTGACTCTGGCCTTTCGATCATGACCCAGGGAAGCGGGCCCGGGATTAATCCTGCTGTCAGGGTTTCCATGGGAGGAGCCAATGGCCCCAGCTCGGACATCTCCACTGGCAGCAGTGGAGGATACCCAGACTTCCCTGCCAGTCCAGCTTCCTGGCTGGATGAAGTGGACCATGGTCAGTTTTGATTGGTCAGATCACAACATTGGAGATGATTTTTCTATTGGATTTTAGGAATTGGAAAAAAATTGTCAAACAAGGCAGTGATTATGTGCAAGACTAGACTGGACATTTAATATTATATTGTCACTGGATTTCATCACAATCTGATTGTCAATTTAAAATCTGCGTTCTGGATGGAAGTAAAATGTTGAAGGGAGGAAAACATCCTTCTTTAAAAGCACTTGCTCTAACAAGAGTCCTCCAGTTGTCAAAATTACATATAAAAAACAAAAAATCTGTCAAAATCATACATTTTCCAATATTGCTATAAGCTCATGAGACAGACTTAGTAAGAGCAGACATCGGTCATTTCAATTCCCATTGACCCTCCCTCTCTGTTCTCATCTCCTCTCACTGGTCTTTGTTTTCTACAATGTGTTCAGGTGCAGATTTGGTTCAGAATTCAGAGTGTTTAAATGTCTGGTTGTTGCCAAATGTCTAATATATATAATGGTTTATCATTGTGGAGACTTTATTTTTATACAAATCCCCCTTCTTGGACATGAATAAGACCCCAGATATGAGGACTTTGTACATTCTTAAACAGGGAAATAGGCAAAACTGTAGATGTTGTCTTAAATGGTACCTAGGGGTCCAATTACTTCTATGCATTTGTGTGTTCTCAGATGTATCTAGTTCGTTTTGTTTAAAAGCAACCCTGAGGCAGCATTGCTGTAGCACCTGGGGTCTGACATATATGTTTGTTTATGTGGAAAATGTTTTATGTCTTATTTATTCTTTCTGGTAATGATGATGATGATGGTGATTCCTGATTAAATGAAACAGGACTTTAATAAATTTGTCACCTAAATCCAAATACGATACTGTCTTTTGAGTTCTGTCTGCTTTGGTTAGAGTACACATATTGTGCATGATGTAGAGTAAGTACATGCTAGACAGAGATGTAGAATAATTGAGAAAGAAGATTTGATTGTGTTCTTGATGAAATATTGATGTATAAGATCTTTTTTTCACAGTCAATTATTCCGGAGATAAAATTATTGATAAATGAAGCTGGTGCCAAGTCACTGGCAGCTCATCTGTTTTCAGGTCACAAGGTCCAGAAGTTTCTTCAAGCCAAGAATATCTGAGCCAGCAAGCTAGTGGAGTCATCTTTCATATTGATCCTATATCTTACATGCAGTATCTATCATTGATCATTTGTCTTACAGTACATATGTATCCTATAGCATATAGCGCTCAAAGTGAAACCAGAGTAAGCCAAAGTTCTGCCTGTGTCCACAAATTGAGTATCTGGCGAACTACCAACAGTGTATCAGGGGTTCAACAGCTCTTTAGTACTGAAATTTGATGCAGACAGAGAGTCAACTCATCAATTCAGAGATTACTTGGTCTTGTTTGCCCAAACACCCCTATGGGAAAGGAATCTCCAATCCATTAGCTGAGAAGGGATCAAGTGCCCCTTGTGAATTTCCTCATTTGTTTAGTTATTCAAAGTCAGGTTCAATTAAATAGATTAAACAGCATGTGTGTGTACGTCACTGTGCGCTTATGTATGCGTGTGCAAGTGTGTGTTTATGTATTTGCTTGTATAATGACTTGTGGTATTTTTGTGTGTGTGCATGCATGCATACGTTTCACCTATGCCTTATATCATTTGTCACATTAAAACCCAAGCTGACGCTAGCAATCACTACACTCTAAAAAAGTCATGTGTATCCTCAACACATGCAAATCTGCATCAAGCTTTTGGCATTGTGCTAACAGCTAGTAAAATTAAGTTGACCCAACAAATCAGCGCAGTGGTAAAGTACCTGTTAGGAGGCTGGGGTTTGAATCCCAGGCCAGACATGCACACAGGATGCATACCTGCATTGGCCCACAATCAGAGAGATATGCCCCCATGACAGAGGAGAACACCCTTTCAGTATGGACATCCTACATGGGAACATGATGGGGGAGACACAGGACATGAGAGACATGCCTACATTGGAAGATACGGTAAATGGCTTCTTGCAGGAGTTGAATCTCATACTAGACATGACAGACTCAGCAGAGAGTCTGACAAACACATGGCCACAATAGGGAGGAGCACACCTACAGGAGATGAAAATGGACAGACCAGCCCACATCAGAGACCCACCCAAAGGAGAGGAGAGACACCCTAGTTACACCCAGAGCAGAGACAAACAGGAGAGGACAGACACGGAAGAGACACGCCCACAGGAGCGGAGAGACAACCCTACAATGGCAGATGCTCACTTTGGAGGACATTGGAAGAAGCACACCCAAAGGAGAGGAGAGGCGCAGGCAAGGTGCCAGTGCTGGTGTGTTTGACAGCCAAAGAGTCTGTAACAGAATGCGGAAGTTTCTTTACAGCAAACACCCAGATCGACAGCAAAACTGGTAGATCACATAATTTGTTTGCAAATACTCCTGGCTTTAAGAGCATTTTTTACAAATCCAAAACAGCTTCCTTCATATTCCTAAACAAGCATGTGCAAGATGACAGGTACAGTTTTAAAAATGTGTGATGGACTTTAGTATGTTTTTTGAGCAGAGGCCCAAAAAATTCTGCTTCCAAATAAACAGAGGTGGTGATTGGAGCATTTTCTCCACCTCCATTCCCTGGCATCACTGATTCTTTGGTATTTGAACCAGCAGCTTCTTGGGCCCAAATCGGCACCCAGTTTTCCACCCAAGAGCCAGGCCCTTTGTTGTGGAGTTCCTATCTGGAAAAGCACTTCTGTTGAACCAGGTGAGCCAGATTAGCTCATTAACAACCACAAAGGAGTTGCACTTACTTTCAGTTAATTTTGGGTTTTTTATTTGTCTTATAGTTGAATTAAACACTGAAATTTTTTGTTATTAACCAGAAGCATTGCAGTTGGTACAAGAGCTAATTCTGTGTTAATCTGAGATCCTCATGATTCAGATTGGCTAGTTTACATGGGGAAGCATAATGCAGTCAGTTACTTGAGTGTGTGTAAATCCAAGAAATTTACCAAAACTGAAAAAAATTGTCCTCACTTTTTTTCCTTTTTTTTTTTTTTAAGATATGTTTGGAATTGTTACCAGCATACATGAGCACCTTGAATGACACTCATTTAGCAACAATTCAAGTGTAGCTTTGCTACTAAACAAGCAAGGTAAGAATCTTTAGCATTTATGCAAATTTTTATTTTGGTCTTTATTGCTTCAAAATTGTGGCTTAGTTTTGGGATATTGAAAGAAGTGCAGACTAGCAGTGTGTGTTAGCTAAGTCAGTAGTCTATCAAAGAAGGGTTTCTGGAGGATTTTAACCAAAAGAATGCATACGCGTATGCTATGCTAATTTTTCTTAAATCTGCAATAGCTAATATTTTTGATTTTAGCACTGAATGAAAAGCTGTGAAAAGTGAAATGGTCACTCATTGCAAAGCTCTACAGCCATTTTTGCCTCATTATATTGGTTTGCTGACCTTCAAAAAAATCAAGTATATTTGTCTTTTGGTTCATATTAAGACTTGAAATAAAACAATGCTCATTGTTTTCAGCAAATAAGCTTGATAAGTGACTGTATGACATGAGAATCAAAGTAAACATATGATTGGTAAATATGAGCCATTAGAGAGACCCAAACAGTTTTCTCAGGAGTTGGTGGAGACTAAAATAAAGTAAGAAAAGTGAATATTGGACTTACATTTATAGACAGAAACACAATTACAGTGTGTTGATAATATTGTGCATTTCCTATATGTGTGAGTAGGCAACTTTTTGCTAATACATTCCCCTTAATATAAACTGTATGTATGTATGTATGTCAGTCTTTCAGCATTTTTTGAGGTTTTTTTTCTACCCTATAGTGGTATCTATTTACATTGAAATACCAAGATTTAACTAAATATATTACAAGTTTTTTAAAGTTACCCCCCATATTTGGGGTGAAACCTTCAACGACCCCTCCCATTAACAACAGCTCTACCTTTGCGCTCCTCAGGTTCCCAGTACAAGAAAAGGAACACCAGACAGGATATTCTGCTGAATCCTTCCATCTGAGTGGTGGGTATCACCATTTCCTTGCACAAGCAACAGGTGTGTAACATGACCCCAACAGTGTTTGGCAACGACAGTACGGGGGTGAGAGTGAAGTGTCAAAGGCTGTGTTAATCTCCATGATACTCGCCTTGGCCAGTTTACGAGGCTGTTTCCATTTGGGGTCAGACAGCTGGTTTGTCACCGACTCACAGCAAATAGGAAGAACTTTCCTCAACAGTTTTTCTAAGCCAGTCGTGTTGTTCTGTATAGCTCAATGAAGAGAACATGGCAGTGCGTTAACAAGGTTTATCTGTCAGGATTAGTGTCGGGCCACCCATGTTTAAAGTTTGTAGAACTGCAAAACATTTTAATTTCATCCATCCTATGGCATATTGTGATAGCAACTGGGCCCAGAGGCTCCTAAAGGGTCCAGGTCACCATCTATAAACCAAGACATGTAAATATTGAAAATAATTTTTTTTAGGGGGGGGGAAATTTTACTTTATTTGACAGTAGAAGAGGAAAGCTACAGGAAATCTTGGGGGAGAGCAGGAACACCATGCACATTGGTCTCAAGCTGGGAATGAAAGTGACATTGTGATTACATACGTGTTGTCAGCCACTGATCTGAGCTGTTCTGAACAAATGTAAATCTTTTACTGTTATTTTCTTTTACTGACTTAATTGTACATGGAGTGTGTATTTCTGCGGGCAACTTTAATTATTTTTTATTTTCTGCTATTTGGCATATGATCTCACATTCTTTCACCTTTACTTCAGCTTAAGTAAAGCCCTGTTCCACAGCAGGTGTGTGGATCTGAGTGGAAAAAAAGGTGGGATTTTGGTGACCATAGGATGAACTCCTTTAAACAAATAACTGGGATTATCCCATGTCACTCTCTCAGATTGACAGGAAATCTGCTTATTTTTGTGTGAAGAATTCGATTACCTTGGGTGTGCAATTTCTCAGACAGCATTTTATGAGAACTGTAGCTTTCCTTGTTGAGTCAGTGTCAACATGAATAGAGGTGGCTTCACAAATAGGCAAGAAAATGGTGGGAACATTTTTATGTGAACCAGATAAAGACAAAGTGGAGGAAACAGGCTAAACTTTTGGACATAAGACTGCATGACAGCGAAAGTCAGTGGCAGACACAAGTCGGCTTTATAAAGCCTCTTTCTTGATGATGGAGTTTAAAAATCAGCTGAAAATGATAATGCAGCAAGACTGAAGATAACTGATGCAATGGCAATAATAAAAATACCAATTGTTAGTGATCAATGAAATTAAAACAAATTCATTAGTTTTGGTCCAAATTAAAAGGCAGATAAAATGCTTGTTTCATGAAATATCTTAATGTTTGCAAAAGCTGTAGAATAGTTTTGAGAAAGTTAATCATGTAAGTTTGAAATTGCAGCTGGTAAGAATGTTACATGGTGAAGTATGACTGTATAGCATCGCATAAGTTTGTAGCATGACAAAAAATTCCATATTTTGAATGCAAAATATCAGACTCGTAAGAGACTGGATTCTTTAAGAGACTTATAATGCTATATGGATCTCTTTCTCCAGTTTCAACTTGAAACATGATAAAAGTGATTTAATAGTAGAGTAATAGTAAAAGTCAGTAGAGCACATTAATTCAACAATAAAAAATTAAAATTATTTGTTAGTATCAAAACAAAGCCTAATAAAAGTTATTTGGACAAAAAGAAAATTCCAGTTAAAACAAAGACATTTATGCAACATTTCTCTATGTAGTTAATTGTTTTCACCTGGTATCCAAGGTTCCTGCTACTAAATTGGGATGCCAGGTGAAAGCAATTAATTACATGGCAGGATTAAAAACCTGCAGGACTTGGGTTCCTTAAGGACTTGCATAACCCCTTATTTACACACATTCACTTGTATATTGATCATCATTTTGTTGAATATTTGGCTTTTTGTCTTATTAACTTCAGCTTCTGCTGATATTTTTGTTCTTCTCCTCATCCATTGTCTGCACTGTGAATCACCTAGAGAATCAACTCGACAACTTCTTATCAGCCTTTTCTCTCTCTCGATCTCCAACTCTAATTTGTTTCTCGCTTTCTCTTCCTTTTCCACTAAGCTGGTTCACCTCCACTCTGTTCATCTTTGCAGTCTTTTTATGCTTCTGTTAATCTCAATCACTGATGATAAACAATTTGGCTAAACCAGTCAGACTCACCCAACTGGCTAACTCCTCACAACCTGATTAAAGGTCTTTGCTGAAATGTTAGAGTCGTAATAAGCAGCCGCAAAAAGGAGAACAGAGTGCCACAAACGAGAATTGTAACTGCATTTGTACTTGAGTTTAGGTTGTTTTACTTATTTTAAAATTTTGGTAGTTTTATTACATCTTGCTACTACAGAGAATTATTGTCTAAAGAGAAATAACACAACTACTTTCTTGTTTCCTGCTTCTTTTACAGATGTGTTTGGTGAACCACTGATGAAAACAAGACATATAGGTCCCCAATCATGGTTGGATGAGAAATAGGATCTTTTACTCAGTTTCAGGGCTTCCTTATTTTATATGTACACCCAGAATGCTTTAATTAAAAACAAGAAAAAAAGGTATTTCCACGTTAATTGAAACAAACACATACAGATTGTAGTATAGTATTTAGGGGCTTTGGTGATATTTGAAATAGTTTTTGTTGACTCACTTTGTCAATTGTTGGTCTTTCTGTGGACAGGTGGTGCATTTAATGGTATTTACTGGCAAATTTAGTACAATAACGATAATCTCAATTAAGACAAGGATTATTCCTTTTCAAAAAAGTAAAATTTTGCAGTGTTTAGGTTGGTTATTTTTTGTAGTTGTTAAACTGTTGCTTTTGAATGTCCTTTCTGTGAAGGACTGTGGGCTGGCAGAAGGCCTGTTCTCTCTCTCTCTCTCTCTCTCTCAAACACACACACACAGCCTCTCGTGTCNTGGCAGAAGGCCTGTTCTCTCTCTCTCTCTCTCTCTCTCAAACACACACACACAGCCTCTCGTGTCAGATGGTGCTGAGTAAATCAGGTCTGACAATAACACCTCCCTTGGGCCCCACACATCATAGCTACAATTCAGGCCTAATGGAGCAGCAACAGAGGGGAGGCCGCTTGGTGTGTGTGTGTGGTGTTGTGCTCTTTTTTATTTTGGGTCCTCTTGCATTTGGTGCACATGAAGGGAAGAAGGAGGGATGATGGGATGAGAAAGAGAGAGAGAGAGAGAGAGAGAGAGACTGTGGATTATCCCTTGATCAGATATCAGTCAATTAAAGCAAAGTGTTAATGAATAAGATCCTGAAGCCACATGGGAGGAAAATTGATTGAAACTAGAAAGATTAAGAAGGAAACAGTGGTCAGAAGGAAAAGTAATCATTATGAAAAGTAAATTTGGATTCCATGAGATTTTCTCCTATTTGCAAGATAAAGCACAAAAAACTCAAACAGGAACATTTTTTTTAATATCAGTAAATGCTTGGAAAGTATGTATAAATATATGAAATACTAAGTAGGAATGTCTTCAGCTGTGACACAAACAAACTGCAAATGCAGCACTGACCACCATGGATACTTTTTGTTTATGCTGTAGAATAGATTAATGGCTGCAACAGCATTAAAGCAATCTATCTAATCAACATGGTCATTAGCGTGTGTTTTCACTGACAACTTTAATCAAATCTATCATGGCTCCACCTCTCCATTACCCGCTGCTGCATAATTATCTCTTCATTTCGTTCTTAGACTGGAAGGCAATATCTGGTAATCTGTCTGCAATGGTTGACTGAAATGCATTCGGGAGCATTCATATTGGAAACGCACAGATCATGTTTTATGGCGCTCTGCTCTTCTTCTCTCTGATGGCTTTCATTTTTTATGCAAAAGTCAAAGCACTTCATACAAGCATTAAGCAGGGAGTTGACGCATTAGATACAGATTGATGGATTTCAGATGTTTAATGAGAAAAGAGTGATTAAAAAACAAGTTTAATGTGGTTTATCAAAAGCTGGCAAAGCTATAAGACAAATATGCTATGCTTGGCTTTATTAGTTTTTTTTTTTTTTTTTTTTNTTTTTTTTTTTTTTTTTTTGCAGTTTATTCTGTGTCACCATAATCATCATCATCATCATCATTGCATATTATCCCAACTGGCATGCAACAAAGAACTGCCACTCTTGTCTCTTCTAGGCTGCATGGTACCCCAGGTGTGCTTCAGGGTCTTGAGTTCTTCTTCTGCTGTTCAACGCCATGTGTTCTTTGGTCTTCCTCTCTTGTGTTTTCCTTCTGGTAATGTTACTTTGCTCTTTACAAATAATGTGCCAAGTCCATGTCCATTGCCTTCCCATGATGATGGCATCCATGCTTTCTTGACTAAATCGGGTGAGTCGCCGTTGATTGGAAATGGTGTTGGGCTAGAAGATTCACAGGATTCTTCATTAGTTCCTTGTGTGGAAGGTTGTCAGCATTATTTGTGTAGTTACTGCTTTCTTTTCCTGTTAAAAGATTTTAACATTATGCACTAGGGTTTATCATGTCGATGCTGTGTTCCATGTCTGTCTATCACAAGGTCCATGCCTGTTTCATAGTTATCTGTTCTTAAAACTCTTTTTCTTAAACATTTTTCTTCAAAAGCATGTAATGTTATGCAACATTATCATCTATGATAAAAACCCTGTATTCCTCTCTATTCTTTGAAGAACATGCACAGTTAGACTGTCTATGTACATCTTTCTTCCAGTTTGGCCAGATTTATCATCTATATATATATATATATACTGCACAGATATACTCAAATAAGATGATATATGACTTTTATTCAGCACAAATATCAATTGATTTTATACAGTATACAGCTAATAATATGCTTATTGAAATTGTTACACATGTATGGAAAATGTCATACAGAGCCAAAAGTTATACAAAAAAAATGCTTCCTTAGTCTTAGGAAACAGAGAAAATTAAACTATTTTGTTTTACGATGAGAGGTTTTAATCTGATAATTGACTGAAACAAATAATTATCAGATGTGGAGTCGGTCAATTTTTCGTTGATCAGCTGATTAATTTACTAAACGTTTTAGAATTCATGTTGTAGATATTCCATTAACAGTTTCATCATATTTAGGTTCATAATAGTGATGATCAACAGCATGATGAAACACAAACTGTGACAGGCCACACAGTCAAACATTATCTTTATAATTTTAAAATGCTGGTGCTTTTGCTTACACACAACAACTGGAATTTCTGCACTTCCTCCTTGTTGCTGCCATCAGGATTCATTACGGCACACGTTTATTTTCTCCACAGTGGGATAATCACCGTTTTTCTCATTAGCGTCCCAGGCTCGGGTAGGGGCCATTTCAGGGCCTGTGGCATCTATGAAGTGTTAACAGCTCCCCACTGGAGCCTGTCTGGCTCTCGCTTAACCTTCGACCTCCCCACCCACCAATGCAACACACACCAAACCACTCAGACTCACAGATGGTCGCTAGCAGCAGCAGCCATCACACTTTTCAATTACCGCTTGGCTCAGGGAAGGCCATAGCTCAGCTGTCAGTGCTCTGACACCCAAAAGGATAGGAGGGAGAGAATTCCTGCTTCCAGAATGTGAAGAATCCCACAGAATAGACCTGCAATAAACAAATGAACACACTCAGAAACAAAATACGATAGCAAAAAACTGCTGTCATCATCTCTGTGCCAGGAACAAAGAGGTCTTCCTGTACTGTGCTGCACATGGATCTTCTCTGATCTCTGGCTGAAGGAGGCGATAAATCACTTAGTGTAATTGTTGTTTTTGAAGCCAGCGATTGAAGTGGCAAAGGAAGAGGGGGACATAGAAGCACTCATGGCTCACAGTTGCTGCCTGCTTTCAGATGGAAGGAGGGGAGGACATGCCCCATCTATTTGCATGTTATTTTAATTTGAATATTACTTTATAGAGGGATAAGGAAAAGAGGGCAGGACACTGAGGGTCTAAAGAGTGTTGTTTGTTGGCAGTGAAAATATCAGTAAAATATCTTGATAAATGGTTTTATTGTTTCCCTGTCAGCAAATCAGAATCTGTATTTTCCATGGTCATGGTATAATGCATTATAATGACTCTGTCAGATCTATTGGCTTTGATTTTTGAAAAAGCTTCCTTTGAGTGTTTGTAGATGACTTTGAAGCAAGGATATGGAATTTACAATACTAGGATAATACAGTGCCAGTTTCTTTTTAAGACATATTGCCTTGAAAGGAAGCCAGACAATTCCATGTGTGCACACACCAAATCTTATGGGCAGCTGCTATTTAGACGCTTTCTGATGATGCACTGTAGGTACTAAATAATTGTAAGTGGACAGAGATCATTAATGTCTCTGAGGACTTAAGGACAACTCAACAAACAGGAAGATATGAAGCAGCATTTTACACACATGCTGGAATTCACCTATTTTATGGAAGATTTGTGTCTGTCACTATATTTGTGTGTCTGTGCCTCAGCAATTATCCAGAAATTCTAAAAATGATACTCTGGATCGATAGCAACAAAACAAACATCCTATAAATTATTGTATTGAAAATTATGTACTGATTTGTGGCACACCAGCTCAAATGCTGCATATTATTGCATTCCCGCTCATATTGTGTTTGTTTTATTGCTCAATAATATTACAAACGAAAAATGCATTTCCTGAAGAAAATGCGCCTGTGATTGCAACTTGCCGAAGTGATTGCTCAACAGAAACTGAAATCTATAAATTTGTCCCACATTTTAATGTATCAATTGTTTGTAAAGAGTGAAAGCTGTTTAAGATATTGTAGAAAAATTCAAAATGGCAGAAAATGTAGTGAGGCAGAAATGGGTGTGGCCTAAATGGGTTGATGCGTGTAGATCCAAGGAATCCAAGGAAAAAAGTTCCGTACATAATGTGTGTGTATATAGTCCTGGAAGTGCTGAATCCAAGCACAAGATGTATTAACTACTTATGTAAATTTAAATTTTTAGGGCTGATCAAAAATCAAAAATTTGCCAATTGCATGTCTGTGTAAGGTGCTTTGGAAAATAATTACTCAAAAATGCTACAGTAACAATTGTTCATAATGTGTGTGTTCATAGTCCTGGAACAGCTGAATCCAACCATGAAAGCAATCACAGGCAATTAAAGCTTCCACCACTTATTGCTGTTGAGTGCTGTAGCTGGGGGGCAACAGGTAATCAATGAAGTGAGAAGTATTGATAGAAGCCAACTCTTCTCTCATTAGACCTGCCAAAACACAGTTGTCTATCACATTCTTATAACAAAAAGTCAGTCGTGGTATTAGAAGAGGTTGAGGATGATTACTTATATTTCATGATCATGGCAGTTACATACATTGGCTGAACTTCCTCTTTGATGATAATTGGTAGTTATGATAAGTTACAAGATGAGTACAGAATATAGTTTTGTTTGCAATGAGAGTTCAGAATCTATTAAGCTGGAGTAATTGTTTTCATAATATAAGAGAATATTATATCATAAAATGACAATATATTGTGCTTTAGTCCATCAGATGCTGAAATTTTCTGTGATCAGATTCTATAGATCTATGTATCTATCTGTAACATGAGTGCTCAGGTTTCTATTTGACCATTTTTCCAGCCCTGCTATTTGTCTTTTTCTCAGAAAGAAGTAATCCCGTTTCAGCCCAAGTCCCCCAAGGTCTTTGCCATCAGTCGCCTAACGCTCAATCCAGGTTGGAACATTTGTTCCAGACATTTTTTCTCCCTCAACCAGTGGTTGTTGTTTTCTTTCTTTTTTTTCATAATTCATGTCAAAGCATCGCCTCATCTCTGCAGAGATGCCGAGGGTGGGGTGTGCTGGGGTTTGGGGAGGTGGAGTGTGGAGAGGACAAGGGGGTGGAGGGGGCATACACTTAATCCCTGGGTCAAGATGTATTTATTGAAGATTAATAACAGAGCAGCAATCTCATCATGCTCTCGATTATTTTATAATTTGGTTTCTGGGTGGGTGGTTGGGGAGGGAGGGAAGGAGGGGGGAGATCAGGGACAAAGACAAGAGGGAGACGCTGAACCATTGTTAACACGTACAGTGCATACTCTGGTTTTAAGCTTAAATTAATTTCTGAAAAGGTAGGCTTTATGTGCTTACGGGCTGCTACTTGGAGACGTGTGCGCGCACACACACACACACGCACACAGAAGACAGAGACAGCCCCAGCATACATGTTTCAACAGCACTGAAAGGAATCTCTGTCAAAGTCTATTGAAACCACAACAACTTCTCATTTGACATGCTGTAACCAAACCTTAATGGTGTAGTTGGACCTTCCGTTTAAAGTTGTGGTGTTGCGTTAAACAACTCTCCAGGTCGTGGATTCAAGATGATGTTTATATTGACCCACAACCTGCTGTCACATCTTTTTCCAAATGTAACCACAGAAACATTATTTAACCTATAAATATCATGAAAAAAGTAATATTAACTAAGGGTGACACTGGCTGTGTTTTATCCATAAAATCTTATGTGTCTAATCCTGGAGTGGACCAAAATATTTTCAATTTTGCCCATATGGAAATTGTATTCAGAAAATTGCATATGTAGATTGGCCATGTCCATTTCATCCAGTTAATGGATTTGTTTCACACATGACCCAGAGACCAAAACAAGGAAGAGAGGTAGGATGAGATACTTTTCTTCCCCAAGCAACATGGAAAAAAAACGTAAAAAGATAAATTTCAGCAAAGGGTAACAGTTCAAAGTTCAAGGTTCAGTCTCCCATCCAAATTTATTTATACCCCTAATAATAATGAGTGGATTGGATAGATTGTTTGTCCCTGACCTTGGTGATCAAGTGAACCTTATGCCACTACATCAAAGCAGACGGAAACATGTCTGCACGGTGTGACGGGTGCCACAGTCAGTTCAGGGATGGAAGGAAGGATGGAGGGAAGGAAGGAGAGGCAGAGAGATGGAGGGAGGAGATATGTAGAGGAGAAATGATGGGAGGTGAAAGGGCAGTGCGTTTGCATTTTGCATGGAATGAGGAGAAGGATGAAGGGTGTGTGAAGGACACTCCGAAAGGGTAAAGGTGCTATGTGTTTGCTTACATGTGTTTATGCAAGTGTGTGTACATGAATGTGTGAGTGTTATTTGACATATGAACAAACAACGAAATTTAAATCGATAATATAATCCATATTGGGGTTTTTTGTTTTTTTTTCATTTTTGCAGCTTTAATAATAACTTTTACAATGGAGTTAACATTTCACACTTGAACTACATTTCCAAAATTGCCTTTTCTACCGCAAAAAAAAAAAAAAAAAAAAAATCAAAACAATGAGAATTTTAAGAAATTTAAATTTTTTTTTCACTCATTTCTCCACACTTACTTTGGATTCAAATGCATACATATACTTGCAAATTTTACAATACAAATTTTAGTTTCTAATCAACAGATATTGAAACAGTTACATCCATCGTGCGTACTGTTGGAAATCCGCAACACACTCACAATAGGGAGTCTAAAGCACACTGCAATTTGTAGCAACAAAATTTTCCTATATATCCTGAAAAATATGACACCTCTACTTTCTGTAACATCATAACAAATTCAAATCAGATTTGATCAAATAAAAGCAAAAATGACTTATAGTAATTGGAATTATTTTAAAGGGTTATGGTTAAGTTAAGTATTTTGCTTAAAGGTTAGGGTGTGATTTTACTTACATCATTATAAAACACATCCTCCACTTAGATGAAAAAAAAGATTTTCTTTTCATAAAATTAGATATGATCCCGAGATCATAATCCTAAAATCAGGCTCAGTTGTATCTCAAACATCTTTCCAAACTTTCTACCAGAAGAACAGGAAGTGATCAGGAGATGAAGTCAAACTCCTTTTCTGAGCACATCCCTCCCGAGACAAGACCGTTGAATCTCTGCACATTAGCCATCAAACAGCTATCCCTGGCTACATTAAATGTATTTAGATCTTACAAAGTGCTCCCCCTTGACTCCATCACTTCTTTAAATGACTTAAGAAGCAAAAAGGAGGATGAGGAGGAGGGGGTGCTGTACAGGAAAAAAGGGAGCTCGGGGATTTACGGTGACAAAATGCCGGGGTCAGGCAGGGTGTGTGGCGGCAGTATTGATCAGTGAGGCATACAGCGCACACGTGGCCCGAACCCTGACCCTTAAATAGGGAATGAATCTCAATCCAATAGACTAGAGTGTCTGGCACTGCTTACACACACACACACACCATACACACAAACACACATGCTACACAAATACATATACAAATACAGTCCGCATCAGCTGCCATGACACACAGCACATCACCCTCAACCTCTCCAATCAATAACAACAGAGCATGATTTCCACATTATAAATTGGCAGATCTTTATTAATAGAAAAGGTGCGTATCAATGGATGTGTGTGCAGTGTGTGTATGCTTGTGTATGACAGGAACAGAGAGAAAAGAGATCAAAGACATTAAACAGGAATTGAGTGAGTGTATTTATAGTAATGTGGTGGAATCCATTTCTCTTTTAAATCTGTAGCTACAGAAACATTTGGAAGTTTGTATATTAACACATATTTTTAATGTAACAAAACTCAAAAAAGGAATAGAAGATTCTCTTTGGCTACACAATCAATGCAATACTTTAAATTTTGAGCCTTCGTCATAGGTGTAAATCAATTTCTTCTTAAGCATTCCAGCCCTCGTGTTCTGTCAAAGCTCAGTGTGTCATCTCCTACACACTTTATTGTTTATAAAACCAAAACAGCTGCAAACACATGAAGATTGTGGTTGAAAGATGAAGGGAGTGGGAAAAGGCACATAAGAGAGAATACTGAATAAACCAATTCAAAAGGACACATACTGTACATGTAGGAGAATTATTGCATGAATGTGTAAAGCCATTTGTGATTCTTTTACCTAATCGTGCATATTCATTATATGTTAGATGGTGCATTGCTGAAAATCTTTATGCTGTAATTCTGTATGCTATTCTATGTGCTATAATTGTATTCATAGTGTTATATCATGCAAATGTCTTGGTAGGCGTTACACGAGCAATACTGCCAGAAAACAGTATTTGCACTGTGTACAGACAAGTGCATGATCTATCTATCTATCTATCTATCTATCTATCTATCTATCTAATTTGAAAAGTTGTAGTTATGAAGTCAGCTGAGGAACTGATACAGATACTATGCATAACGTGCATCAAAGATAATATTTGGACATTTTTATAAAGTCACTTCTTCAGCTGAAATTTTGAAAATGTGTGAAATTAATGCAATGTCTCATGCAAAAAAAAAGAAAAAAAAATGTATGTTTTGCATACAACATGCATATCATATGTAAAATCAAGTATTACGTAAATTAAAAAAAATATGCTGTATATTATAAGGTTGTAGAAAGTGGCCATGTAAGAAAGTAAAGTGCACAAATATGTACATTCTGAACTTTAATTATTTTTATACGTAGATCTTTAATGTCTAGGGTAAAGTGCTGTATTGAAAATCCCATAATAATAATAATAATAATACTTCCAATAAGGTTTATCAAAATCTCAATCAGTTTTAGCCTCCCATTACTTAGAATATTGGAAATTATTGGGATTGGACCATCTCAATCCCATATTTAAAATGCTGACCTGCACACATGATAAATTTTCATCTCAAGCCCAAACATCAAACTCGTCTTTATGTAATGCTTTGTCCTTTTTGCATTTCTGTGATCCTGACACACATGCAGCACACACACAGGCATAACACAAACATAAGGCTTTACTAATAAACACTTCTATCTTCCTAACCCCCAACCACTTGCACACACACGAACCATCCGCTCTCCAACAAACACAAAAAAGCCTTTTTACGTAATGAAATTACATGGAGTCATATGTTACATGGGCGACTAGAGTTATGGATACGTTTTACATAAAATTCACATCGGGGCCATTGTCCAGGATGCATGTGTGCATACGGATTTACATTTTAGAGCGTATTAAAGAAATGAGAGGGGGTGCAGTAAAATAGAAAGAGGGGAAAAATGAAAAAGCAGCCCAGTTTCCTGTTCTATCACCTCAAATACTGGCAGCCATAAATAAAAGAAACACCCTCTCACTCACACATGCACACACACATATGTACGTACAGTTTACATCCATGCACACAAAACACTTAAAGATACCATCAGCCTGTAAGGTGATTTTCTTTTTTTTTTTTTTTTTTTTTTTGACACAAGGAACAACAATATATGAAGCATTATCTATGCCTTTTGTTTAAATAGTAACCCAGCCATGTCACCCACCACCTTCATGCTCGGCCAGACCATCCCTAATCCAACACGAATTCTGAATTCCAACAAGCAAATCTCATATTTCTAAACACTGGATTATACTTTTCTTTTATTACTGTTGCAGCCAGAGTGGAGTTGTGGCTTTAGGGGCTAAGACTAAACTGATAGGATTACCAGAAAAGCCTGCAGACTTAAATATGAAGGGAGGAATAATAATAATAATAATAAAATCTACAGTATATATTGCATGTGTGTTTGTTCAGATGATGACTGATGAAAAACTTGAATTAAAGCGGAGCTAAAATTACTGGAAAAGGTCTGACAGAATAATAATCCCAACTGTCAAACAAGGACGGGGGGGATGCTTGCGCGCGCACACACACACTAAAATATGCTTGTGCAGTAACTTAGTGTGCACATCAAAAGACATGCACGTCAATCGAATCAAAGGAAAAATAAAGATTTGGGCGCAGATGCTGTGAAGCTACAGATAACCTTGTTGTGATGCAGCCCTCATTTATTCGTAGATGGGTATATTTTTACCTTTATGAGTATAATAATCATATCATGTCTTGCTAAAAACAGCAGAGAGGAGGAACAGAGAAAGGGAGAAGGAGAGACGCAGGGTCGCAGAGACAGTGAAGAGGGTAAAAATGACCTTGCTGGAAATAACAACAGCAACCCTTAATGTGTTGCATTACAAGATATGTTATAAAACACTTTTATGGGGAGGGCTGTAAATGGTGTGGTCTCATCCCACACCATGCCCACTCAGCAGCCCATTTCGTCAACATGTGTGTGTGCGTTGGATGGGTGGAGGAGGTGTGTATGTGAGGAGTGTCAGCATCCAGGGATCCCATGTTGGAGCAACGACATGGACTAACTGTCTTTGTTCTCTCTTGCAATGAGGTTTGCATGCAAACCTCATGTAGATTTTTCTTTATAGTTCATGTTATGAAATACTTTTTTTATGAGTATCTGTTCTGTCTTAAGGTATTTTGTCATAATGGAGGCTTCATATTGCAGTGAAGACAGGTGCTGTAGGTTTTCTCAGGTTAGAACAATGTCTCTCTTAAACTCAGCGTTGCCCCCTAATGGATGTGTCCTAGAATAACAGCAACCCTGGGGGTTCCTCAAGGGTATGCTATTTAAAATAAGTAAACATTTTTAATTGAAATGGTTTTTTTTTATGGACCATTTTTGTAAACATTTGCCACAGAGAAATTAAAAAACTGCACTTCTTATAGAATTTTGCCATGTAATGCTTTATATATAAATGTTTTTATGATTCAGTCATTCCCATGTTGGATTGGTAAAAATTTGGTGGTATATACAGATTATTGCTGTGTTAATCTCACCTCTGCCTTTGTCTCGTCACGTGTTTGTCCTGATCATAAGACTCCCTTTTTTTAGTGACATTCAGTCTAACATTCATCCTGTTACCCTCTTCTTCCTGAGAACTGTCATAATTGTGCATTTTTCTTTTGGGACCTTTCTGGATCTTTTTGACCTTATTCACTCACAACAGACACTTTAAGATAAATTAAATTTTCTTGAACGCGATCATGAAATGGCGTTTGCATCTTCATCCTCATCCGAAGCCTATTTCCTCTGTTTTAGTCTCTGAAGTCACAATTCCCACACTCCTCTCTGTGTTCCTGTCCCCATTTTCTGTCCTCTCCATCACTCTGTCACGCTCTTTTCTTTCTCAACATCCACATTCTTCCCTGTTTGTGAACACTGACAGTCCTTCCGGCCCTCGTATCCTGGCAGTTTAGATGTTAGGCCAGGACTTATCGATCAGACTATAAATTACCCATGCATCACCTCTCCTCTCCTCATTGCATGTCTCACAAGCCTTCTGAGACCTTATAGAGAGAAGAAGAGAGGGGTGGAATGGGGAGTAGAGCAGGAGGGAGAGAGAGTCTTCAGCAAATTGTTAATTAAATACGAATCAATCCTCTGCCATTTATCAGACTATGCGTCCACCTCACCTTTAAGAGGGGGCTGAGAAGGTTGAGGGGGAGCTGGAGGGATGGGGAAAATCAATAAGGAGGACTAAGGGGAGGGATAAGTATTTAATCCACCATTCAAACTATATCATGGCCATTATACAGAGACAAGTAGACATTATGGGGTGAATAGGATGGGGTGACTTTTTAGGGTCTTTAGAGCACATCAGAGTAATTTGCAAACAGTTTACCAGTCCCATGGGAAGCAGACTGTGGCATGTACAAATTTATATAGTCAAATCATAGATTTTAGCTTTAAAGGAGGGTCACACTATTCAGACTTTACATCAAGAAGAGCTGCAATGATAAACTGAAATCCACATGAAGTGAGAAGTGGAATCAAAGAAGAAACAGAAAACAAGCAGAATGAAAGAAGAACTGGAAGACAAGGAAGTTTTAGTAGTGGCATTTACTGAAGAATCAAAAGTACAATGTGAAAAATGGTTCCTTTCAGAGTTCTAAATTATTTTAATATTAAAAAAAAAAAATAGAAAAATACAGACATACTGTGTAAGGGGATTTCAAGATGACAAAATNTAAAAAAAAAAAATAGAAAAATACAGACATACTGTGTAAGGGGATTTCAAGATGACAAAATCAGTTGAGGGAAAGGAAGGAAGGAAGGAAATAACAAAGGGCAGGAAAAAGGAAGGACAGCAGGAAAGAAGGAAGGACAGAAGGAAGCAAGGAAGGATGCAAGAAGGAAAGAAATAAGGAAATATGTAAGGAAGGATGGAAAGAAGGGATAAAGAAAACAATGTAGCAGGTAGGAAAATAAAAGGGGAGAAGAAAGGGAAGGAAAGAAATAAGGATACACATCAATGATATGTGTGATGTGTTATGTGTTAACATCTATCTAATGATAGATGTTAAATCTGAATATGCAAAGTAACTAGTAATGCTAGTAATACAGAAGTCAAATAAATATAATGGAGTAAAAGTACAAAGTCTTCCAAAAATACAAGTAAAGCACATGTACTGTAAATGTAATATTTTTACATCTGCCCTTATTAGTGTATGTTTTAGATAATGCTACTCTGCTACTACTGCTGCTACACCTGCTACTACTACTATTACTGCTAGTAGTAGTAATAATATTATTAGTTCTACTGCTGTACTGTGGCTGATATTGCATAGTTTCTTATTCCAGCTCTTAATTATATTTTGGGTCTAAATCCAAAACACCCCTTTTACTGTAATTAGTTAGAAAACACTGTAAAAAGAAGAAATAAAACTTAAAATTAAAATTAAACTAACATGATAAATATTAAACATTATAGCAGTTAGCAAAGCACAGTAAAGTTAAAAGGCTTTTTGGGTGGATGTGTCAGTAATGTCCATGAAACCTGCAGCAGTGTGTGTGTGTGTGTGTGTGTATGTGTGTGCGCATCTGTTTGTAATTCCATAACTGCATGTTAAATGTACATTCACAACCATTCACGCTGACATGCATGTTTATGTTGTGTGTGTATGTGTGTGCATGCATGGATGTGCGTTCCCTGCCATTTAATTTTTATTAATTACATAAGCAGGATTTATGGTCATAATTGGCCATGAGTGGGTGCGATGTGTTAATTATTTCAGGAGTGGCTGACCATGGAGACTCGACCAAAGTCCATAAATCAGCACAGACTGAGAATAACAAGAAACAACTGTAACAACAACTGTAAATCTGAGGTGAAAGAGAGAGAAAAAAACGACCCTGATAGGAGTTTCAGCACATTTACATTGACTGAATGTCTCACGCTGTAGGTCATTCTGTTGGTGAAACACAAGCAACGGTTGTTTTTCTTTCCATCAGTCAAACTTTTTTGACTGAAAAGCCTTCCATCAAGTCAAAAATTGCCATCCTTTCTAGTAATTTTGCAGCTTTGTTGGTGCCAAATGAAAGCAAAATTCAATGAAAATTAAATTAGACTTCAGAGAGTAAACTTACATCAACCCATCATTTTTCCCAAAATTCCCTACAAAATCTTTCACAAAGTCTATATTTCAATCAAATCATGTTTGCAGTAGACACCAAGCTATTTTGTAACTGTGGTCAAAACATGGGCAGTTCTGACGTTTCCTTCCCTAAGAACCCTGAGAGCTTAACAATCATCCAGCATCTGTCTGAAGCCCAGAGAAGGCAGAGGTCCAGATGTCAGAAAGATTGGTCTTATGTGAGTGGCTCCTTGGCCCCTTCACTGGACGGCCCCGGCAACGAGGATTAGAGTTATGACGTGTTCTGTGAGCAGACAGATGGATTCTAACCAAGGGTGAAATGGATGCAACTAGATGCAAATCTTTGCTGTTTGTTCACTTGTAAAAATGGAAACAAATGAATACAAATATGTGTCTAGGAAGGTTCTCAGTCATCCAGGTCATTGGATATTTTATTTCAAGGTAACTGGCCACCATTTATCCTCCATGAGGCATTCACACCTTGGGTCAGGTGACTCCTTGGGTCACATGGGAGTCGTGAGGGTCGTTAGAGCCTCACAGTCGTCGTGAGAGTTTTTAGAGTCACATGCATGGAGGTTCAAACTGTTGTAATGATAAATATACCACATAATCTACCAGAAAATAACAAATATTAATCAATTTGTATGGTTATGTTGAAATTCATCATGCTGCATTTTGACAAATTTAAACAAGTTTCTTAATATGGTTTCGCAATGACCTTTACACTATCTCATCTTATTGATAATCTAATCATGCTAATAAAACATGTTCTGGCTACACTAATGATCATAACATAAAAGACAAATTAACAAGTTGTCCCAGCTACAGGACGGTGAGGGTGAGAAATAATGACTCTGATTTATGAAGTCTATACATAAATAAATATTTATCACTTGTCCTCCAAATATTGCTCTTGGCCTGGTGCCTGCAGCTGATCCTTACTGAGCAAATCCACTGATTGAGGGCCTTTGAGTGCAGGTATATGTTGGGTTTTTTTTGTTGGTTTTTTTTTTTTTTTTNTTTTTTTTTTTTTTTTGTTGGTTTTTTATTGTCCAGTTCTGCATGTGTGTGTGTGTTTGTTGTGTGTTGCAGGCAGCTGGATTGTCCTCTATTAGTATTGCTTCTGTTTCATATCTGTAATCCCCTCCACTGGAGCCTCGCCTCAGTCCTAATCTGAGGCACAATCTCTTTTGCAGATGGTTCTCTCCTTAAGCACAGCAAAAGAAGTGAGCTCATCCCCATCTCTCCTGTTATCCTCCTGTTATCTCTTCACTCACTCTCTCATCTCTTTCTCTCGGCATTACTCTTTCATTTCTCATCCCCAACTCTTCATTTCCCCCAAACCCATAAAGCACAGGCTGCAGTCAGACATGCCATTTGACTGCATGAATGTGGCAGCCTTCCCTCCTGCATTTCAACAACAAGTATGAGGATTGAGCAGACATTTCTAAAAACTTTGAGACCACTAAAGTTAGCAAATTGATCCTGATAGGATTTTCAGCACATTTACTGACTGATTGCCTACACAGCAGGTCACTTCTTTAGTAGATAGACGTTTAAATGATCCTATAGATTTTCTTCAGACCAAGACAATGCATCAGTTTTTTGATAATGTGATTGTGCTGTGCTTCTTCCCTCTTTTTTTTTTTTTACNAAAAAAAAAAAAAAAAAGCAAAATCACCTGCTGACTCAAGTCTGCATTTTCATGAGTATAGCAATTCTCAATGTATGTCAGGTGTGTTCACTAATCAAGAGTTGGCGCCTCCCTGCTCTTAATTGGCTAAACACACCTGATTTAGCTCACCAGCTGAGGACAGAGCAGGAATGGCTGAAAAACAGAAAGCACTGCAGGTCCCCAGGAAAGGATTGAGAATGTGCACTCTAAAATATAGAGAAAAGCTCGCTGATTCATGTGTTGTGCTCTCTGCAGGGCGGGCACAGCGCAACGGATTGCATTTTCACTTAACAGGAAAGCATGGTTAGAGACTGGTCAAGGTATTAGCTTTAGGAGAAAATATAATGTTGGAGGCGACCTGCACTTGATGGATATTAAAGTGCTGTGTAGTAATTTATCCCTTACCTAGTGAGTTTTAAAAACTAATTTTGCTAGTGTGTGGTTATCAATCAACAAGCTATTATTTGTTTCATGATAATCAGAGGGAATATTGTATTTAACATGTGCAAAATATGAAAATGTTAAAGTGGAATTATTTTATTTGTGACTAGAAATCTTTGCAGGGAGCCTGTTTCAGATAGTTGTGGATTTTAAGTTCTGATTTTTTTTTTTTCTCAAACTGAAGTTACCATTTTCTACAATACAGTTAATTTCCAGGTTAAAAGAAGTGTAAGTTTCTGTTCAAACTGGGTTACATTTGACTGACAATTCTTGAAGATGTGTAGCTTAAGTTAAATAACTATACAAGCTATTCTAACATCATTTTGATGACTGTATTTCAGCATTTATAGGATCTCCTGGACATATTTCTTGACCAAAGCTGTAATTGAGGTTGTTTACTTCTGCCTACAACCTCGATTCATCAATATAAAAAGTGGTTGTATTATTTGAAAATCTATATGACATACCATCTCTAAATTTAGTTGCTTTATTACCAAACTTCCACATGATCCCACTCAATTAGAGAGCCAGCGTCCCTCTCTCTAGAGGACTTTTAGTATTTCTTCTACTCCATTCCCAATAGCTACTTGTGATAACCCACAATTGATAGCCTGCTCTGATAGGTCGTTTTCTCTAAATGCTGTGTCAGGAGGGGCAACACAAAGAAAGGGATGAAGGATGAGGAGGTGACAAGCAATAATCCAGGTTTCTATGGCAACAAGGAAATGAGAGCTGGGTGTAAGATGGGTGCAGAAAGCCAGGAAGCCGGTGCAATGATCAGGTGCTGTCAGAATAGTGGGGAGCGGGAAGTAAAGTAAAGCTGGGGAGTTGGGAAATGGATTGCAGGCTATGATTCACTGCAGAGAGAGGAGAAAGAGGGAGGGAGGGAGGGAGAGGAGCAGAGGAGATGAGAGTTGCAGCACCATTTTTCACAGCAGACAAAAACATTTGCTGGGATATCAATTTGGAGCCACGAAGCAGTCCTCCCCTCCTGCCCCATCATCCATCATCTATTCGTACAAGCCACCACTTGGTTACATCCCTCCACCTCCTCTACCCTGCAACCACCCACTCACATGCACGCCCTCACCCTCTGTGCAACCACCCATTCACACACCCTCACCCTCGCCTTCTGTTTTCCTCCCACATTCACCAGAATACATTAGGAATACACGGATGTTACATACATATATGCGAAACATGTACACGCATACACACACACACACACTGCTTTTTTCAAATACGAATAAAGCCACAACCCATGGGTGCTGTGCGTGGGACGAAAATGCAAAACAGAGCAGAAACACAGCACCTCATGTGGTTGAGGTTGAGATGACGGGGCTGAGTGGCTGCCACGGCGGCTGTCTCCCCTAGTCTTCTCCCATTAGCACCAGTAGGGGAGACCCCACCCTCCGGCTGCCNCGGCTGTCTCCCCTAGTCTTCTCCCATTAGCACCAGTAGGGGAGACCCCACCCTCCGGCTGCCCCCTTATTGGCACCTTTGCCTGCACCCCATCACTCATCTCCCAGCCATCATCCATCACCCATCGCGATCAATAGGAGGCCACGCATTCATCAGCCCCTGGGTGCTGATGGGAAAGAGGAGGGTGGAGGGGAGAAATGGAGAGAAAGATCGTGTGGTGTTGAGAGAGGGAGGAGAAAGGGAAGAGAGAATATTTGAAAGTTAGAGGAAAAAAAGGGGGAAATGAAGGAGGAGGAGTCATGCGGGAGAAAATCAGAGAATAAGAGCTGTGCTGAGAAGGAAGACAGGAAGATTAAGAAAGAAAATGGCAGCAGAACATTTACATGTTCGCTGTTCTCGGTGTTACTGACAGAGGAATGGAATTAAATATGAAAATGTATAGCAGTAGATTTAAAATGTAGAAAAATTCTGAAAGGTTTCTCGGAGAAGAATGGATGCTGTTACTGCAGCAATGAGGAATGAAGGCCTGTCTAATTTGCCACAGTCACATTCCCAGGTGACAGTGATGAAGCCATCATCATGATAAGTGGTGTTTCTGTGAGATGCTTCTCTGAGTAAAGAGTGGGGGGAAAATAGAAAGATCCTTTAGAGTAAAAAGAGAAATATAACTGAACAGAGGTTTAATGGGCACAATTATGCACCACACATGCACACATACATATAGAGAACATAATGGTGCAATGTCACTGTCAGTCATTCAGGAGTTGTCAGTTTCCGGCAAGGCTCTGCACTTTGTGCTGACAGCTCATAAGTCGTGCCCACAGACACGCTGGCTCAGGCCTTTCCCCCTGACTGAAGGTGGACCGGAATAGATCGCACTTTAAGATGATGGATGCTCCCTCTGCCCAGAAAGGTTAGGGACAGGCCGATAAGTTACTGAGCAATGCCTTCATAGCAAGTCGTAGCGGAGGCCAACAAATACACAGTAATTGTGATTGCTTGACAGGTAGGACATGAACCTGTGTGATGGCTGTGCTGCACTGTGATGAACTTTGGTGGAAGATGCATGAAAAACAACAAAGCATAATACTGCATTTCTCAAATGTCTGTGGGTATTCATTTATCATGGACTTTATTGTTTCTCTCAGCAGCAATTAACTTTTTTTTTTTTTAATGGCCTCTGTTGGTTTTATGAGGCAGTGATGGAAATACATAAATCCTACACTTAATTGAAAATAGTAATAACACAATGGAAAATAGTCTATTATAAGTAAAAGTCTTGCATTCACAATTCCACCTAAGTACAGTAGAACTGATTTAAATGTGTATTAGCATTAAATTAAAAAATCTAGAATCCAACATGACAGTGCTTCAGAAAATTGAAGATAGAAGCTTTTAGACCTAACAGTGTAAAAAAAAAAAAAAAAAAAAAAGTGGTCTTACACTTTTGATATTAGAAGAAACACTGTAAATTCTGGAATAAAATGTTTTTTTTTAATCCACAAATTTGGGATAAGAAAGGTTTTCACAAATAAAATTTTGAGGATTTTTCACTTTTGGAAACCTCTTTTCCTTTCTAAAAATAAATAAATAAAAATCCATTGTGCTATCAAGCTAAACAAGGTTGAGATACAAGGTGTTCACGCAGCAACACCATCTTATGATTTTACATTTTATATTGTATTTGACATAATCTGCAAGTAAGCAGTAACTCCAGCAATCAGTGTGTAGTGGAGTGAAAGGTACAATATTTACTCCTGAAGCAGCACAAAATAGAAATGTTCAAGCAAAGGAAGATCCTCAAAATTGTACTTAAATACAACATCTCTTTATTTTATTACATGTCTTGTCTTTGCTTGCAAAGCCAAATAATATCAAGCCGGTCCAGAAAGACATCTAAACACAAGATCAGTGACTCTGTGGTGGAAACTGGACTCTCCCCTCAATGCCAGGTGAGAGAGTGTGTTTATTCCACTCACTACCCACTCTGCCCCATTTAGGCGTCAGCAAAGGCCCAGAGGGAGGGGGCAGAGAGAGCAGGAGGGTTAGGTGATATGTCCAGAAGCCACACCACCTGAAGTCATCTAGTCTCCAGGTCCCCTCTATGTCTATGTGTGTGTCAGATGTCGCTCTCAGGTTTCGAACCCCAGGTCTCCATCTGCCGGATGCTCTCGTTGGATTATTCAGGAGAGGCTAAACGCTCTTTGTAGCAAGCTGACTGGGACAAAACCCCACCTAGGCAGGATAAGCCACCTATAGAGCTCCACCGCATGTCTACAGGTGTAGCACTGAGATGCTGCGACATGCTAGAAATCTTTGGTATGGAAGATTATCCTTTGGCATCTTTTCACAAGTGATGCTAGAGAGAGAAAACAATGTTCAAAATACAATTTTTTTCATAAAAAATAAAATATACAAATATTGCTGTTGTCACCACTTTAGGATAAGGCATACTGTATAAAGGGTTCAAAAGTTGTAACGTGGCTTTATTAACTTAGATCATTATTAATGATTTGTAAATCAGTAAGCATTAATAAGAATAAATTAGGTTGTTAAAAATCTTGGCTGGTAAGTCCTCCTACAGTAGAAGTTTCTTTGTCTTTTTAATGCTTTAATTCATCAGGAAGATGCTTGAATGGACAGTTTGAGTGCTCATCTTTTTTTTTTTTTAAACTAAATTCATTAATAAGCTTAATAATATTTGCAACTGTAGACTCTTGATTTAATTAAAAAATATGTTATTTTAAAACAATTTGAGAAAATATTATTAATGAAGAAAAACAACAAAAAAACACATTTTAAAATGGAAAAAGAATAAAAATATCACATATATCAGGCTGGAGAATTGGGGCAATATACCAGGGTCACCTACACGAGCTGAAAGCAAATGACAACATGAGGGAAAATACAGGAAGTGGAATATTTCCAGGATGATCTCAGTTTGTATCTGAAGAAGCACAAAACCAAAAACTTTGGTGTTAAAATGTTTCTTTTTCTTTCTCCCTCCTCATCCCTCTTTCTTTCGAGTATGTGACCTTTAACACCTCAGCTTTTTTAAATATTTCATTGTGAGTCCATCCATTCTCCTTAGTTCTCACACAGAAACATGCACGCATACACACACACACACACACACACACACAAAACCAAACAAAACATGCATGCACATGTCAAGGAGAATGCTTGTGTACATGCGTGCATGTAGTCTGTGTGTATGTAAAGGGAAACCAGCTGCAGATAATAGACGTCTGTGTTTAATATTGGAGGAGGTGAGGTAACCGCAAACCTGCAAACCTGGGGTCACCGTGTGTGAAGCTGGACACCTGATCCGCAGCACTTCTGAACACTTCTTTGTAAAAACAACAGCATGGATGACTGATATCCTTAACCTGATTTTAGTTTCATTTGATGTGCTCACTGATAGATTCTACGAGTGTCAGACATTGTTGTTCGACGCTGCTTCACGGGAGTTGTCTTCATTTGAAAGTGAAATAGCAAAAAAAGAGAAACATGCAAAGGAGAAATATGCAAAGAAATGCCTCACTTCCAGGAAGAAGCAGGTTGTTAGGTACATTTCGAGAATCCCCAAAACACAAATTGACACTGGTGATTTCCTGTCACCTAGTGAAGAAGTATGAGGGACCAGAGTGGTCAATCAGATACTTAGAGCCCCCTGCTGACATCTGGAGCAAAGGATGGAGAGGGATCCATTCTGGTAGTCAGGTTGAGGGGTGGTGGAGAAAAAGTACTGTGTGGAGGTGAAGGGTGATGGAAGAAAAAAAAATCCGATAACACAGTTGACTATTTTACCCTTTTCATGCTTTCATTGATGCACTGGCCAGAACGATGCAATAAGGTTAGGTCACCTACCTTCCTGCCCTTTAACCTTTTGACCCCTGACACCATGTTCCTGCGAGGAGCATGTAGAGGTATTTCGTTTTGGTGGCTCAGGCAGATCCGGATTTGGCAGGTTAAAGGAAGAGTGGTATCCAAGCTGGCGTACTTTTGTACTTGCTGTATCATTAATGTGTCACGGACAGAGTAGACCTCTTGGCACTTGGTATAGATTAGAAGATGGGCTTCGAAAACTGATGCGTTTATCTTGAGGTTTCTTTCTAGGCCATGTTTTGGTTCACATCACATGTAGGTTTGGCTGGTTTAAAATTGATGACTGAGCTTATTACAAGAATGAAAGGTGCATCGATATCAACAAACTGAAATCAAATCATTCCAGAAAAGAGATCTTTATACTTTAGGTAGACATGATTTAAAATTAAGTATCAAATTTCTGCATAAGCTATTTTCATACAGTTTTGGACTCTAGTTTGAGCTGTTCATATGCCAAATCTCATAAACTCATATTTTACTACTGTGAAGTAATTTCCAGCATAAATCTGCATGCATTAAAATGTTCTCTTGAGCTGGTCAAAAGGACGGGGGGGGGGCTGGCCATGCAGTCCAAACATAAATCAGCATAAGTGATCTGATAGATTTTTCGTGTTAATGTAACCTGGTCTTGGCATGCGCAATAACTCAGATGAAAAGATGGGGAGAGAGTGTGTCCAGCATCCAGCCCTCTACAGCTGAGCCAATGGCTGGGTCATCGAATCGACAATGTGATTGACCCATCAATTGACCTTTTCTGACCTCTCAGGCCAATCAGGCTAATGGTGGCTAGTGGCTCGAGCTGCGCCTCGCTGTCACCTCACTTGCACCTGTGTATTTGGATGCACAGCTACATGCAGATATACACACAGACAGACTCACACACCGTCCCACTTCACACTCTAGGTTTCTAACTCTTCTCAATTTTAACTGCTTGTATTGGCATGCCTTTCACCGAGGGACTCTAGTTAGCATGTTAGCAATGACCTTTCTCAGTCTCTGCACACTTGTTAAACTATGCAGCCCTTAGAATACTCACTTTGCAATACAATAACACAGTGGACCTCCTCACCTCCGCTCATTTTGGAGTCACCAGTTATAACTTTTTACCTGACAGAGTCTCCAGTCCAATCAAAGTCGCTATTGACGGAATGTGTGCAGTACAAATATCAACATTTAAGACCACTTGCACATATTAATCATAAAAATGCCGAATCACCATATTCCATCCGGACTACCTCACGGGGATCAATAAGTTTCTGCAGACTGAATCTACATAAATCAATTAAATAGTAAAATGCTTGGTGTGTGTATGTGAGGGTGAGTGAGAGGGAATAGAGTTTATGNGGGGGGGGGGGGGTCTGAATGTATTGATCAGAAGCAGTATGTGTTAACTGTATCACACCTCCACTTACTTGATGTAATAGTATTGTATGGATCCATAATTGACAACAGGGGTTGACATCGAGGGGCGTGGATCCAGGCCTCATGTAGTGGATTTCTCTTTCTGCGATGTCATAATCAAATGTGATCACAAGCCGTGACGTGGACGTGATGCCAATCATGTATCTAAATGACAAGACGCCACAGGAAATCATTGTTTGATGCCTCATCTAACCAGCTCACTCGTGGCTTCTTCATTGCACCGTTGCGATCTGAACCTGATCCACCAACAAAAAAGTTGATCCACCTGATCCACCAACTAAAAATGCCCAATCCCCCATTTTTTTCTAGCAAGAAGTTAACAGCCGATTGCTAACATTTGTGATCAAGACACTACACTTGTTTTGCAATAAAAGTCACCCCATGCTTTTGCAGTGGAAAGTTTTTCCTTGCTCACATTCCCACCATACTTCATGAACCATGAAGATTATGGGAATTAGAGCAAGTGATGTCTCCATCTATTGGAGCTGGTTTGATCTTTTTTTTTTTTTTTTTTTNTTTTTTTTTTTTTTTTTTGAGTCTTGTTTCCTTCTTAATTGTTTTCTTTGCATTGATTCCCGTTATGAGTAACTCAGAGTTTCGATAAATGTAGTGAGATCTTTTGAAATGCTTTTTCATTTTGACGATTTTTCATTTGGACGATTCCTAGTCTCTCTCTCTCTGGAGCTTATAATCTGCAGTTTTGTGTAGTTCTTCAAAAGTCTTGCAACCTTGCTGCTGCTGCTGCTGTTTCGCTCACTGTGTATTGAAACAAGCTCGATGTATCTGTTTAAAAGTGAAAGTTGAGCTGGGGGGAAGCTTACATCTGACCTATCAGCAATATCCGGTCTTCATGCTCCACCAAACACTTCCTGAATCATCTGAGAATGCCTAAGCACCACACTAGAGTAGGAGCTAAAGAAATGATTCAGAAATTACACTTCTGCTACTAAAACAGGTTCTGGGTCCTTGGTGCCAAAACATGATTTTTACTGAGTTCCTGGACGGTTCCTGAGTTGTGGCGCAGAAAATAGATTGTAGACAAGGAAGGGACAGTTTCACATATTTTCCAGCACACAGTCAATTAAAAGCCAAAAAATTCAGAATCTCTCTCTCTCTCTTGCTCTCTCTCTCTCTCTCTCTCTCTCTCTCTCTCTCTCTCTCTCTAGAAATGCCACACAATATCAACTGAAATAAATTGCACATCTTCTCCAAACAGAGCAATTTCTTCACCATCTGTTCACCAACATAAATCAGTGCTTGTTGATGTAAACCTCCTTCTTCAAACTCCTCCACCGAGAACTGAAGCAAGCCTAAGCCCTCTAAATTATCCCTGCATATTAATGATTCTATGCATCACTACCAGATAGAAACATGTCTATATGCAAAATATGCATAACACAAAACCCAGACCTTGGTTTATTTGGAGGCTTGTGATGAGCAAGTCGAGGAGGTAGGAAGTGCTTGCACTGATTTTTGCTCTGTTTGTGCATAAAAATTCACAGGAACATTAAATAAATATAAAAATAATGTAATTTAATTATTTTTTTAATGATTGAATCACTTTCTTTTATTTACCTTATAGCACTAATACAGTACATGATTTGATATTAACACTTTAACTATTTTTTTTACAAGAAGTTTTTCCTGTTTGAATTAATTATTTGTATACCCTTAATGCCAATGATACAAATGCATCTCATATATGGTATTTTAGCAGTTAAATGACAAATTTCCATTGAAATATTATGAATAAATCTCATGTTTTTGTTTTTGTTTTTGTTTTGTTTTTTTTTTGTTTGTTTCTTTGCTCCAATAAAATACATATTTAGTCAAATTTGCATATATTTCACAAACTAAATTTGGATTGGTTCATTTTTAAAAGTACAGAATTTATTTTACTGTATTATTTTAGCATGTACAGGTATTTAACTTTACAACAACCTACATGTTGTCATCTAAAATTTGAAAAACATAACAACAGCATTGCTTTATTGACGCTGGTAAGAAAAGAAGCAGCCATTCATATCAGAGGTGATGGATGGAGTTAATCTTAAAAACCTTGGTCATTGTCCAGTTAACTGTGATTTCAGGCTGCATTTAAGGCTCATGTTATAAAATATTCAAATAACTAAACTATTTATCCCATGTGAAGAATAAAGCCATGGTTATGTTTTACATATGAAAGCCTGGATGTGCGTGCACACACAAATTTATCATTCATCCATTTTTTTTTGTGCAGTTATCTGATTAAAGGAAACCAAGGCAATGTCACAATACCCCTCTAATCTTAATTCTAAGAGAAACCTCAGCATCCTGTACCAACCTGACTACAACCTTGCTCTCCAGGTTATTGTCCACACCGACAATCATCAATACCCTCTACCTTCCCCCACCACCACCTCCTCCAGCAGCCTTCACAGCCCNCACCGACAATCATCAATACCCTCTACCTTCCCCCACCACCACCTCCTCCAGCAGCCTTCACAGCCCTCTGATCCAAACGTACAGATGTTTCCACATCAGATGATAATCCAGCCTAGCCCCCTTATGCCAAGGATTAACCCTGGCCATGCCCAGTCTTGCATGGCTGGGGATAGAGGGAGGACAGGAGAGAGAGAGAGAGAGAGAGAGAGAGAGAGAGAGAGAGAGAGAGGGAGAGAGAGAGAGAGAATCTTGCCTGGACTCTCATTCACCCTATGAATAGCATCATATCGTTTTCTTTGAAAGCAATTTTAATCTGCAGGAATGTACTTGTGTTTTGTGTTTAATTCACATTTGCAAAGAAAGTTTGTAGGCACAAAGTGAATTTTAGGTCAATCATCAATAAAAGTTACTGTAGGCTATTAAACGTATTTGGATTATTGAACTGAAAATATTGGATAAATACTTTTTATATTTTGAAAATTCCTCTCATAGAATTTTGGAAAATATTCCAAAAATCAACCCAAAGTGATATACTGTATATTTTCTGTTTTTGAACGTTTTGTCAAAAGTTTTTGGAATTGTACAAGCAGCAAAACTTTGAGATACAACAAGTTCAAAGTAACATCTGGTGATGAATACTTTGGATCTTTGGTACATAAGGAACAGGTTTTAATGACAACAGATGGCTTGACGGAATTATGAAACATACACATGCACACACAAATGCACGCATGTACATGTGTGCACTTATGGCAACAGACACATACACAGGCATATGCAATGAGTAAAACCATAAGAAAAAGCATATAAGAGGATTGAGCTAGTTTGAATGGGCTTTGGATGGTTTCTTTAATAATTAAAATTTATATGGCAAAGAAACTTGGAAGAAACTGTCTGATCAAACTGTCTGCATCATGTTTTAGTTTAATTATCTTAATTGGTCATTTTATTTTCCAAGAATTGGCATCCTCGGCATATGTAACTTCCTGGAAAATAATCTTTAATTTTCTAATCTTCAAATTTTATTTTATTATTATTATTTTTCCTTTAGAGGCTATCATGAATAATTTGATTTCTCAACAGAAACATAAATGGACATAGATTTTGATGATTCAAATAGAAGTAATAACTAAATATACAACAGCAAATTTACTCATGTATTTCCATGTAGATAAAGTTCTGCACCAAACCCTAAAATATCGATGTTGATTATTTCCATCAGGCCTCATGGATCTTTCCAAAGAAGATCCATTGTGCTGCCTCATAACACAACATAGTACAAACAGGGCTTTGATTAAACTTTCACTAATTAAAGTCTCTCTCATCTTATTAGCTCGCCTAATTGATTTAATTTGTCTTAGCTCAACTATTGGCTGTGACCTCTACTTAGTTAATGAATTAATTGATTTAGCCCAAGTGTATTTGGAGGATTCAAAGAGGATTTTGACATCTCGTCCCTTTAATCTTACTTCCTCTGGGCACTCTGTGGGGTCATGATGACGATGTATTGGCAAAGGTTTGGGGGAGCTTTAGCTGTGGATTGAAATTGCCTCTCCACATGGCTACAAACTCAAGTACAAAGTGGACTCAGCTCGTACTTGTACGATTTGTCAGTGAATGAGGAAGTAGCCTTGACAATGACATTTTAAAAGCACCATTCTTCAGTTACTTTCAAACTTTACAATCTACAGAGTATGTACTTTCCCAGACCAACTTCCACCTTCAGCAAGAGGCAATACACTAAAGGACTCCACGTTTTAGAAGAGCAAAATATGAGTCAATAATATTGCCATAATGCATGATTAGAACCAGTATACATCCTTTACGAGGGTACTTGGATGCCCAAATCACCAGCGTCCACTTTATTGACATCGTTTTTCTTGATAATGGCAGCAGACAGAGGAGCTTCTGGACTCATTTATTAACCAGATGCAGTGGAAAAGGCAACAACTAAACTTGGCATCATTTCACAGGCATTTTCTGCCATAATGCTGCTGAATCTGTCCATTTATCAAAAATGTATTAACACATGAGCTGGATATTGTTCAAATCTTCCCATGTAGGGAAAGGAATAGTTTGGTGCCATGCCCTTGAATGTGTGAAATTACTGGCCTGAAAGGCATGGAGTGAAACCTGAACAAACAGCTCCTCTAAGTGGCTGAAAATGAAAATGATTCATACGTCTTTTATGAATCAAGTGAAAATGCCTTGAGGTGTTTCAGAAAATAAAAAAAAACCCAAAATAATAGAATTATGGGGAAAAAGGCAAATAAAGTCAGTCCTACTGACCTTCTTAGAAAATATGTGACATTTTTTTAAAAATATATTGGATTAATATTTATAGAAAAAATGATGGGAAAATTGCTCCTAATGTAGGTCTATGTTCCCTTGAGAAAATTAAATTAGATTTTCATCGTGAAACACTAATTTAGAGGTTGGCATCATATCTAAATTCAAACATGCTGTGTTCTGTTTGATCATCCTTTGTAAATAGGTCAACTCATGTGATTAAGACTAATTGATGAGAAGCAGCTGATCTGTGGTGGACAACAGGATGCTGAAGAGATGTCCCATTAAATTTTGGTAAGATTTTAAGAGACAGTCAAAAAATGCCATTACCATTTACCATTTTAGCTGTGAAGTGTCACATAACCACCTTTGTTTCTTATTTCTCTTGTTATCTCACACCTTTGTCTTTTAATTAATAAAGCTATGTGTCTGTGCCAAAATTATTTATCCCCGAGGAAGAAGATATGGCTTTCTAGTATTTGACCAGCAAGGATAATCTTACAGACATTTTCTAAACAACCATCACAAACCTTTTAACCAAATACTACAGTGCATTATAGAGACCACCCTCAAGGGGGTTAGAAAGGAAGATGAGCAGGATAGTTTCCTTCCATAAAAACAACTCAGTAGGAACAAGAACTGCAACAACTTGTACAGCAGGTTTTGGTCCCACAAAGATTCAGAATTCAATTCAGACCAGGTGGAAAAGTGTGAAGAGATAAGGTGATACATTCAAGTAACCAACAAAGTACTTTAATGTCTGGGGAGGTTCTATTGGCTCTGCCTTTGTGATAAATCTGAGATATTGAGTGAAGTTCATGTTTTCAGCATCCAGTGTGTTATATTTTGTTTGAAAAAACAGAACCAAAAATTATTCTCTCTCAATTTAAAGCAGCTTTCCTGCCAAATCAAAAAATAAAAATAAAACTACATACTGAGTAAGGAAAAAAATCAAAATGCCCAGGCTGGAATGGAGTAAGCTGAGCCAATGCGTAAGTATTGTTTTTCATTTTGATTTATGCACATATGACAGTGTAAGAGCAGGTGAAATACAATATATGAGTGAATAGCTTGTGTATCATTTAGTCATATGATTTGGGATAGAACCATTGATTTGCAAGTCACAAGTCTTGAAAACAAGTACCAATCCAAGTCCCAAGTGCAGACAGGCAAGTTGCAAGTCAAGCCAAGACTTGAGACTTACTTGTGACTTCCAAAATAATTACTTGATCCCATTTCTGTCATAAGGTTAACTAACAGTCCTCAGCTTTAATCAATTCATATATGCTTGTGTTTCCACTAGCAATTCCACGTTTGCTGCTGTTTGCTGCAGTAGCTTCAACTGAAGAACATGGATGATGTTTCACTGTATAGGTGCCACTATAGCAGTTAAATCAATTAAATCAATTGCAGTAACTAATATTCTACACATAATGGGTTTCCTATGATGGATACTCTGCTCTGTGAAACCTGAAAATGAAGGTCAAGGCTTCAGTGCCACAGTTAAAGGTCATATGTCTCACCACAATGAGATCAGCATCATACAGCAGCTAAAGCACTATATGAGGAAACTAGAAATGACTTACAAATGTTTAATCTGCATATAGATTGAATCTGCATCAAAATAAACAGTGATAGATAGGATAGACTGGATACCCAGATCACAATAACTCGCCCAAAGCCTTAAATTTTCACAAAGCGATGTGACTAGCAGCACAGAAACAGGCCAAATACATAACCTCGTTGGTAGATTAATAATGAAGTTGAACACTGAATACAGTCCTCCCTGTGAGCTTAGTGTCTCATTCAGTGATTGCACAGGCACTCCAACATAGCCTTGAGAAATCAAAACACTTCAACAGAACACCTTCATGGTGAGGAGAATGATGGAATACATCAATGAATGCAACAATACTGTCTGCAAGGCTCTGAGCATGGATGGCTGTGGTGGGTGGGGTGTTAAAACTGCAGTCATTTGGTTCTGGCTGACACTGAAATCTTATCATAGCTTTGAAGTTAATTAAGGTGGTAATCCATTTAGATGTCGGTTTTTAGAATTAAGCTTCCAATTAATAGAATTAATTGCCTTTCTAACCTTAGTTGCAAATGGGACCACAGTCTAACCTGACACCAGCCATATGGCGTGAGGTCTGGTTGTCAGGGTGGTCTTTGCAATGTTTCTCAGCCAAAAACATCTCCCGAACAAGAGCTCTGCCTGTTTCTTGCACAGCAGGTGTACAGAGCTCTTCGATTATCCAATCAAAATTTCTCAACCTGTCTGAGACCTGAACCCAGACAGTCACATCTTCTCTGTTGTCACTCAACGCCTTCAAATTTAAATAACTGCTTTGCTTTGACCACTGATTTCCACTGTATTTCTGCAAAAACTTGCAATGAAAATCAAGCAGCAACGAGTCTCTCCCAAAGAAAAATAGCATCTGTTCTGCTTTTAAATGCATAATAGCATTTGTTGGGTATAAAGCTTTCATGTGAAGCCATGAAAGGATTTAATTTGCTTTCTTATATGTCAACTTGTATATTTCTCTGTTTTTAATTTATCCTGTTAGTTGTACAGAGCAATATTTTAAAGATGTCGTTGATGCTGCATGAATCAGAACTGTTCTCTGATAGCTGCCGCAGATTCTGGTATAGCCTGTGCATGATCGTAATTTGTATTATTACTGTCAAAACACACAGCATTTCTCTCCTTGCAGTAAAACTTGTCTATTATATTCATTAAATGACAATTTTAGGAACATAATGGTCTGCATGTGGAGCTGACAGTGTGACTGATAAGACAGAAATGTTGAAGCTACAACAAGGTGTGTCCTAGATGGAAACATTTTAACATTTCACCATAAAGTGGAGTTAGTGTTGGCTGCCAAGTTTTGAGATTCTGCTTCATGTTAAATTCTGCTCTAGATATGTGGACACTGTGGAAAGAAAAATGCAATTCTCTCCCATTCATAATGAAAAGCATTCAGTGACACTGAGCGCTCTCTTGTGGATAGCGAAAATACTCTTCATCTTAATTTACATAGCCATTTCTGTTGCAGTAAATGTTATCTGTATGGCTGGAGCTGACATCAGTCTTTGGCTCCCATTCAAATTATTAAGATATGGATTTCATTACTAAAGGCAATCATAACGTGAAAGCAAGGTCTTGGATTAATTTATTCAGTCTGAGAGACAGCTTTATGTATGTTTGATTAAAGATTATAAGGTTTGTTTTTCTAATTTTGCATAATACAGCTTTAAATCCTTGGCAAAATGACACAGAATGCTATTAACAAGTAAACTCTTTTGAAAGACCCTCTATTTATGATGTATCTTCACCTGCTGCCATCTGGCTTGCTGACAGATAGCTGAGATGTAATCATTTGGCCAACACATAAATCTTTCCAGTGAAGGTTATTTGATACACAGAGAAGCTGGTATGAAGCTAGAACAACTTTATGTGTGGCTCACATACTAACAAATCTGAAGATGTGGAGTATACAGACACATGATCACAATGCAAACACTAACGTTTTCCCAAAAATGCTACAGATACGTATAGGTCACCAGAGAAGAATTACCACAAGAAGATGATCAACATAATAACTTGCACAAACCAAAACTTCTAGCAAAAGGGTTGCCAGTATAGCCTATAAGTAAGTGTAAGTAAGTAAGAGTTCTTGCATTTATGTACAATGTACTTAGAATGACATAAAAGCTTCAGCACTGAACAAATTTTCAGTTTTTCATCTCAGGTGCACTTTACCTCCCTGTTGCTTCACTGATAAACATGACCTGTTTTTAATGAAGATTCTCAGTCATCCAGGCGGGTAGATATATTGTATGAAAACTGAGTCAGGTCAACTGGATTNATGAAGATTCTCAGTCATCCAGGCGGGTAGATATATTGTATGAAAACTGAGTCAGGTCAACTGGATTCAAACTTTTTTCATTTAAAAGTTTCAAAATTTTGGAATATCTGAAAAGTTGAAGAGGATTTTTGGACAACACAAGATACCAGTTTCTTTTAAACCCAACAACATCCTGAGACAAAGACTTGTGCAGCCCAAAGACCAGACTCCCAAACACAATAAGAAATTTTGAAATTTGAATAATGCATTATTCAAAAAATTTTGAATAATATGTCTGTTTATTTGGATTTGAAGGTATGTTGTGATTTAGCTACTGTAGTTAGTGGAGATTTTAACATCCTTCTGTGCATTCATTTCTGACTGATGAAGTCATTTGGTGAAATGTTTCAGAATTAAAAACTTGAATCCAGCTGACCTGACTCAGTTTTCATACAGTATGACCTGTTTTTAATTTGTGTGGTCATAGTATTGAAATTTATAGAGTAAAAGTTGCAAAAATCACCCATTAAATGTGTCATTCTGGTTAGTTTTTAACCCTGTGGGGTTTTATGCATTACATAATTCACATAATTATTGCGTAATAGCTGTTAGAATTGTCGTTGAAATTAGTATTAAGCGTACAAAATAAAAATGAAACTTTGGCAACAGGAAGATGAAATGGGTTGGGATTTTTGTTATTTTTATTTTTATTTTATTTTATTTTTTTATTTTGGAGCACTTCCCCTTTAAATGAGCGGATGACGTCAGAGCAGGATGACTCCTTTATTTTGCGACAGAACGCACAGGCACCGGTTTACAGTTGTTGCTTACAGCGCATCAAAAAAATAAAATTAAAATAGAAATCCTTATGTATTTATTTTATATTCAGCTGTTTAACGGTGATGATGTGATCCAGACTGAGAATCAAACATTAGCTGTGTGCTGAAGAGGAAGATATCCGGTAAATTACATGATAAATTGCATTGATTCTGCACGATCAATTGCTATTTTTTTTTTAGCTATATATATTAAAAATACTCTTGGGTAAAATATGTAAGTATACCGTGTAACTTCATGATCAGAATTAAGACGATATATCTATTAAAACATATATTTATACCTAACATCGGTTATTGTTGTAGACTATTTTTTTCAGAATGAGCTCTGTGAAGGCCTGTGTTTTAAAACCCTTCAAACCCCCAGTTTATTCTAATATTTTTTTATGACTCATTACTCATAATATGTAGAAATACATAGTCAAAAAACCTGCCTTAAATGCAGATTCTTACATTTTAAATGTTATTTATGCCTTTATTTATGTTTATCTTATGTCTGCATGTATTGATAAATACCTGATTAAAAAAATGTATTTTCTTCACAGAACTTTGTTGCATTTCGATGTCCATCCAAACCAAAAGAAAATCTTGCTGAGAGGAATTCCATGTAGCATGACAGACATTTATCAACAGCCACATCCATGTTTGGGCTCCTCTAGAGTCAAACTTCACTCAGCCACCTAATGATGCTGACTGCCTCCCTGAAAGCAGCACTCACAGAGGACTTGACCTGTGGGACTCCTGTGGGCTGTTTTGGGCTCCAGTAGCCCACTCATGCCTGTGATCCCCATTCCTCGGCGGGTGCGCAGCTTCCATGGCCCCCACACCACCTGCATGCACTCGGCCTGTGGGTCAGCGCACACTACCCAGCTTGTGCGCTCCAAATACAATAACTTTGACCTCTACCTGCGCTCACGCTGCATGTACAGCTTCCTCCGTTTCCTCCTCTACTTTGGCTGCAGTCTTCTGACCTCTCTGCTCTGGGTGGCGCTCTCCGCTCTCTTCTTCCTGCAGTACGTCAGCGTGCGCGTGCTCCTGCGCCTGCAGTATAAGCTGTCTGTCATTCTGCTTTTGTTAGGGCACCGGCGTCTAGATTTTGGGGTGCTTAATGACCTAATCATCTACAGCATGCAGATCACCATGTTTCTGGTGGGGGGGCTGGGCTGGTGCTTCATGGTGTTTGTGGACATGTAGCTTTAATAAGAGTGCCATGGAAAAATGTAATAGTGTGCTATGTGGATGCTGTATTCACCCAACACAGCAACTTCAGGATGTGGCTTTAGCTCTAACTGAAAATCTGCTCCAAATCACACTCTGTCCGAGAGTATTTGACGTACAACTCATAAAGCATTACACTGGTTAATCTGCAGATATGATAGATTTAGTTAGAATCTGCTGTATGTAGCGTGAGAATCATAGTGGACTATCCTTCTAAAAATATAGGTTCCATATAAGTTGGACAGAACTACTTGGTTTCTATCCAAAATTATAAATGACATCAATCTGAAGATACACAACAGAGCGGACACTATAGTTAACATGGTGGAAATCTGTTTATCATACTAATAATTTGGAATCATTTGTATGCAGGTTTCTGTTTGGAATGCTTAAAGGCATCTTGAAAGCTCTAATGTGCTTAGACTAATAGAAAATTCATATCATATCATAAATGTCAAAATGAATGGAAATGTGCATCATGGCAACATGATGCAAGACAGTCATTTGTGCCAAAATAATATGAGCTGTGTACAAATTTAAACGTATACCTTGTTTCCCAGGTTGAGACAAGCCTTATATCAGATTATACGAACACTCACAAGACCGCGTTTGTACATTGAGTCTTGCAATTATGCACAATACAGGCACATATAAAGATTATATAATTTATGTTTATTGAAGTGACCAAAAAGTGAAGTTGTCAAAGTGTGGATAATGTTTTGTGGGGATGGAGTTCTATAAGTTACATTCATAAACCTTTTTGTAACATTATTTAATAAATTTTCTGTTGATCAAATGTGTTCTTACATAGTCACGTGAATGTGTTTACATACTGTGCTGACACTCATGATGGCATGTCATAAGAGTGTATGACAGTTCAGCTTGAGAATGGCTTTGGGTCAAGTGTTCCATCAGTCGCTCTTCACATGGTTTCAGAGCCTCTCTTGACAGACTTCTCTGTTTAGCTTCCCTCAACACGCAATCACAACCACAAACTAGACCCTGCTGTTTCTGCCAAGTCTAACAATGGAAATGGCTATGTCCCAATCGCCTTTTATAGCCTCCTTTTCACGTGGAGTGAAGTATGCTTACAAGACCTGACAAGAGTATGACAAGTTGAAAGAAAGCTCAGAGAAGCCCTTTTATACTTACCTGGTATAATTCTTTTAAGGGAGATGGGGGGGGNGGGGGGGGGGGGGTCACAGTTATTTGTTTGAACTCCACATATTTGCTGTAAAAAGTGTCTCCTCGGGACATAAGTAATCACAGTGTGGGGAGGTATGATTTCCATGTTTATTGTTGGCTAGCACAGGAAAAAAGGCAAAAGAGGCTTGGATCTAATCAGATGCTGTCTTTAGACATGAACTTGCACTGAGCCGTTGGCTCAGTGCAAGTTCAAGTTTCAACTACGTTTCAACTACGTGCAAGTTTCAACTACGTGCAAGTTTCAACTAAGTGCAAGTTTCAACTACGTTTCAACTACGTGCAAGTTTCAACTAAGTGCAAGTTTCAACTACGTCTCAGTCAGCTGAGACGTAGTTGAAACTGGTATGGCCTTAGGCTGTAAATGGATAATCGGGGCAACAATAACCTTTTGTTCTGAGGATCAACACGTCATATGCTTCATGCTCTGAGCCAATTCAATCTGACAACCCAGTTACAGCTAAAGGGAATTAAAGAACATTGATTTTCTTGATGCCAATATAGGGCAATACCTATTTATTAGAGCCCTATGGTTCACATGCACACAGATGGTTTCACCTATTTTGGCTGATCAAACCTCTTCTCAGGACTGTGGGTGTGTGTACCGACTGTTTGATACTGAATTGTTCCTTACTCTCCTGTTCATATTGTTTGGCTGGGACAATTTACACATTTGTCATTTTTATTAGCACATTGAGTTTGGTGAGCTCATATAACCATTTCTTACAGTGTACATTTTGACTTGTTATAGGTGTGTCAGTAAGGTAACATATACAGTAACAGGACCTTGGCACTAAATGGAACGCAGCCATTATTAATGCTATTAGTTATTCATCACCCAAGGTGAACCTGAGCAGAAGTACAGCTAAAATAAGTGAAAACACCTGCGTGGGTGTTTGAGGCTTTTAACAACTGAATTTATTTGTTTAGTATGAATACTCTCTTGCCAGTTGTTTTGATTTTTGTGTCTTATTCACTGATCAGACCCACCGCGTGTTTGATTTCCATCTACCAGCACAAACTTTGAGCCAAAATGCTTAATATTCCTGTGCTATGCTAAACCTTTAATTTTCTAGCTAACAGTCAGGATCATTATTGTCCTGTCACAGGAGATAAGCACTACATAGGCCAAAGTACAATAACATCATTATAAACCCAAAGCTGAGCACCATAGACACATGATAGTTACTTTAATGACTATTACACTTGTACCATATGAGATAAAAATACCATGAAGTATAATTAGGCCATTGTATGCTCAATAATAAGTGACATCAACCCACTATGTACTCATATAGGAATATTATAGAATTAATACAGTAGTACCGCTGTTCCTAGATCCCAGAACAAAATCCATAGCAGCAGTTTCACATAAGAGGTTAAAAATAAAAGAGAATAATAAAAGAAAGATAATGTTGTTGAACAGTGCAGCAATAAACTGCAAAATCAGATAGCAAAGCAAAGACTAAGTAGGGTAAGAAATACAGCATAAGTGATAAGGGTAGATACATATAGGAAATAGAAGATACTGTAGGAATATGCAGAGGTGGGAAGTATTATGTACATTTGCCTGTACAATTTTGAGGTACTTGTATGTTTATTTCTATTTTGTGAGACTTTGTAATTTTACACCACAATATTAATCATATAGCTGTAGGTAGTAATTCACTGGTTACCAATTCATTTTCAAATCAGTTTGAATTGTATTGATTACATTCAAAGCAAAGCTACTTGACCCCTTGTGAACCAGATCACAGCCTGAGATCCTCCTGACTATTGAGAACCATCAGAATCCTTGACAATATAGTCCTGTCACCTGAGGCAGTCTGTTCCTGAGGTGACACACCTATAATGTCAGAGCTGCATAATTGGTTCATCTAAGTTCATCTTAAGATGAATTTGAGATAGAAGATATTTTTTATCTTACTGATCATAATTTTAGTTTCATCCTGCAGTTTGTCATACTCCTCCTGATTCAATCAATTTCTGTTGTCTTTTAAAGGTTGTCTGCAGTTTTACTTATAACCTGTTTTTGTTGCTTTTAATCTGACATTTTCTTTCTCTTTTTTTAAACCCTTTTTATAATGTGCAGAACTCTTTGTAACTCATGGCCTTGGATTTGAAAGTGCTACGCAGAAAGATTAAAAAAAAATAGCTATGATAGACAAAAGTATGTAATTTTTTATGTACTGAAGAGCAGAGAGATATTCCATGTCTGTCACTGCGGAGGGTTTGTTTTTTTTTTTGACCTCAGCCCTGTAGTGTNTGTGTGTGTGTGTGTGTGTGTGTGTGTGTGTGTGTGTGTGTGTGTGTGTGTATGCGTGCGTGCACGCTCCAGTGAACTCCCACTGAGTGAGCTATAAAGGACTGTGTGCAGTAAAGAAAAGTTGACCTGAGGTCACCAGCAGTTGGCGCTTCGCAGAGACACGCACACATGCGCACCGTGCAGCCTGAACTGTGATCGCGCGAGGAGAGGGCACGGGGTGCCCACACCGCGCGTGCAAATTTACTTTGGGAGCACAAGAGTCCCTGTCCTATTTATAGAGACCGATTTCCCCTCGTTGTTTTTCTCATAACTGAGTTGGAGGTATACGGCGCACTAAGGCTGCGCCTTTAAACCAGGGTGCACTGAGTTCGTGTGTCCGTGAAGGCGCATGATATGATATGCCCACGGCGCTGCGAGTTTACAGCGGGGCAGCGTGTACAGTAACCAGGCTGTTCCTGCTAATGTCTGTGTCTTTAAAAAAAACTCTTTACGGAATGGTGCATGATGTCAGGCTGGCTTGCAGTCCGCACACTGTTCATGTGAGCGCTCACTTCCTGCAAAAGGACAGAAGCGGAGAGAGAGAGAGAGCGAGAGAGATGGGGGACGAGCGGTAACACGGGAGCAGAGTGATAGAGAGAGAGCCAGCCCGGGCCTGCCTTACACCCCGCAAACTTTACACATCCACCGAACATAAATCCGCCACATCTGCGCCAGCTGACAGCGGCGTTTTATGGAGCATCGCCGCATCGGGTAAATATCTCCTCTGTCTGTGCTGGATGTTTACGTGCCTGATTTGTATGACGCGTAGGTTTCACTATGCATTATTCCCTCGCTTCTCTCCTCAGACGCACCAGTGCCAGTTACACACCCCGACAAATCTGCTGACATTACACTCCGACAGTTTTAATCCCTACAACTACCATCTAAACTTTCTTCCAGCTAAACTTACTTTCACTAAGTAATATCACGAAACAGTAAAAAAAAAAAAAAAAAAAAAAAAAANGTGGGGCGGGAGGGAGGGGAGTGTAATTCCCACGCGCCTGTAGAAGAATTTCAGCACGTACCGATGATATTTTCATAACTGGGGATCGGTGTGTTTCGTGTGTATTCATACAGTTAAAAGCACTCAGAGGATATATTGTTGTCATTCGTTTTAACGGGATGAGTGGAGAAAGTGGTATGATATTATCGGTCTTGCGTCAGAATGAACTCTAAACCAAAAAAAGAACGCCCATAATCTCCACCCATAATGCACCCATTGTATTGATATATACTGCATAATTAATACAAGGAATATATTTTAAAGGCATATACTGTCTTATATACACCGGTGTTGTTAGTGTTGTTGTTGTACAAGATACAAGACAACTTTATTATCTCAGAAGAGGAATTCATGACGTAGTTCAATGGCAAAGAGCAATAAATAAACATGCAGGACAACATATTAATACTCATTGTACAAAAAAACCCAATCTAAACTCCTAATATAAAGTATAAGTTGATATACAGCGACCAGCCTTTCATATAAGATTCATAGGTCATATCTGCCTTTAATTTAGCCATTATTCCTCAAGTTTGCTTATGGTTCTTATGTTTTTAATAAAGTGATCCACTAGAAATATGTTACTGTTGTCTCAAAAATGTCAACACTGGTCTTTTATTATTTATGATTTGAATCTTGTAGAAGTGTAAGAGACATCATTATGTTGTTATAGTACAATTATTTAATAACGCCCATTCCTAATTTTCATGACAATAAAAAAAGTAAATATTGGTGATAAACAGGATCACAAGAACCCAAGTTGTCAAAACACTAATCCTTAAATTCAGCTGTATCAGAATTAATGTCATTATTACGGTTAATTTGAAGGAGTTTGAAGAAAAGTTGTTTCGTTGTTGTGTTAATGCAGTGTGTGTGTGTGGCATTGTTTACCTCACATGAACCGTATGAGAATGTCATCTGACAACATACACATAATGCTGTCTCCTGCATTGGTGCAGTGTGTGTGTGTGTGTGTGTGTGGCCAGCCAGCGTATAGCTTGTGGCAATTTCTTCATTTCCTGTCACTTTCCTTCCCTCTCTGTTTTACACACATACACACACAGACACTTTATCGCTCTGCTCTCTTTTTCATTCTCTGTTGTGCTGTCTGTTTATTTTCAAGATGACTATCAAAAACTCCCAAAAATTTGCAAGTTTGTCACGGTCTGCGTGTCATCTTTGTCATGTGGTGTAACAGCCGAGAATGTGTCTACTGTAAGCGTGTGGCAACTGAGTTCGCCCCAACAGGTGCCACATTTATTAAAAGTGCAGTTTAAAGTGAAAACCGTGCACCTTACTGTCATGTGAATCATTTCAGCAGTACTGCATGAAGCGTACGCCTTGTTGAAGACCATGTCCCTCACCGTTTTACAGTTCTGAATCCCACATCAGAGCGTTTTATTGCCCATCTGCTTGTCTCCCTATCAGCTTCTTTCATGTAAAAATAATGTGGGGATAAAAAGAACAGCTCCCCGTTTGCAAAAATAAATCAGAATGTATCCATAACTGTACCTGCCAGCCCGAAGGCAACACAAAGACAGCTTTTATCCAGGTAGTTTATGATCCACCCTCCCCTTCCCCACTGTGGGGAAATCGTTTCGGGGTAATGTGAGNCCAGGTAGTTTATGATCCACCCTCCCCTTCCCCACTGTGGGGAAATCGTTTCGGGGTAATGTGAGTTTGTACTGCCAAGTTTCTATCTTCAGTGTTTAACACAACATACATGGAAAATGTGTAGGACTTTTTTTTTTCTCTCTTTCTTTCTAAACGAAGGCCTTCTAACGCTCTGAACTGGACGTCTGCCAAAGACTTGTGATGGCTTTCAGCAGCTGTATTTGTCTGTGCGTGTGTGTATGTGTGTGTGTTTGCATGTCTCTGAGTGTGTTTGTGTGAGTGTGTGCAAGTGTGTGTGTATTCTTGCTGTGTCCCGGGATGCCCTTCCTCCATAGGCCTCATACTATACAGCATTCCACAAGGGGGCCCGAGACTGTGCAAGTGGGGAGTGTCAAGGAGAGAAAACGACAGCACGGATTCCAATAGGACTGGTGCAGATACAGACAGAGAGGGCAAAGGAGGGTGAAAACACAAAGATTGTGAGGTTCTTGCCTCATTCCGTCTCTTGCCTCATCTCTCGTTAGACTCATAAAAGAACTAGAGTCAATGTTGTCTCATCACGTGGAAAGATACACCGTATAAAAAAGGCATTTTTTAGATTACAGCTATTATAAAATGTCTCTGGTGTGTGTGATACAAAGATTGTAGCATTAACTTTTATTTTATTAATTTGTGAAGCATTTTAATACAATCTTAATGTTCAGTTTTTTTTTACAGTAATTGAAAAGTATTGACTTTCCAACTGAACTTCAGATTACATGGAAGAACTGATATTTCTTTGACAGCAAATATTTGAGGATAGGTCTTAATTTTCTGAGATGTATTCTCTGATGGCGCTCCCTGATCAAGCAGGCCTGTGTGTTACTGATGTTAGAAATCATCTTTATCTGAGTTTTATTCCTGCAAAAGATGTCCTTCATTAAAAGACGTTTATTGACTGGGACTAGTTTTAAAGCCTGGAAACTTTCCCTTTGTGTTTAACTGCCACTGCACACTACAGAGAGGAAGCATGAAAAGAACCCGAGTGATTCGTTTACTCTGTGTGCGCTCATGCTTGGTACACAAAGCACCTTTCTATATGTGCGTGCATACTTTTGCATTTGGGTGTGTGGTATGTGTGTATTTATTGCCTCTCCTTAGTGATGAGTCACTGTCCTTGGTATGTTGTGCACGTCATGCATCATAAACTTACACACTGTATTAGTTCCTTGTTTTATTTAACCACAGCGAATTAAAACCGCTGCTGTTATTTTTTGGATTGGTTGGCCGTTGACGCATTATTGTTTATGGAGTTGAAACTGAAAGTTAACTGTATAGAAATGGCTGAGATGGTTCATCTTATTTGCAAAGTGAATGTTAGATCTTGTTCTAGTTTACATACATTTTCTGGCCAAATCAGGTGGTCTGTACTCCAGCACATATTGGTTTATCTTTCTGCTGCCGGTGTCTTGCTGGTTTTCCAGTGAAGAGACAATAATAGAATCAGCTTGCAAATCATACTAAAGTATCTCCAGGTCAGTGTGGAATTGGTTATGCTTTGGCTGTCACAGGCTGTTTTTGTCATGTAGTTTTCCTCTTGGGGCATTTTTGCAGAACATATTCCATGAAATAAAAGTGAGAGAACTGGCACAAAAAATAAAATAAAATAAAATAAAATAAAATAAAATAAAATAAAAAATGCTGTGTTGTTATTGAATCCCTGATTGGTTCTGCAAGACTAATTCACTACAAATGCATTTTTCATTTTCCATCGGCAAGTTTGATATTCATTTCTGCAAGCTGTGAAATGCAAAAACTTCATGCATTAGTGACATGAGAATTAATCACAATTTTCCTGTAGCAGGAGAGCATCCACTCAGCTTAATGTGTGGGTTTCAGAGCATAAACCATAAACTTATGAAATGCACATTAATGGTGAACAAAGAGGCAATACCCCACTGACCCTACCCTGTCCACATACTTCCCTATTACAGTCCAAATAAATTTGGGTGTCACTTTCAATCAGATTGAAAGCCAAATGGGTGAGTTTGGCTGCACAGCTGAGAGATACTGTAGATGCACTTAGATAAACTAAATTAGGTCTAAATAACCAATGTTCCACTGGGGGTGTTTGCTAACTCATAAAGCTACAAGAAAAGTGTAGCACTGACAGACCAAGCAAGCCTAGACAAAATAATATGTTTTTTTTTTGTTTTGTTTTTTGTCACTGTTTGTCACTAATCCCACAATTCCATGAGGAAATTTGACCAAACCCAATAGCCGGGGCATCAACACACACATTTTTTGATGGTTGGAAAGACATGGAGAACATGGAAACCTGAGATAGAAAGGACCAGGGTTGGAACAGGGCTTCAAACCCAAGATCTTTTTGCTGTGAGGCAACAGTGCTAACCACGGTGGCACAATGCTGCTTTAAAAGAGCATACTAGTGATTTTGCATGTTTGAGTCTAATATATACATGCTGCATAAACATTACATTACTGCCAACCATTTTCCAAAACAAGCTATTGGAATAGTAAATTTTAGAATTTTCTTTTCCTACTTTTCAGACTGCCATGGGTTTCAGTTCATTCCAGTATGCTATAAAAAAAATCTATTTGTAGAGACTTGAAACATGCTTGAGATAAGAAATCCATCACACAAACAAAACATCTCTTAAGTATTTTGTCAAAGTTACTTAATTTAATTTAACCAATCCTACCGATCTGACCCAGATTGGCGCCAAAATTTAATGGGTTCTTCCTTGGGACATCCCTTACCCTTCCACCACATTTTGTCAAAATTGGTTCATATCTTTTTGAGTAATCCTGCTAACAAACCAACCAAACAAAAGATCCGGATGATATAGCCTCCTTGACGGAGATAAAAGTATTAGCATGTTTGATGAGGAAGAGGAAAGGGAATCTTAAATAGAGAAAGAAAAGACTGACATCCATTATGGTTCAGCTATTGTGTCTCTTCTGATGGTATGTACTTACAGTCATTCATGAAGAGGCCTCCAATGTTTTTTATATTGTAAGATTGAAAAGAGGAATTATGTGTTACTAATGATTTGGAAACACATTACTTACTGTATGTGCCATTGTTTCTAGTGTAACAGTCGCTGCCAAAAGAGCAGTTCCTCTTTAATGAATTCTCTGCTCATTTAGTATGTAATGTTTTAATTTTCACAAGTAGCTTTTGTCAGTAACAGCAATCCCCGCTTCAACTTGTGAAACTACAGACCTCAGACTAAATTTAGTCTATTTGTGATTTAAAATTCTTTTGCAGCCTTAAATTAAAGCTGTGATCCCCTTGATGAGAAATCTATGGATCTAATTTCCTGAAACTATGCCTTTATTTTCCCATACTGTTTCTAAATACACAGATACACTCCATCTACATGTTTAAACAGATAACTGAGTAAACACTGAGGAAGCATATAAATTAGAAAAGACCAGGGAAAGCTTTTGGGAAGCTTGAAATGCAGTGGAGTTAAATTGCTTTGGCTTGCTATGTGCTTTTCAGGAAGCCTTCCAAGAATTCAGACAATGAACAGTAAACATGGCATGTTACTCAGAACAATTCCACATTAGATCTCAAAGATCACGTGTTTTTTTTCTCAGAACTAACTGCCCCCACAGTACACTGAAGATAAGTGTAGCAGCTAAATTTCATGTTCCTTGTGTATGTGCTGTAGCTGACAAGGAGCTGTAACAAACTGACAAATGTGTAGAATCTCTCTATCTCTCTATCGCTCTCTCTCAGAGATTTCTGGTAAGTGACATGTTTGGCCGTTGGCATAATGCCTAGCAAGATCACATGGCATGAATGTCACGCCTGTGTTGCATGCGTGCGTGTGTGTGTTAGAAAAGAAAAAAATGTGTCATTGTGTGTGTATGTGTGCATTTGTGCTTGAGGAGCGAAAGGAAAGAAAAAGACCATGTGCACATTTGATTGTTCCAAGTATTTTCAGCATGAATAGGAGCACGTAGCCATAGCACCAGAATTAAAGGCTGCCTAGAGATATAACGAGGATGTGTGTCTGACACAGTCATGAGATCACATTCCAAAGCAGGATGGAAAATTATGGAAAATTTGATTTTGCACTTAATGACTTTGTACTTTGTGGCATTAAAGATTTATGAAGGATATGTAGCTTCATACTACATATTCAGTGCAGCAAAGTTTCCTGTTCTAAATACATTTGTAGGATTAATTTTATGATATATATATATATATATGAACTAGAGATATGAGTTTAATTTTTTATATATATATCTAGAGAAAATGTGTGGGCTTGAAGCAGCATTTTAATTCCCCTTGCCTTTGTAATGGTTTCATTTTGACACTGAGGGCAGCAGCGTGAATAGAAAGCTCAATTGTCTCTGTTCCTTAGTGTTTCAGTGAGGAGACATTAGACACATTATGCAAGACAAACCTGTAATTTCTGGGAATGATACGCTCAGACACACACGGGCACACACACACACACACACACACACATGCAAAAATAAATAATTAAAGTCACATTAAAAGTAGAAAGAGAGAGAGACAGAGAAAAGAGAGCTGGCATTTACCCCTGCAGCCTCAATTTTCAATTTTTTCAATTACCTCAATTTTCCATGCTGTTTTTGCTTTGTACTGTACATAATCAAATTGTGGTAAACTTTGAGCCTGTCTAAAGACCTCTGCCAGTAAATAAAAGTTACTAATTATTGAAGTGTGTAGTAAATCAGGTACATATGGCTGACCCCTGTCTGGATATTGACCTGTCCTGTATGGGTGGTTCGTGTCCATACAGCCTGGCAGAATGCTAGTAGGGGCTAGTGGAAAAAGACAGGAATCTGAGGCGGGTAGTTTTCACTACAGCCCTCAACGCCACCCAGGCCCCCCCCTCCCNATCCCCCCTGCCCCTTCCCTGCCTCCCATCACCGCAGCTGACATGCATTAGCAGTTACTGCCAAATCACGGCATTACCTACCTGATGCTTTCATTAATGTCACGATCCCTCTACAGGGTAAATGCAACTTAAATTTCAGTTTTCCCAGGGTTTTGGCTGAGGTTTGGTTGATTTATTGCTTTGAAGATCAGAATTTAATGTGTGTGTTACGTTACTGCCAGCTGTTTTCCAAAATATACTAGTAGTGGAGTGGCAAATTTTCAAATTTCTTTTCCTACCGGGCTGCCATTGATTTCAGTTCATTCTGGTATTATAAAAATAAACTTGTAGAGACTTGAAACATGCTTGAGATAGACAATCATCACAGCGAACAAAACACTTTTTTTTTTTTGTCGAAATGTCATTTTAGCATTTCAACATGGATGCAGCAGGAGCTACACAGAAAAAAATGTACAAGCATGTCTCCATCAGGGAATATAGTCTGAGAAGACTGCTTTTACCAAGAAATTAAAACGACTGGGCCCTTTACAATCGTGTGTGAGTACTAGCAGACAAAACGTTGTATTAATGTGGGTGTTTCCCCGAAAAATTTGATTTTGAAAGGTTAGGGGATTTGGCAAAACTAAAATGTGGTTTTATGTTTTGGAAAATGGTTGGCAGTAATGCCACATGTATGAGGGTTGTATTTATTGGCTCAAACATGTAAAATCACCAGTACTGTTACCATACAGTTGAACCAGTACCTCCATGACACTATGAACATATCTGCACATTTTAAGCCTTACAAATGTAGGATTCATTGCTTGGATTGCATTAGATTGTACTGATATACCAAATACATTTGTAACTGTATGTTTTCATTTTTCAATGTTAGGCACTTATGGGAGACATTTTGTGTGGAATGTGGAACAGCTTTGATGCATTTGTAAAGATCTTGCAAAGGAAAGCACTTTAAGTCACATAAATGATGGTCACAACTGATGAGTACATGAAAAATAAAGATACTGTGTGGCTACATTTAGAGCTTGCATTAAAATGCCATCTCTGTGTGCTGATACGTTACAGATAATATCACTTAATGACAGGACTTTTTTTCCCCTCTCATATTGAGATACTCTGATACACTGTAACACAGAGAAAAACCAAACATGCACAGTGAAATGTGTATCTACATGTTTATCTCTGGTGAGATTATCTCACTCTTTAGCAGATGCTGTTATGTGTTTAGGACTATTTTGCTGTTATAAATGTACTCATCCCCTATACTGGGCGAACTGACTTATACTGACTTATACAGATGGGTGACAAATTAAAGGAAAAACCAATATAAAGTGTCTAAGTTAGGTGTTTGACCACCTCAAGCCACCACAACAGCATCAGTGCACCTTATCTTTGAGATTATCTCTCAAAGGTAATCCTGATCTGTTCGTAGTCTCAGATAAATGTTTGATTGGTTTGAGATCTGGCGATTTGGTACTCATCACATCATTTAGCAAGCCTGAATGGTTTGATAAGGAAGACGTACCACGAGCTGCCAGAACAGACTCTTTATGTGTTTTTTCCTTTAATTTGTCACCCATGTATACATGAGTAGTGCTGTGGAAAATGTGGAGTTTTCAGATTGCTGCCGTATGTGTGTGTGTGTGTTACAGAACTGAATTTCCATGTTGTTTACTCAACCGTGACCAGAGACAGAGATAAACAAATGCTCTTCACTTAAAGCAGCCTGGACCCTTTTCGGTGTTTTAACAGTGTCGCGAGGTTATCCAAGGTGACATGTTATTTGAGCACATGTATATGTGGAGCTTGCACGGTCTGGTGCTGAGTGGGGGCTTCTTAGGTCACATAAAGTGCCTGTGTGTGTGTGCGCACATGTGTGTGTGGGGGGTAGACATAAACTCAGAAGTGCATGTGTTGCTGTTTAAAAAAAGCTTCTATCACTTTAATATTGTGTTATCATGGGACGTCTTTGAAGCGTGTCATAAGATGTTTTTTTTATTTATCTACCCAAAATATATCAAACAGCTTTTTGTTCCTCTAACCTAATGTTTTCATGCAAGGGATTGAATTAAGCCATTTGGTGTGCTCTAATTCAAAAATATACATGAGGTACTCAGTTGATGTGGGCACTTCTCTGTATATGTGTGTGTGAGACTGTACACAGTGGTGCACTGATGCTGAAAGATGTGTCCTCGTTTTTAAATTGCACTGGGCTCCTCTGGCAGCCATGTTGGGGACTCTGATGTTAGCTCAGAAACAACAGCGTGGGGTGATAACTGTGTTTTCTCCTTCTCTCTTTCCTTTTCACTTTGTTTGATGTGCGTCTTAAAGAAAATGGAAAGTAAACATACAATTTCTCGTGAAATTGTTTTAGTTTTTGTCTTTTTTTTTTTTTTTTTTTTNTTTTTTTTTTTTTTTTTTGAGTGAACTCATGACTGTGCTAAAACTGCACTAAGAAAACAATATTTTTTTGGTGCAAAGGGATTAAAATCTAATTTCACAGTCCTGTCAGAACTCAGCCCTTCAGTTGTGCTTTTTTAATCCTCCATTAAGCTGATCAAATCAATGTGCATTGCTCACCAGTGTGATCTGCCCATTTTTAGTAGCCCCTCGATGTAAATCCACTGATTAGTTTTATGTGTTTCCAAATGATGAAAACTTATAGATATTTTAATTGGAATTGCTTAGAAGAGCTTAGAAAACACTGCAATGGGAAATAAAGTGGGAAGCACAGTGATTTTGTGTTTGAAACTACACTCTAAAAAACCTTTCTTTGGTTTAACTTTAAAAAAGAAATGAGGCAACATTTGCCTCGACGATCATTTTTTATAAGTTGGGTGAACTACTGATATTTTTAAGTAGGACAAACTCAGTAATATATATTTCACTTTAAGACGTAAAATTAAGTACAGCCTGTATGGAAACAGCCAAGAAATTGAGTTGAGCCAACTTGATAGTAGCCAACATATGAGCTACATTAAACTTGATTAAAATTTAAGAAGGAAACACTACGAAATTGAGTTCCATGAACTCATACAATTTTTTTTTTTTTTTTTTTTTTTTTAAATTTTGACAAACTCTTGTTTTGTGCATTTGAGTCAAGCTCATTCACTTCCCCAACCCTGATTTCTCCTGCCACTCCCAAAGATTGAACTGGCAACCCTTTGGTCACAAGCTCGCTTCTCTAACCTTTAACCCACCACCGCCCCATTGCAGGAAGTACAGACATGCTACATTAGCACTTTTGCCAGTTTTATAAATCTTTGTCTGTATTCTGGCATTACTCCAGAAATATAAACATACCAACAAACAGTCCATGTTAAATACATCAAATGTAAACTTTCTCCTCTGAGGCTCCACAACATACAGCCCTGTTGTCTCCTCCAAAAAAAAAAAAAAAAAAAAAAAAAAAAGACCAGTTTGCTTGTATTTAATATCATACATCAGAGTATTTTGTTCAGTTTGGTACTGAACTTTTGGTGAAAAGTTCAGTACAGAACAGAAGATGAGTACTTACTTACCTTAAGAAGAGATTCTGAGATTTGTGCTGCTCCAAGATACGCAGGTGCAAGTGGGCGGAGTCATGACAAAAACTTACATTTTAGAACTTTGAGTTCCATCAACTCAATTTTTCACATTGTTGTGAAAAGCTTTAACAAATGTGCTTTCATTGTAAATAATAATAATAATAATAATAATAATAATAATTTTTAAGAATGTTGACAGTTTTTACTTAGATGTAATATAAATAAATCCAGTTGAAAAGGAAATTGTCTTTTTTAATGAATCATACATTTTAAATTTATGTAGTATGGACTAACACACTGAAGGACTTTTTACAGTGTATGAAATCATCATTTGTAAGAATTAAGTGAAGGCTTAGGCAGAAGGTAGTTGGTCAATAACATCGACTACGAACCAACGCCAGTCTGCGCTGGCCATTTTTCCAAGGAGAGTTTTATCAGCGTTCACCAGAAAAGGCTCAGGCTGGCAAATGTTTTAATCTGATGGATGGTGCTGTTCCCTCAGTAGCTGGAGCCATAAGCCTTCAAAAGGAGGCTTGTAAGAGCAATTTTTTTGGAATTTCCAAGTAACTTTGCTGTTGATGCCCACGTAACCTTGTTGAAATGTATTATAGAAAATGCAACCATCAAAATCTCCATGTTAGTTTTCAGAAGACTCAAAGCTGATAGGACGATAGTCAGGAGTTGGGTTGTGACCACTTGATTTTAATTACCAATAAGGCTGTGAAATCAAAACGGAAACTAGCTTATCGTTTTTATTGTTTTGTGTGCTAAAATTCTGTTTGACGTATCTGACGTGGCTGTTTGGAAACCACACAAGATGTATCTATTAGTTTCTGCCTGAGTCAGTAGAAGAAGTTATAGCATTTAATAATTGCAGAACTGAAGCGGACTGTTTTCACAACATGTTTTCTATTTAATTAGTCACTATGACTAATGCTTTGTTGCTTCTGCATGTTGCCAATGAAAAAAAAACAAAAAACGATATGAACGTTGACGTATTTGAATATTGATATGTCAGTTTTGTTGTTGATGAGTTTTCCTTGATTTTCCGGATTTCTCAAAATGTCTAATCATCCCACTCCTCCACAAAACACATCACACAGACACACACCACTCCCCTTTAACGCCACACAACTCTTGCACTGTGAGTAGCTCTTCAAGAGTCATGCCATTCGCTTCTCACTCTTCTAGCTGCTTTTTTGTCTCCGCATGTTGTAGGTGTACATTTTGCATTTGTGTTCTTTACATCAGCATTGTAATCTTTGCTGACTCATGCCGGGTAGAGTCAGAGTGGTCCTTCTAATACCTGGTGACTCAATAGGACGATAATACAGCAGCTGTCAAGTTTTCTTATCCTGCATAGGTCACAACATACTTCACTGTGGTGCCCCAGTCAGGTGCTCATATATATGCTCAAAAACATAGAGTTCTCATGTTATAACTATGGTATGATTAATCCATATAGTTAATATGTACAATCAGCTTTGTGTGTGAGCAGCAACCAGGAAGCTCATCGACGTGCTTTATTTTCATGTTGCTTCCTGTCATTTCACTCCATCTTTTACTGATTCATGCACATGAAAATCAAATCATGTTTAGAACAAATACAAAGCACTAATTGTCACACACATGTACAAACATGCTAATTTAGCTGCAGTGTTTGCCTGACTGTTACTGACACTCCGCAAGCCATCTCGTGGTCCCTGTTATCCTGAGGTGAAGGTCACATCAAGGAGGACTGAAATGAAGATTTCGGGGCCTATTTTTGTGAGGCGAAGCACGGGCACAGAGTATCAGATCTCTACAGATCTATAATTTTGTGGCCAGGAGCACAAGCACAGCAGTAACACAGCTACAGGACAGTTGAAATTGGGCTTGCGAGAATAAATTATCAATGTGTTATAAAGGCTGGCATCAGCTACAGCCAAACAATGACATCCTCATTACCTTAAAGCAGTACACTTCCTGTCATGCACACACACATGGTATTGTAATAGAGGAGAACAAACCAGATGCCACAGAAGCTTCTCTCAAGAGTCAAACTGTTGACCTTGTCCATGAGATGGAATACAACACCCTCTTCCAATGCCAAGGGCTGATGATGTTCCTTTTTAAAAATGAATCCAGTTTTCTGGAAAGGTACAATGATCTGATAAAAGTTACGGGTATGTGTGGCTATAGCATGCTATAACCACACATACCCCTAACTTTTATCATTTTTCACCACAGCTTTACTTTGTTTCACTGGGGTAATGAATAAAGGTGCATTAAAAAATACTGGCTATACTTAATAGTCCCCTACATGTAATGCAGCAATAATATTCCAAATAGTCTTAATTTAGCAACAGGCGATTAAACATTTACATGATGGCAGAAACTAACAACTGCTCCAGTCACTAAATAATAATTAAAAGACTGAAGAGAGGGAGTTAATTTTAATAGAGGTGTGTGAACTGCATGTAATGTGTTTACTTGTCACCAGGAGTTCATTATCTCTGTCATTACCATTGCATCTATTAGGAGGAGAGAGCAAACCAGTTTGGTGAGCACAAAAGTGCAATCAAGCCTTTTGTGTATGTATTTTTTATGAGCATGGTGCTTTTCTGTAGGCTTTTTGATATCTGGCAATATAAGAAAGGCATATCTGACTCTCAGTACATTTACATGTTGGTTAAAACTGAGTATACTCCAATTAAGGCAGTGAATCAGATTTTTTTCAAACATCATTACACCGCCTTCGTTAAATTGAAATTGGTGCAAATCCGAGTAAACTTACTTCAAGTAACAGACCTAGATTATGCAACTAAATTGTTTTATTTGGGTATGTAAATGTCATAATCGGAGAAAGACATCTACATATGCATAATCCGATTATTATGCAATGTATCATGTACATTCAGCAAACCGTGGAATCCTACTAATTCTGTCCATGTATACTTCTTACTCACATTATTGCCTTAATTGGAGTACAGACAAATAATCAGAGTATAGTGTGCATGTAAGTTTACTGATGACCTATTAATTTTTTTTAAATTGGAGAAATCCACAGATGTTACTCAGATTATACTTATTTTAAGAGCATGATCCCATTGTGATCAGTTTGTGTGTTCACCTGTGCTCTGACAGATTTTTGCCTTACACCATTTGACAAATAGACTAAAGACACATTATAACGACATTTTTGATTTGCATGGTTAGTCAACAAATCGATATGAAAGTGAAACAGGCAAGTGTAGCATTGAAAAGGTCTGTATGGGCACCTTTACCAGCTAAAACCATGACAATTCAAGAGTCTGCCAGACATCGCCTGAGTAGGTGGCAGCACAAAATTCTCATTTTTACACCAAAATTACACTGTGACACCAGTTTTATATTTGACACTCACCTCTAAGGTGCTCCATCAGCCATTTTGGTGTAGCAATGTTATGGCAAGCAATGAAATTACCAAACAGAAAAAGGTATCTGCTTGAGTCCAGCAAAAGTGACACTTGCTCTGGCTCAACATTGGCAAGCTTAATGGGCACCAGTGTAAAACTAAGGCCTGTAGGCGTGTGGAAAATATAAACTCACCAGTCACATGGCAGCCGTGTGCAGATAGAGGATTTATTAGTAAGAAACTGACCCTCAAAAAAGTGTCACATGGTAGTCATGCTGCGCTCTACACATAATCTCTCTGAGTATACAACCACATGAATTCTATTGATCTGATTCTATTGTAGATTCTGTTTTCTCTCCCTTGGCTTCCTGTTGAGTAGGAAACCAGGGAGTTTTTGCTCTTGTGTCATTGTGTCTGGCACTGGGTGCTTCGACATCACACTTGTGCACTGCTTTGAACTGGGTGTAGCAGGCCAGATTAAGCCCTCGTCAAACTATACCCAGGTATAGTCTGGTCTAGGCCAAAATGTACCCCAGGGCTTAAAATAGCCCAGGTTGGTTTATACCCCAGGGTATATTTTGACCGAAACTATACCCCACTCATCCAGATTGTACCCCCTTGTGTTTTTCATATATTAGTCTGTATTTCAGTGTCCAGAGTTTCTTTCCATCATAATTAAAAAAATAACATGTCACTGCAACATAGACTTTTTTGATAAATTATAAGGTTGTGTCATTGGGGTTAGGGTCAGGGTTAGGGTTAGGGTTAGTGTGTGAAAGTCTGTGAAATAAAACCAAAAACTTATGTATCATTGATTATTGTGTCTGAGTGTGGGGTTATAAGCTGTCTTTAGGGAGTATGAAAGAGCCTAACCTAAATAACACCCCGGGGTATAAATTGGACTAGCCCAGAATATACCCGAGGTATAAAACAGGCTAACCCACTTTAACCCCAGGGATAATTGGGCGGGGGGNTATCTTGGGGTGTTACACCGGCGTGACTTGCGGGACCCTGTGGTGCTACAAAATGAACTTTTCCTTTTCCTTCGACACTTTCCACCGTTGTCACTCGCCCTGTGCAGCTCTTTTTTCTTACGTTGTCTTTGGAAATCCGTTTTGGTGGAGTTGACACTTGGGAGTCAGTAATGTGGAGGTGGATCCTGTTGTCATTAGAACAAAGTGGCAGTTTGTTGATATTGCTTGGGTTTGTCTCTTGTCCTGCTGAGTAGAGAGGACGCCAAATGCAACTATGCACGTTTTGAAAGGGCGTGTAATTGGTGTAGTCACCAAATTTGTCGAGTAACAAAGGATCCAGGCTAGTTAATCCATATTCATCTGCATTTTCTTTCTCCGGGCTCTTTCTCTTTCTAAATTAATTCTAAATTTCAATTTGAGCTTTACCTTTTATCATTATGCATTTCCCTATTTTTACCCTGATTTGGCTGCGCTTTGTCAACTTCTCTTTTCTTCTTTTCCGTCTGTCTCTTTATCCATTCCTCTATTCCCACTCCCACCTGATGCACCCCTTTCTCTCTTCATCTCCCGTCTTTATGCTCAGACGTAATCATGTATGTTCATGTGTAGGTGGACTGATCTGCTTGTGTTTATGTGTGTTTGGCTGAGTGTGTAAGCAGTCGTGCTGATATCCTAGTCATGCCTTTGTTTGTTTGTTTACCTCCCACAACCACTTGGAGTCCATTAGCAATGCCTTTGCCTCAGGAAGCTCGCTCACACACAAACACGCACGCGCCCACACGCACATGTACATAGACAAACTTTCCCTGTCTGCTTCTGTCTGTCTTACACACACACACACACGCCACTATGACTACAAACAATACTGTTACAGGAATTTACTGTCACAACTTTGTGTTTGTGAGTTTTATCTCATGTGTGTAAATGTGTGTTAATGTATATGTATGTCTATGTGGTGACCTTCCAGCAGACACTCAGTGTGACTCTTTTTCGTGCTTACATAAACCGCTGTATGGCACATGGCTCCGTTTAGGCATATCAAGCATTAATATCGTCATTTTCAGATCGCCGCAGACGTTATTATGACACGAGCCAAACCTGGAGTTCACCCTCCTAGTCACTTCTGGAGTTACATGATTGGTGCATATTGACTGAACACAAGTGGAAAGATACCAGACAATATCCAGCCCACAACAAATCATTTCAGAGTTGTCTGTTTGTTACATAACCGTGTGAATCATTGGGAGGAAAAAAAAAAAGGAAAAAAAAAAAAAAAAGATGATTTTGATCCTGGCTGTGTGCAGACAACTTCACCCGGCGGGGTCTGTACACAGAGAATGATGTTGCATTATAAGCAGTGATAAGCAACCTCTCTCTCTCTCTCTCTCTCTCTCTCTCTCTCGACATCCCATAATAATACTCAGACAGACTCAGGCAGACACCCGCTCGGTCCCGATTGGTAGAACTGTTGCCAGGGAGCGTTGCCGTCTCAACGTGGATAGAATCTGTTGTCTGGTACACTTTAGACATGAGAACAACTGCAGGATCTGAATATTTATAACGAGGGGACTGTTCATATTGAGATTGTATAGAGGGAACATAAGCACGGAGGGAAGGATGTGTTCATATTCAGCTCGCTTCTGAATTTCTCTCTGTTGCGTTGTGGTTGATTGCTATAATGTAAATGAGTTTAATTACTTTAAGCGGCATTTTTACATTTATTTAGTTTTCTTGGAATTTTTTTGCACCTTGAATCAAACTCCAGCTTTATTTTATGTTCAGATTAAATTGAAAGTGTAAATAACGTGTTGTCAGCATGATTCCTGCAGGCGTTCTATAGTTTAGCGGTTTTATGTCCTAATTTATAATCTATTTTACCTTTTTGTAATTTGACGAGCTACATTTTAACTTATTAAAAATGGTATGTGTGTCTGTGTGCGCGTCTGGTGTGCCATCTGTCGAATTGTTTCATTTTTTCATATTATTCAAATATGCCCGGACCTGCTGCTGCAGTTAATCAGACTCTATGTAGGTATGAATTCTTGGTTTAAATGAATGGAATGCATTCCAACCAAAACAAACAGCAGCAATCAGAGCAGCATTCAAATATCATATCTCACCTCACAGTATACACTTCCATAAACACACACGCACACACACACGCCTGACACTTGATCTATAACCACAATTATAAAAACAACGCCTTGTTATGGCAGAGAACTTTGACATGGAAATGCAAACATACGCAGTTGGAGACAAGGACACACACACACATACACACACACACACACACACACATATAATTACTCACAGGGCAACCAAGTTCATGCCTTATATTTTTTTATCAGGGATATGCAAAGTCTATATTTAATGCCAGCAGGAGGAGGTTGCAAGAATGTGTGTGCAAAATTGTGTGTGTGTGTGTGTGCGTGTGCATTTATATACATCTATAAATATATATATGTGTCAGTGTGTGTGTGAGCTTGTGTGTCCTGAACTTGCTCAAGATTCAGACAAACTGAAGGAGAAAACTGGACTGTAGAGAGTTATCACACATGTATGTACAACACATTTATTTCATATTCAGTCGTGCATAGATTTACATGAGTATGAGGGGGTGTGTGTGTATGTGTGTGTGTTTGTGTGTATGTGTGTGTGTGTGTGTTTGCATGTGAACATGTGCAGCATGGCACACCGCCGTCCTGTCTGCCTGACTCAACATATTCTCTGTTCGCTCTCCTTTGCTCTTTCTCTCCCCCCCCTTTCCTCCTCTCCTCCTTTCCCTCCTCCCCTCCCCCTCCCTCTCTCTCTCTCTGCCCGGCTGGCACGTACATGCATGTCTGTAGACTCTGTGCTGTGCTTGCTGCTGTGGCACGCGCCAACCTCACTGCAATGCAGCCCTGTGTGCATTAATTGGCAGAGAGAGACACTGGGTACGTGGTATGCAGGGTTGGAAGGATAGAGAAAGGGGGAGATGAAGGGAAAATGAGCAAAGCAAGAGAATGCGTGAGAAGAGAAGAGTCTGACTCAATGATGGACAAACTACCAGAGGGACGAACAAACAAACAAACAAACAGGAGGTGTATTGCTGAGTGTGCAAAGAGAGATTACTTGACCATGTTGGCGTGTGTGCAAAGAGAAAGAACAGGGGGAGTGTTCGCGTCTGCACGTTTGCATCCCTGTGTCTTTGTGTGTGTGTGTGAGTGTGTGTGTGTCTTTGTGTGCCTGTGTTTGTGCGCGCTCACTCATGTGGGTCTATATGTGCTTTGCAGATATCACACTGCTGTGCCAAAGCTCCGTAAACCAAAGTCTGACTGTATTCTCGCCTTTGCGATATCCTCCCTTTCATATTTCCGCTGTGACGGAGGAGTTTAAAGTTTGCTCGCTTTAGCACAACTTTCTCCACTGGCGAATGACAAAATAAAGCACAGTGTGTTTTGGACAATTACTGGGAAGAAAGTCAAGATTTCAAAATTCTCCGCATCAGCTTTTCATTTTTGTACGGATTGTGTATTATTTTGCTGTCTTCGTGTCTAAGCCGGTGTAGAGTTCAGGGAGTTCTTTCTCCAGTTTTTATGGCCTTCCTTCCAGGTTTTTTTTTTTTCCCCTCTGACATGCAAGAATCATAAACATTTATGTGTGTAGACACTCATATGTACGTGCACACACCCACTTTCTCATGATTCACAGTGACTGTGCACTCATATCCTCCTCCACACTTCTTTCTGGAAGATATCCTGTCTGTTGGCTGTTGTCTTATGTCTTTCTCTGGGTTTTCCCATCACAGCCTGCGACATACGGCTCCCTTCCTCTTTTAATTCACTTCAATCAAGGCCGTCTCTGTTTCTCTCTGCTGGTCACCAGAAACCAAAGAAATCTCACCTTCATAAGCTAAACTACTTAATTAGACTCGTTTCCTTTATCATTTCATTTAGAAACACTAAATCGTCTTGCATGAAGACTGTACTCCTCTCTACTTGTGTGTAGGTGTTTGGCAGCGAGGCGCTTGCATGATTCAGAAAAAAAGAACAACATTTGCGCAAAACTTAAAACCTCTTCTTAAACTTTTGTCTGCCAAAGATGGCGTGAAAATAGTAAATACCTAGAAAAGGCAGGTTTTGTTTTAATTAACGCTTTAATTCTATAATTGGTGGCATCGCAGGATTATTGCACCCATTGCACCCAGCATATTAAAGTTTGGGGAGGGTTTGCCAATGACATGACTCATTATCTCCAGAATTGTGTCAAACTGGGATTTTAGAAGTTTCACTATTTGATGTCACATTAATCTGTTAATAGCACTGGTGACCTCTTTGTTTTTCTCGTTTCTCTTTTGGCTTTGTCATCCCCTTGTTCTTTTGCAACATACAGACGTCCATGTCCATGGGCAAGTGGCAGAAGTTGCTTCAACCTAATTGTCTTTCTCTGCTCGTACTGTCCTCAGATGACTTTCTCTCTGTCTCAACTCTCCTCTCCCTCCCTCCTTTGCTTCTCTCTTGCTCTGCCCAGTCTCTGTCTGTCTGTAACTGTAGCCTGTGTTTTTCTCTCCCTCCCACTCCCTGCGACGTATAGATACTGCATTGATCAGATGCACGCACGCCAACACACACACACAGCCACATGCACATATACACACAATGAGCCACCCACTCCTTTCATCATTGATTCGCTGTGCTCTGCTCTCTCTCTCTCTCTCTCTCTCTCTCTCTCTCTCTCTCTCTCTCTCTCTCTCTCTCTCTGCAGCGGCACTTGTTGAATACAACCCTTGGAGAATACAGAGAGGGGAGAGAAACAGAGAGAAAGAAAGAGAGAGAGGGAAACAGAGATAATGACAGGGAAGCAGAGCAAGGCTTTGAGACAGAGCTTGAACAGACAATGAGTAGAATGGGGCTTTGGAGGTTTGGAGGATGAAGAGATAGAAGAAAGATTCAGAGAGACAGAAGAGAGAATCATGTTTGAGATAGAGAGGAATAGTTTGAGTGGCTTGAAACACAGGTAATGACACTTTAAGTGAAAGAGAGAGTCGACCAGACGGAGTGCATCAGAGCGCTCTCCTTCTGCTTCTTACTATTCCTCCACTGCCCTTGTCCTCGTGTGTGTGTGTGTGTATGTGTGTGTTATGGCGTAACCTAACTCGATGATTGGCACATAGTTCAGAAAAGAGTGAAGATATTTGTAGACATTTGTGGAAGAGACTATGAGCAGAGGAGAGGCGTGTGCTGGTTTCAGCAGGTGAGTACGGAGTACTTTGTGCCAGAGCGCACACATTTCCATATGCTGCGCGTGTGCACTCCTGTGTTTATGCACGCACTGTTTATATAAGTATGCCGGAGTGCATGTCTGTCTGTATGGACTGCAATGAAGTGGGAGAGAGTGAGGGAGGTGGTGACTTTTTTTTTTTTTCAGTTTGTATTCCTGGAAACTGTTCTGCAGCATTGCTCAATAATGAAAGTAGTGCGTATATGTATGTGTTTGTGTGGGTTGTGGCAGAGAAAAAAATAATGATACAAGGTTCAGGGAAGGAACGAAGGTATGCAGATATGCCTGGAGAATGTTACTGACAGGGAGGAGAAGTTAATATCTAATTATGTTTCATCGCTAAACAAAGTTGTGTCCAGGCTGACGGGACTATATAAAAGTATACGTGCTTTTTTAGCGTAATGATGTTGATGTAGATGCGCTGACTTTACTTCACGCGATAAGGTCAAAGTTATTGGAATTCAAATCATGCTAAAACAGCAGAGTTATTTTATAATATTCTCATGTACGGTAAAAGCAGCATTTTTCTGTGCGGACTGACTCGTCTCCTCCGTTCTCTCTCTCTTTCTCTCTCTCTCTCACCCACCGTTTCTGCATATCCATCTCTCTTTCACACACCACTCATTTCTCCCTCAACTGCATTCATTTTCTCACCTCATCTCAACTCTATTTTCATTTCTTCCTTTAAGATTCTCTCAATTTTCCTTTCTCACCCTTCTTCCTCCCTCTGGCATCTCTTCTCATCTTTCACACATTTTCTCTTCGCTCCTTTTCTATCACATTGTCTTCCTTCTCCATACCTTCTTTTTTGCAGATGCCTCTCACACTGGCAGTATCTGCAGTAAATATCTGACACCCATCTTCCTCTTCCTCTGAGTACAACATGTCCCAGCTGCTCCATGTGGAGATTCCAAACTTTGGAGCCACGGTGTTGGGCTCCCTTAATGAGCAGCGCCTCCTGGGACACTATTGTGATGTATCCATCTTGGTCAAAGGTCGGTGAACAGAAAATATGTGTCAAACTGTTTGGTTAGGGCAGTGTTGAAATGATGTTCGAATTTTAATTACCATGTTCTTCTCAACTTAATCCTCTTTTATTTCTGTTGACCCAGGTCAGGCCTTCAAAGCCCACCGGGCAGTCTTGGCTGCCAGCAGCCTCTACTTTCGTGATCTTTTCAGCAGCTCCACCAAAACCCAATTTGAGTTGCCCTCCTCGGTCACGCCTGCTTGCTTTGAGCAGATCCTTACATTCTGCTACACAGGAAAGCTAACAATGGCAGCTAGTGAACAGCTGGTGGTCATGTACACAGCTGGCTACCTCCAAATTCAGCATATAGTTGAAAGAGGCATGGACCTAATGTTCAAGGCAAACTCACCTCACTGTGACTCACAAACAGCAGGGTCTTTAGAGGAAACAGGATCTGAGCCGCAGAGCCCTTGTAATAATGGAAACGGCTTAGCAGTGGCTGCCCTTTTAGGAGCCCCAGGCTGGTCTCCATCCCTAATTATGCCCCAACGTAAGATTAAACTAGAAGGGGTTGAACCAACTCCTCTGACTGTATCCTTGACGCAAAGCAAGACTTCTGTGGAGTTTGGAAATCGGCTGGCAAGGGCCAGTTCACTGTTCTACACAACAGCTGGAGGGACTGCCATCCATGGGATGCCTCCTTACCACCTTCAGGGGGCTGGTGGAGGAGCAGGAGGGGAGAGGTCTAGTCCTGGAGCCTCCAGTCTACCTACTACTGACAGTCCCACGTCCTACCAAAACGAGGATGAGGAGTTTGAAGAAGAGCCCTATGATGGGATCACAGAGGATGCCTACAGCCAGTTGTATGGACGCTCAGCTAACCCCTATGGGAGTGAGTATTACAGTACATTATCAATATTGATTATAATCAGTTATAATATGATATTTAATTATGATTCATATCATGCTACTTTACAATAATTTTAAACATTTACACTGAATCTTTAAAATTATTATTTAAATTTAAATAAATGGACAAATGTTAGTCAGGTAATGTTACTCAGAGTAAGCGCAATGTTTTCTCAGCAGCCCCTTAGCTTAGATGTTATGTATTGTTCCTAAAAGTGATGCGCATTTATCTCACCCCAGTTACATTACTTCATCTTTCATAAATCATGTATCATGCACATCTTGAAAAAGCAGGATGTTGTGCCTGGAGTGTTTATGTGAGTTCTCTAAGCATAAAGATAGCTTTATGGAGTTATGATTGGAGCACATCGTGACCAACAGCAGACTCCTTATCACGGCTACAACAGCAAGTCTGTGCTGCTTTTTCTCGTGGTTTCCTACCTCGCTTTAATACTGGTGCATAATTGCCCTCACATAGATCCTGTGTTCACTTTTCTGCACACAGACTCACAAATGCACACCGCAAAATTCAAACTCATTCGTGCATACGTACACACATTCCATCATCCTCAGCATTCTGCAGCTCAAAGGCATCACACAGGTTTGTCAGATTGTAGAGTTTCAGATATTTATGAAATCCACTCTATCTGCAATCAGTCAGAGCACCCCAGGGTGACATTGTGAGATATTTGAGAAGCATCACATCTTCGTGTGTGTGTTTAAGTGTATGTGTGCAGGCATGTTTATGTGCATGCGCATTTTTCTGCTTATCTACACACGTGTACTAATAATTGTGTTTCTGTTTGTATGTGTGAGTGCGTGGGTGTGTGCACATGCATACACTTAAAAGTCATCTTAGAGGTTAGGGGATACAGTTTTGTGGGTAAGAACCTAACACCCAGCTTTAGACCCATCCCGCTCCAAAACTCAAGCTGCTGATGCAGTGTCATGGCTTATCTAGGATACATCTGCAATGCTCTAAAACATTTATGAAACACAACAAAACAGTAGCTTACACCAACTGCCTCTGTAGCCTCTCTTCTAATAGGAGGGTAACAGGGTGGAACCTAATCCAAAATCTAAACCCTTTCCACACTTTCTTGCTTTCATCAGTCCAGGAAAAGACAGACGTCGCAGCGGTGCCCTTGGCCCTGGAGAACCGCAACTGTGTGCTGATCCGCCGGGACCTGGTGGCGCTGCCAGCAAGTCTCATCAGTCAGATAGGCTACCGCTGCCACCCTAAGCTCTATACTGAGGGGGATCCAGGGGAGAAGCTGGAATTGGTGGCTGGTAGGCATACACACACATACGTTCATACATTGCACACACATATATTCACAGACACATAATTTTTCCTAATTATAATACAATATATTTGGAAAACATGTATCCCATTTTTGGACAAGATGTTTGAATATCATGATAAATTCACAACAGCTGTCAAGGCCGACTGCTTCAATACTGACTGCTGCAAAACTCTTCACAGGAGTGTGTGAGTAAAATAATGAAGGAATGCCTACCAGAGCTGTTATTCAGCTGAAAGGGCTGGCAGCCACCAAAGAGCTGAACTTATCCACAAACGAGTTCAAAGCCAGCCTTGATGGCTGTAAACAAATGATGAGGCAAAATGAACTTTCTCTGAGTCCCAGAACAAGTCTCGCCCAGCACATAACCTCAGACTTCAGAAAGAAGCTACTGATTATGAATTCTGGTTGCTGATTCTCTTTAAGATGTAAAAATGGAATACATTTTCTCATGTTTATGGATTTTTAGTTTAAAATGTGATGACTATACTGTATTGATTGTTTTATTTTGTTTTGTTGATTTACTTAATTTAAATATGACAGCATATTTAAAGACATTAAGGTATATCTGTATAAATTTGATAATTTACAAGTTTATTATCTTCAAGCTATCTTTACCCAATAACAACAGTGTCATCTTATTATCATTCTTGTATCAAAGGGAATATGGTAAAATGACCTTTGACATATTCATATCCCTACATGTTGTCCACATTTATTTATAATTTAAATTAAACTAATTACATTAATATTAATTTAGTTTCTAAAACCTATAATACAGAAGTACCTATTTTGCTGTAGTCCCATAACTTACAATGCATTTCAGAGCAAAAACACCAGGCTATAAAAACAAATATAGAATTCTGTTTAGGCATAGATTCATGGAAAAATATTAAAAAAAAAAAAAAAAANAAAAAAAAAAAAAAAACAACTCTAAAGCTCTGGATATTCTTGGAAGTTCAGTGGACTTCATCATTGCAAAATCAAAAACAGTCTTGAACCACGAGGGCTCTAATGAGATCTTGTCATCTGACCAGACTCAGGGCAACAGTGCATGAAAAAACTTATTGGTCATAGAGGAAACCTAAAAAAAAAAAAAAAAAAAAAAAAACAATAACTGGTCTAATAGAGCTGCAGATTTGGGATAAAGTGTCAGAAGGACAACTATCTCTACAGCACTCCTCAGTCAGGGCCTTATGGTAGACTGACTTGACAGGAGACAAGACGAAATAGGTGTACGATGGCCTGCCTTAAGTTTGCCAAATGACACTTAAAGGACTCTGAAAGCAATAAGAAAAAGATACTTTGGTTCATTGGGACAGAATCTCTAACAGACACACTATAGCTCTTGGCAGAAATAACAAAGAGTTCCCAAGAGAGCAGGTGAAACACAGTGGTGGTGGTGGCATTATGCTGTGGGGACGTTTTTTAGTGCCAGGGACTGGGAGACTGGTCTGGATTGAGGTAATTGTTAACAGAACCAAATTCAGAGAGGTCTTTGAAGAAAACCTAATCCTCAGTGCTCATGACCAGAGACTGGGACGAAGATTCAAACCAAGCTGCAGACAAAAACCTTTCAAATCACCTGGAGCTCACAGCCCAGACAACACTGGAGTGGCTTTGTCACAAAGCTCAATGTCTTTGAAAGGCTCAGCAAAAGCCTGGATTTGAACCACTGAAAAGCTTTGGAGTTTACTGAACATCATAGCTTGAAACTGGCTGTTGAGCCTGACATACTTTGGGGGAATCTATGAGGAAGAAAACTGACTTTATCCAGGTGTGCATATTTGGTAGAAGCATAGCTCTCTAGCATCAAAGCAGTAATTCTTGCCAAAAGTGTTTCTACAAAGGGCTTACATATATATGTCCTTATTTCATCTTTATAAAATGTGCAAAAATTATGCCAATTTTAAAGGACCATACCAGCCATTTTACATGTTTGAGCCCAATTTATGTTACTGACAAGCATTTCCCAAAGGAAAAACATGTATTTCAGCTTTCCTGATATTTTGCAAAATCTCTTAATCTTTCAAAATCAAATATTTAAGAGATACACCTTAAAAATCAATGTTTCACCTGCTAATAGTTACACAGTCTTATAAAGTCATGGTCATTTAAATTTTTTGATAAACGCAGATCTCCTTTTGGGACAGTATTCCCCAATGGAGACATACATTCACTCCGTGCTTTGTATTGTGCTTAGACTCTAAAATTACTTAACTTCGAAAAAACCTGAGTACACGACTTGTTCACAATGATGGATTACTTATCCAAGAACGTTTCAATTATCAACAAGTTGATTTTAATAGTTTACAAGAATGAACTGAAACCAATGGCAGTCTGGAAGGGAAAAAAACATCTTTTTAATTCACCGTTCCAGTAGTATGCTTTGGAAAATGATTGTCAGTAACGTTACGTGTATGAAAATTGAATATATTATGCTCAAACATGTAAAATGGCCGGTATCGTCCTTTAAGATACATCTTTTAAGTCAACAAAAGTAAAAGGATCTAAATACCTGCTGTACTTAGAGAAAGGACAAAGACACAGATGTATCCACAATCCACAATACAAGTTGATTCCTGCTTTCACTTTGATCAGCTGAAGCATTTCTTTAGCTCTAGTGAAGGTTTATTTTTTAAGTCAAGAATAAGAGATGAACTGCTATTTAGGGCAAAGAGACGAGGGACAAAGCCGCAGGATCTTCAAAGACAAAGATATTAGTTGTAATGTGAACCCATTTCCCAGCAGATTCTCCTTTTTTCACTCTCCACCAGGTACACAGGTGTTCATGACTCGAGGCCAGCTGATGAATTGTCATCTATGTGCCGGCATCAAACACAAAGTCTTGCTCCGTCGTCTGTTAGCCACATTCTTTGATAGGTGAGTATCGAGACTTATTTAGAGCTAAGCAGAGGAGACATGAACTAGCTGCACATTCTTGGAATAGTACAGTAATGCTTGGGTTCTGTGTATGTCTTTAACACTACCACTGTTGTCACAAACCAACTTTCACACTCCATCTGTGGCCATGTTGTGTAGTGCGGTTTTGTTATGTGTGTTCTCATGTTTGTCTATGTGCCTTTTGTTGACTCTGCCCCCTGGTGTTGACTCTGTATCCCTACAGAAACACATTAGCCAATAGCTGTGGGACAGGTATCCGTTCTTCTACGAGTGACCCCAGTAGGAAACCTCTGGACAGCAGAGTCCTCAATGCTGTCAAACGTAAGTTCAAATTCAAACGATCCAATATACAAGATGTGTTTTTTTTTTTTCAAAGAGCACAGTTTGTGTACATGGCATTTGCCTCTTTTCTCTTTTACAGTCTACTGTCAAAATTTCAATCCCAACTTCAAGGAGAGTGAAATGAATGTCATTGCTGCTGACATGTGCACAAATGCGAGGCGTGTCCGCAAGCGATGGCTGCCCAAGATCAAGTCTATGCTGCCTGATGGCATGGAGGTGTACCGTGCAGGAATGGGCATGGGGGCCGCTGTGGGTCTGGGCCTGGCACTGGGTGCTCCTCAGCCTGGGGTAGCCCTTCCCTTTGAGCCTGACTTCAAGACCTTAGAGCAAAGGTTGTATCCAGATCGCAAGGACCCACTCAGGACTCACTCACTACCACAGGGCAGCCCAGCGCCTGAGGGAGCTGGAGCAGAGGCTGAAGGGGAAGTTGAACGTGTAGCCGGGGAGGAAAATGAGGAAGATGAGGATGAGGCAGGGTTAGAAGGTGTACATGGGTCACTGGGGGCTCCAACTTTGATCCCAGGTGCTGAAGCAGGCAATTGTGGTGACACACCGCCTGGGCAGGAAGCAGAAAGCTTTGGACAAGGTGTGAGGGTGAACGGACAGTGAACGTCTTTTTGGGCTGCCTCTCGCTCACGTTGTGAAATCTGTTTAACACTGCATTTTCTTTTGCTTGCTCTCTAGCTCTCCTCCACCACTCGTTCTCCACCTCTGTGCTTCCTCAACAAGAACTCTTCAGCATAAAAAGCTGCGCTCATAGATCTTACTATATAGCAATTTATTACACATGCATGCGCACGTCTGCTAGTGTACGTGCATACTCACTGATAGTAAAACACTGATAGGCCAAGCAGACACAGGCATGGCATTGACACATCCAGAAAATCAACGAGTTTTCTACCCCACCCATTTCTTGGTGTATTCAGTATTTACTCAGTATTTCAGCACCCACACCAATATTACTGATAGCAGAACAAATGCTGTAATGACTCATCATTTCAGTTCAACACAAAAGCAACTGCTGTTTTGCTGTAAAACGATTCTGTTTTCTTGGAAAGCTGCCTCTGAATATAACCCATTTAACCTTGGGAGAAACAGTTCAGAGAAACACCACTCCCTAAAAAGGAGCTTATTTTGCACAGCGTTTGACCACTTCAAATCAAATTATTGCAGGATAAGTATGTCTAGCACATACTCTAATATTTCACATTGTTGCTGTGTAAAATGCTTAGCTGTAGTGAAAAATCAAAGATAAAATAGTTTGGTCAAATGCGTAAGGCATAAGCTTGGTTAAAGTTTAAACAAGCAAGGTCTGGTCATTGGATCAACTTTGTGTTATGATGTTGCAGTTTGCACCCACTCAAAAATAAATGTGTGCCATATTTGTCTTGTGACTTATCTTGTTTCAATTTCCAAAAATGAAAAATTGTGTTCTGTAAAAGTCATGATTTTATGATAAAGATGATTTTTTCTATGAAAGCTAAGGATTTTTAACAATTTAACCAAGACTCTTAAACATATAGAGCTGTTTATACATATTTGCCCATAATTGATGAATGTCAATGTGATGCCTGTGTCTACACCGACACACACACTCCCACATACATATACCCCCCCCCCCCCCNCTCCCCCCACACACACACACACATACACATGCAAATACACACAAGCATGCGCACACACATGTACCTTTTCCACCTTGTGATAGTAACCTTTAATATCTGTATCAGTGTATTAAAAACACTCTCCAAACAGCATAACCATGTTTAGAACTTTCAAACTTCATTTACCATGATAACATACCATCTTTGAGAGATAGAGAAGCCAGAGACATGAACAACAACATGCACTAATGCAAAGCTTGCATGCATGAATACAAAACAATCAATACAGAGAATTACAGAAAAACACCATCTGAACCACAAGTCTGCATCTAGATACAAAACAGCTACCTTTGCCTCAACTTATGCCATTAATACGCAAAAGGCATGGGGGACTTTTTCCATTTCTCACTGGGGTCTGACCTCAGTCTTCTCCATGTTAGAACTGACCTGGGTGTGACTCAGGATCCACTGTGTTTGACACAGAACTGATTGGATTTGTAACGATGGAGCACGCTGTCACTATGGGTAGAAGAAAGTGCACGACTGCAAAAAAAATGTGTAATACCAGAAAGAAACACTGTTATCATCTTGATGTGGTGGAGTCATTGGCACCAAGACTACATAGCCCTGCTTACAACCTCTGATCTCTTTTTGTTTGTTTGTTTGTTTGTTTTTTTTTTGNGGGGGTAAATTATTGAATAAAAGTAATAAGAGCAATTTCTGCTGGCTTTTTGCATTTGCACTTGAAAAGTTATAGGTTGGGAAATTAAGGAGTTTGGGAAGATGTAGTTGTACAGATTGACTGAAATTTTTCTTGACATCTTCCTGAGTAATTATATGATTCGTGGATTGTGGAGTTGGACAAGTAACAAATGGGTCTTTCTGACGATGACTGTTTCTACATTTTGGGGGTGGGGGTGAGGAATGAGTGAGGCAATATTGAATGGGGAACTAAACCCTGTCATTTTGTCATCTTTATTTTCTTTTTTGATATCGGTTTTCATGCTTTCTTTCTAATGGTGTAGTCTAAAAAGGCTCTGTGCCGTGTTTTCTTTGTTGTTTTTAACTCATTGAAACACACGCTGTTATATAGTTTCTTCAAACCAGCCCGATTGATTGTCAAAATTGTTTGCAGTCAATGAACCTTCAGATCATTTTAAAACGCCAACATTTTGGACATTTAAGATATTGATGGTGTGGTTTAAAGATGGAAATATGCGTTTATTTGCTCTAAATCAACACGCAGTAACATACAGCATACTAAAATTCATCCAAGAGGTTTAATCAACTCAAAAACTGGTATCAAATTAACAAAAGAAAATATATGCCCCCTGTCATATTAGAGCACTTTGTTTATGCGTCAGTGTGCCGTTTCAAAAATTGGGCCAGTTACTCTGTATTCTACGTATCGTGTTTAGGGTTCTTTGGGCGAAGCTTTAAGATGGCCCTGCACAAGGAAGACAGGGTTATAATTGCACTAGGTAACGATAATGACGTTTACAGTTGTCGTTTTTTTTTTTTTGNTTTTTTTTTTTTTGTTTGTTTTTTTAAGAAATGTGATCTGCCATAGAAAACTGGGCTGTGAGAGAATGAATGTGATCATGAATGAATGTAAACTGTAGCACTGCTTTGGCAAGCGATCCAGGCCTTGGTTGAATAAGGTAAAATAATAAATCTCTTTTCTATGATTCAAACTTTTTCACAAATGTATTCTATCAAAACAGGCCATAAAATTAGAATTTGACAGTGTGGCTGGGTGATGTTTTAACCTGAAACTAGTGATTTAACGATTTTTTAACTGATCTTTTCGGTCTTCCAATGTGGTGGAACACGGTGGAGCATTTCCCTAATAAATAGAAAGTTGATGAGGTTCAACTGCAGGACTGTTTTTTTATTCTATTTATATTGTATCCCAACAACCTCTTGTTTATTGTAAATATTCTGGGAATTATACAGGTCTCTGTGTAGTATTTTGGGATGAAACCATTGAAATTCACAGATTTTTCTTAATTCTTGCATCTCATACAGCCTGCCACTGAAGAAATTCTGAAATCCATACTGATCTGTGTAGTAAATTCTTAGTACTTTTTCTCAATTTGTTGTCTTGTACGTAATAAATCTACTTCTATTTTCTAACATGCTGAATTTTGCATGGACAATTTAGAATAAAGCCGTAAATAATTCAGGGTGGGAAGCATTGATAAACTGCACTGCAGTGATTAAAGGGTTGTGGATCAGTGCCTTAGACTGTGTGTATGTGTGTGAATGTTCAGACAGTAATAAGACAAAAAAATGACCTAAAATTGTAGAATGCAGACATTGACAGATCTGTTTTAATTCTAAAAATAAAAAACAGAGCATGATTTACTTATATTTCTCAATTTGAAACAGTTTATTGACTCTGTTTGCCATTATCTTATTCTTTTGTCACAGTTCTGCATGTCTGGTCAGCCAAAGCAGCCTTTTTGGATTGGAATGAAGATTTGTAAAATTGGCACCAGATTAAGAAGTCGTTTTAAAAGTTGTATTTTATTAGAAAGTTAACTAAAACTAGTTGAATGACGCAGGTTTTGATATTGAGGTTTAGTGCCGAGAGGATTATATCACTTTTTCACTTTTTCTAAATACAGCGATGCATTCATTGCCTTTATCACTTTTGGAATGAGGCTTTTCAGTTCAGACACAGAGACGCACAATGCTCTCAATTCATTTCCCTTGTTGCATTCACATTTTCCTTTTTTTTTTTTTTTTTTTTTTTAACAGCTTGTTATCCGCCTTACTGCAAAATAGGTCTAACTCTGTCGCAGTAAAAAAATATCAAAAGCTTTTATTGCTCCTATTCTCCTGGTTAGAGTTTCTTTTTTTTCTGCTTGTGCAGGGGTGAATTTGAGTACAAATAATGTTGCACTCTAAACTGAGTGATTATCAACAAATGTCATAGTTAACCTGTAAGAGGATGTGCTCTAGCTGAGTGGGCAAGAAAATTTCCTGTAATATCCTTGTAATGTTATGTTATAATTTAAAATGTTAATTTGATTGAAACTATGTCATCTTTGCAGCAAACTCTGTAATTTGCTTTCGAATGTTGACATGAAACTTATTTATATTAATCATTCACTTGGATGAAATAACAGATATGATGAGGAAAGGACCCTATTTTTCCAAACTATTCTTTGCACTTTCATTTTGTTACCCCACTTTGTAATCCCTTACATAATGCTCTGTTCCCCCTGCCATAAGTTTTCATCCCTGTAAGAGATATTTAAAAGTTTGGCCCTGTGATGTGGTTTACAATATGGCTCAAGCTCTTATACAGTTGCAGATCATTTGTTCCTTTGAAGCGTTTGTCCTGGAAACAATACATTTGTATGCAAACAGACACTTGTATCATAAAATGCATGCCATTCATATCCTCACTCTAACCCAATGAAACCTCTGATCTTTATGCACCATGTATTTTATGCTGAATAACTTTGTCACTGTTAGCAAACAGTCTGTGGAGTCTTGCAGTGGGCCAGGCTGCATTTTTATTAAGCACCCTGGACCTTCGTTGAATGTTTGCGTGAAGTTTAACCTATTGTAATAAAGACAGCAAAATAGTGACAAAGAGACAAATACATGAACTACTCAGTTGACTGTGCATTTGAACTTTGAAGAGACTCAGAAAAAAATGCACTAAAAGTTTGTATGTGTATGTGTCTTTGAACAATGCCAGCACTTTAGAACTACTTAGAAAAATGAAATGTCAAGAGTGACTGAGGGTTAAGTGAAAAGAGGGAAAAAAGCAACCTTCAAAGCCATGTGCTCAGAGCGCTGACAATCAGAATAGGGATGTGACCCGAAGTGCACTATGAAGATCTGACATGAATTGCTGTGCTCTTGCTAATTGCCTTGTCATTCTCCAGCTTGCTTTTGGTCTTTGCTTGCTTACTTTCTAGAGTGGAGGTACATGGTGATGTTAATGCCAGCCTTCATGGTTATAAATATACAACAAGGACTGACTGATATCTGACTGATACCTTGGTGCTTTGAGAACAGAGCTGTCCCATGTTGACATGGGCCATAATCTGTAATGCTCTGGTTAGCATGGGCTGATCTTGGCCCTAAGTCTGAGGTTAGTGGTAACCTCTCATAGGACTAGAGTCCAGATGATAAAAGAGAATGTTATCATGTAACCCTGTGTTTTGATCATGGTAATGTTTCTTCACTATTAACAGGGCTTGGACCAGGCAAACTGGGATGGGAGAATTTCAGTGTTGATACTGCTTTATGTTTAAAATTAAAGATGTTAAAAATGTTTATGCGCCTTCTGACTCAAGCATCAATAACATATATATACAAGTAATGCCAGTTGCCACTTTTGATGTTGCATAAAAATCTACCTGTCATTCCCATCATGGTATTTCCCATCACCAGTTTCAGTTGTGTAGTCCCAGAGTACCTGTTTTCTTTCAATGCAATGCAAAAAAAAAAAAAAAAAAAAAAAAAAAAAAAATCAGCTTTCTAATAAAAGTCCTTACTTCACCATATATTGACCTCCTATATTTTGTCTATGTTGTCTTTCTATTATTTTAAGACAGTTATTGCCTTTCCCAAGAAGAACTGCCATTTTCAGGAATTCCCATATGTACAGCAAAATGTACAGCATATTCATATTGAAATCCCATTTGATATGACTGTAACCCATTTGAAACGTTTTTGGAAAGAAAAATAGCTGTATATTAGTGTACTAATATATGTATCTTCAAAGTGAAATACTTGTGAAACTGAACTGTCACATTTTTTATAACATATTTTTCTATGGGATTCACTCTAATTCCTTCAAAAGTACCTGGTTACAGTCCCAAAAGCACATAGCATTTTGAACCAGTTTTCTCCATTTTGTGAATGTGATCTTGTGATAGAATCTGTTATAATAAATTGAGCATTGAGGCTGACATTGAAATTGTTGAAATACAGCAGGATTTTATCAACAAGACAAATCACCCTTAAATACAGTCACATTATGCCACAACCAATATGAATTTAAAAGAAAAAAACATTACAAACAGCACACAGATCAAATGTTGGCTCGCCTTTAGAGAAATATTTTTTACTAAATGGCAGCCCATTGAGTAGGTTTATCTCAAATTACTAAAGATCTTTTTTTTTAATTATTATTATTATTCAAGAACGTGATACTTTTCTCATCTGTCGCTCTGGCATCTATTTTTCGTCCTGCGTGGCTGTGACGTCAGTGTGAGGCAGACCCGCGCGGATGTGCGTGTTTTTGCTTTTCGTACTTTCAGTCACTAGGATAGACGGATTTGATAACTATAGAACAGATTAAAATAAAAGAAGTAAAACAACAGACAGTCTGTCAAAATGGGTGACGATCCAGACTCTCTTCTCGAGAGGGAAATGAAGGTAGGACGTGTTGTTTTCAGGTTGTGTTGACAGGTTAGCATGTGGATAGTACCGTGGCGCTAGCTAGCTAGGTTTCTGTTTATTCTTAATGATTTTTGCTAGCTTACCTGGCTAAATTATGTAGCTGTTTGGCCATTGCACTCAGGCTGTCTGTATACATCCAGTACTGTAGATGCGAAACAATATCTTGATCTCATTTAAATAAAGTCAACTATGCTAGAGTTTAGGAATCTCAAAGCTGTTTTGGACAGCAGGTTAATTTTGTCAGTTTGGTTGCTAGCAAGGATAGTATAAACAAGTGTGGTTGCGGTTCAGCCAGTTTATGTGATAAAATTAACAGTCAAAACGTTACGTGTGATTTTCCAAAACTTTTGCATCATTATCTAATGTAGCGTATACTAGTAACTTAGCCATCGCCACAGAAACGTGCATTCAAAACGTAATTCAAAATTAGCCTGTGTTGTCAAACTGAAAGTATTTAGCACTGCTTCAAAAGTCTGTTTATTTTTTCAGACAATTTCTGCAGTAAAGAGAGTTGGCTGACGTTGGTCGGCATTATACTTTAATCTGGCTATGGTACATTTTCTGGTTTTACATTATTGTTTTCTTCCTTGACTCTGTGTGATCATAAATTGCATGTTTTCAGTTAAAGACTGCAGTTATTGACCTGGAACTACACTGTTTTACCATCCATCTCTGCTCACCCCGAAACAACTTTTGTTTGTTTTTCAGGATTTCCACTTTCGTCAGATGAAGAAAATTAGAGTTTTTGAGACCCCTGAGGGATTGCCTAAAGATAGATCCAGTCTCCTTGCCCTCTCTAACAAATTTGGACTAACCTTTGTTGGACTTGACAGAACTTTGAAAGTTTACCAGACGCAAGACATCCTTGCTGCTGATAATGTTGAAGGCAACTCCTATGAAATAGGTAATAATGTGTTTCTGTAAGACCACTGTGAATTTTTATTATGTTTTACAGTGTAATCATTGTATACAATGTAATCAAGTTTAACATTACAAAGAATGCATTTTTCATACTTTCACCTGTCTCCTGCTGACAACCTACTCCAACTTTCCTCTTTGATCTAGTTGAAGGGATACTTGCATTGGCTGAGGTTTCTGTGGAACAGCCTGTGCACCATTTGGCTCTCAGTTGTGATGAGCTCACTTTGTCAGTATGTGGCATGTCTGAGGAGGCTGGATTGTCCCTGGCATTCTATGACGTCCGCACCTTCATAAACAAGGTAATTAATGGTGTCGGTTTCCTTAAATGCAGCAAACAATTGACTGGAATTGAGTGAGCTCTGATATAATGGGTTCATTTTAAATGTGCTCTGGTTGACATCTGACATTTTATATTTAAACATTTATGTTGTTGCCTTTCCAGACAAGACCACAGAAGTTACCGTTTGCATCCATGCAGCTGGCTGTAGACACAGGCACTTTTGTGCAGGACCTGAAATGGAACCCCGCTCAGGCATCCATGTTGGCTGCTTGTCTGTCTGATGGCAGCATGATGATTTTGGATGTCTCTGACAGTGTTACGGTGCAGGCTGAGTTACCTGCTGCCAATGGCATCACATGCAGTGAGTGAAACAGAATAAAGCAATTCTGTAAATGGTAGAATCTGTTTAAAAAATTGTGTTTTTGGTGAAGCAGAAGGAAATGTGTGCTCTCTCTTTCTGAAGAATGACAGTTAAATTTACCTTATGCTACATATCAGATCATTAGTAAATGTCCTTTGCTTCACATAGTTTGCTGGAGTCCCAAAGGAAAACAAGTAGCTGCTGGAAAAATGAATGCTACAGTCAGCCAGTACACTCCAGTAAGTGGATCTAAGTTAAGTTGTTGTAATGTGTTAATAATGAATGATTGACTGATTGCTTCTCTTGTGATGATTAGACTCTACAAGAAAAGAAAGTGATCCCATGCCCAGACTCCTACAGCTCTGATAACCCTGTCAAAGGTAAGCTGGCCATTACACTATGTATATTACATTAAATAAGATCTATAATCTGCACACGTATTGTTAGATTTAGAGCAGGATAGGTAGTTAATATAATGCAGTGTCACCTTGGGATGTCAGTAAGTACATCAGCAGTCCAGAATGCAGTGAACAGTCTTTAATGGAAACAGTATAATTGCACAATGCAGTACATCACAGGTTTTAAGGCAGGAAAAATCCAACAACATATTTTAAAGGACCATACTGGCCATTTTGCATGTTTGAACCGAATATATTCAGTTTTCATACGTTACATTACTCACAACCATTTCTCTAAGGATAAAACTGTATTTCAGCTTTCCTGATATTTCACAAAATCTCTTAATCTTTCAAAATCAAATATTCAAGCAATGCACACACCCTAAAAATTGATGTTTAGCCTGCTAATAATTATGCAGCCTTATGAAGTCACAGTTGTTTGAATTTTTCAATAAACGCAGATCTTCTTTTGGGACGATATTCCCCGGTGGAGATCAAATCACTCCGATCTTTTTATTGTACTTAAATGCTAAAATTATTTAACTTAAAAAAAAAAAAAACCTGAATATACATCTTGTTCACGATGATGGATTACCTATCCCAAGAACTTTTCAAGTATCAACAAGTTGATTTTAATAGCGTACCAGAATGAACTGAAACCAATGGCGGTCTGGAAGGTAGGAAAGAAAAATTTAATCTACCGTTCCAGTAATATGCTTTGGAAAATAATTGTCAGTAACGTTACGTTTATGAAAATTGAATATATTAGGTTCAAACATGCAAAATGGCCAGTATGGTCCTTTAAGGGCTTTACAAACCGCAGCTTTTCAGCCTACATCAAGCATCTACAGACTTGTTGAAACTCAATACTTAAAGCACACCAGGTTCACAGCACATGTGAAGGGGGAAAAAAAAAATCACTATCGTTTTTCTCAACATGCACACTGAGATTTTCATTCTCTTATTGGTCATAGATCAATACTATCATTTATTTACAATGTTATTTGAGTTGACAGGTGTTATTAATCAGCTCAAATCTGCTCTGTGGCTAATGCTTCTCTTTTTTGTGGTTTCGGACAGTCCTGGATGTGCTGTGGCTGAGAACATTCGTGTTTGCAGTAGTGTACGCTGCTGCAGATGGTTCCCCTGAGACGCCTCCTGATCTAGTGGTGATCTCTCTCCCGGTGAGTACACCCAACAAGTACAGTCTATGTAATTTGTTTTACACCTATCAAAAAACAAATCTAACCTTTCGCTGGCTAATCCAAATGTTAAATGTACCAAATTTGCCAAGTGGTGGGAAGAAAATTACAAATGTTAGAAAATGTGTTCAGGCAAAAGTGGTCTATTCTAATAGAGTTTGTCTTGAATCAAAGAATCTTGGAAAGATTGAGTTTTCCGTAATTGAATTTGAAAATGCCCCATTTTGTGACAGAAAAAGGACGAGAAGGTGGAGGCGAGGTATCTGAACTTTAGTGACCCTGTGTACGGCACCTGTACCGAGAGGCAACACCACTACTTTATGAGCCACATAGAGGACTGGTGAGAACAATCATGACACGCAATCATATGCAGAACACTCACAAAAGCTTGCAAACTGCCCATACCCTCTGCAAACGTATTGGAAATGCTACTGTCAGTTTGTTTGTGTTGATATATTTAATTGGTTTAAACTTTTGTTTTTGCAAAATTTTCTTCCAGGGACGTTGTTTTTGCGGCATCAGCAGCCTCCATTGAAGTCAGCATCATCGCCAGACAAGAGGACAAGGTATATGATAATGTGAAAAAGGTTTGATTGTCAAAGGAAAAAAGTGTTTTACTTTTCTATAGAGAGAGCTGAAAGATTTCCCACGCTGTGACGGGTTTCTGCTGTTAAAATTCCAAAGGAGAAGTAGACTGTATGAGATGAGTGGAGAAGAGAAAAAAGTGACATGAGTGTTTGAGGTGCTCTAAAACTTGGAGAAGAGGCCTGAGCTGCCTGTCTGCGTTTCAAATGCTACAAAGCACATAGCCTCTTCCTTTTCAAAAACTGCTGAGGATAGCAAAATACCTCCCATTTCCCATCAGCCAACCTAATCACGATGACACGTATCTTCCTCTTGGTGACAGATAAGCTGGAACAAACATGGAACATTTAATTTGGTTTACGTTGCAAATTAGCTGATGTCATCCGGTATCTTTTAATGAGTGTTTAAGCAGCCAAGAGCTGTTTTCCTTGAATTTGGACTGAGAAACGCTACAAATATCTGTTTCCTGTTTAGAACAACTGGGAGCTGTGGGTCCTGGAGGACGCCAGCAGGGCTGAGCTTCCTGTGTCTGAGACAAACGAAGACACATTGCCCCTCGGCTTAGCCATCGACTACACCAGCCAGCAGGAGATCCACATCTGTGTGTATATTTTGATATCCTCTGTATTTTCCTCTTTTCACCAATTAAATTAAATTTCCCTACAACAAATGCATGTTTGCATGCATATAAGCTGGTAATAATTCCCATATATATTAGGGCCTGGCAGAGGTTTCTTTTTTTTTTTTTTTTTTNTTTTTTTTTTTTTTTTTTCATTTTTCCAAACTTAGGTTAAGTTGTACTTTCTTACTGAGGTTCTTTCCTGCTATTTTATTTTACCATCTTAAGCTAAAATGCCCCAAGTCCTTTTGTTTGTGTGTGTGTGTGTGTGTGTGTTTGTGTTTTAATCCAGGCTTATTGCCATCAGAGAATTTTTACAGGAGTTTATATTCTGCCAGAATATCTACAAATACTGACGCTACCGACATTTGAATGGCTTCTTTTAGGCCACATTAAGCAAATACCATGAGGCAGAAAAGCTGTTACAAGGTCAGATTTTAATATTTTTTGCAGAAACGGCCATTTCATATCAAAGTCTTAAAACAGGAAAAGATTACAGATACAGCCAGCCAGCTACATTTTATTAGCTTAAAACATATAATTTAAAAAAATATATAGACATAAATTCTCAGCTTTAGAGCTTCATATTTTAAGAGATTGACACCAATGTAGGACAGATTGGATGCGTGCGTTGTGTGTCGTGTGTGTGTGTGTGTGAGAGAGAGAGAGAGAGAGAGAGAGAGAGAGANGTGTGTGTGTGTGTGTGTGTGTGTGTGTGTGTGAGAGAGAGAGAGAGAGAGAGAGAGAGAGAGATGCAAAGCACAGCAGATCAGGCTTGAGAAAGAGGTACGGTGCCACAAGAACATTTCCGAGATCGTATCAGAACTCGCCACTTCAATACACTGATAAAATAAGTAGGCTTATATGGCAAATTTAGTGATCACTAACACATGTGAGGCAAACTTAGTTTAAAACGTCACTCAGATTTCTTAAAGGTGAAATTTACCACCAAACTAAAACAGGTCTTAATTTTTGCATGATGCTGTGTTTTACGAATCAGTTCCCTGACATGTAAATAAGGAAATACTGTAGTAACGCTAAAAGAGGCCGATATCAGGCATTTAATGAGGGAAGGTGGTTGCATGAAGATATTTGCTTGGCACATTAAAGGACCATACCATCCATTTTGCATGTTTGAGCCTAATATATTCAATTGTCATACATGTAACATTGCAGACAATCCCAAAGCATACTACTGGAACGGTGAATTAAAACTTTTTTCCTACCTTCCAGACCGCCATTGGCTTCAGTTCATTTTGAACTGAAACCAGTGGCGTTGGTTTCATTACCTCAACTTGTTGATTCAACTTGTTGGTTCTTGAAACATTCTTGGGATAGATAATCCATCATTGCGAACAAGACGTGTATTCAGGCTTTTTTCAAAGTTTTGTAATTTTAGCATTTAAGCGCAATAAAAAGCGCAGAGTGAATGTATGTCTCCACTGGGGAATATAGTCCCAAAAGAAGACCTGCGTTTATTGAAAACTTCAACGACTGTGACTTCATGAAGCTGCATAACTATTAGCAGTTAAAACATTGATTTTAAAGGTGGGTGTATTGCTTGAATATTGATTTTTGAAAGATTAAAAGATTTTGCAAAATATCAGGAAAGCTGAAATACAGTTTTATTGTTTGGGAAATGGTTGTCAGTAACCTTACGTGTATGAAAATTGAATTTATTAGCTTAAACATTCAAAATAGCTGATATGGTCTTTTAAATCTGGCTTTATGGTTTATGAATCCTGCTAAGCGTTATACTGTCCCTCAAACATAAAAGACGGTAGATTCCTGCAAACTGATGACTTCAGATTAACTGCAGTATAGAAAAAGTTGTAAGAAAAATTTGAGATCTGGTCCTCTGACAGACCAACCAGAACTTTTCCTGTGTGATTAAGCGATTTTCATTTTCATAATATAGCTTGTGTGCTCTCTTGAGTTCCCCAGACTGTTTTCTTTGTTTAAGCTTCTATCGGTTTTATTTCCAATGAGCCCCCTAAAGATCAGATGAAGCTCAAATCTATCAGGTTCCTTTGTGCACACAGCATCCACTGCAGTACTCTGTTGCAGCGTGTGTAAAGAATAGTGATAAGTTACCATCTCAGTACACTGTTTTATCTTAACCGGCCCAGTCTGCCAGACATTCACGTAGAGCTGCTGCTGCTGTCTCGTCACATCTCTCCCCGCTCTCTCTAAGAACTCCTCAGCAAGCAAAATCCGCAATTCCAGTAACACTTTGACACGACTGTTGTCTGAGCAAAGCCTCTATGAAGTGAGACATTAGATAAAGAAAGGAAGGGAGTGTAACCAGAGTTATTTGTGAATGTGCATTCATTAAAGCAGCTCAGACGAGATAGAAGACCACAACAAACAGCAACGCCCAGACAGTCATGTAGCAGAATGCTGATGAGATTAACCGTGCGCCTCTCCCCTTCTGCTCTCTCTCTGCCTCACACTCTGTCTCTGTTTTTGCTTCGCACTAGCTCTTAAACTTCAGTTTCATAGCACCATCAGCTGCTTTTTTTTTTTTTTTTTTNTTTTTTTTTTTTTTTTTCTTTACAGTGTGCTAATTTTATGCGAAACTTTGCTTTGTCAGATTGCTTCTTGAGACACAATATGTGGCGTTCGGGGTGTTTGAGTATAATTTTTGGGTGCGTCTGCACTGGATATAGGTTTGANGGGGTGTTTGAGTATAATTTTTGGGTGCGTCTGCGCTGGATATAGGTTTGATTTTTTTTTTTAGAATATATGCCATCAATAAAATATGGACTACTGCCAGAAGCATACATGTAGCACATGGAGACAGTGGTAATTAATCAGACACTAAAGAGTACAGAGAAAATGTGATGATTTTTTTTTCTATTATGACCTGATGATGGTTAAAGTTATATTTAAGGAATAGTTTTAGATATGACACACATATTGTAGCTGTAAAGAAAACACAGAGAAGAAGGTGTTCAGTGTTGTCTGTCTGTTGCAATGTTGTCTGTCTGAATATGAGAGTGAATAGTCATTTTCATCATTTAAATGTAGATTTTAGACAGAATTTGTCATTTTTCTCTCCAGTCCATAGATCACTGTTAAAAAAAAAAGTCTATGAAAGCTTGGAGGAGCTGGAGAGACATTGGGATTTTGCCAAGTAGAGGAACAGAGTGGAGCATGTTTCACTAAATGAAGTGTTTTCAGGCCATTGTCTGTGAACTCGGTCGCATCTCCAACCAAACACTTGCTGCTTATTTTAACCACCGGAGGGCAGAATGAGGCTGATGTAATGAGATAAGTGCAGCGCCACTAACATATTTGTGCTCAAATGCTGACAGATACACTTTTGCTGATTAAAGGCGACAAACAGCAATGTGTCGCCACAGACAGCAAGGGAAGCGTGCAGACAGCTCTTGCTTGTAATTGTCTCCCTTGTGCAGTGGTGTGTGTGTGTGTGAGTCAGCAGCACAGAGCTGTGCAGCATGCCAAGCAGTTCCCACCGAGACCTGGCGCTACACAATCTTTATGCAGATGTGAGATACTGAAGTCACAGAGTTTAAATTTATTTTGATCTCCTGAGCATTCTGCAAGATGAGTTGCAGTAGTGAGGGACAGGGATATTGGTGGTGAGAAAGGAATGAAAAGTGTGTTAAGGGGTAGGGGTCCCATAGCTTGACATCATATGTACAACACAGTGGTTGACAATTCTAAAACGTTTGCTTGGATACAAGGGAAGTAAGATAATGTAAATGTGGGGTTTGTTTTATTGCTGCACATAATTTAGGATTGATAATATTTTCAGTGCATGTCTTTGCATGACTCTGGATCCTGTTTTCCACTTTCTCAAAGCTGATGAGAAGATCCTGCCGCCAGCCCCCACGATGCTACTGCTGTCCACAGATGGACTGCTTTGCCCATTTGCTCTTCTCAACCTCAACCCTGGGGCCAAGCAACTGGTTTCAGCCCCCACTAGCCTGGCTTTGGAAGGAGAAAGACTGCCCAATGCAGGTTTGACCAACCAATAGCTAATTAAGGGACCATACCACCAATTTTGCATATTTGAGCTTAATATATTCAATTTTCATACATGTAAGGTTACTGACAATCATTTCCCAAAGGATAAAACTGTATTTCAGCTTTCCTGATATTTTACAAAATCTTTTAATCTTTCAAAAATCAATATTCAAGCAATACACCCACCTTAAAAATCAAGGTTTTGCCTGCTAATAGTTATGCTGCATTATGAAGTCATGGTTGTTTAAATTTGTCAATAAACACAGGTCTTCTTTTGGGACGATATTCCCCGGTGGAGACATACATTCACTCCACACTTTTTATTGCGCTTTAACGCTAAATTTATGTAACTTCTAAAAAAAAACCCTGAATACACGTATTGTTCACGATGATGGATTACCTATCCCAAGAATGGTAAGTATCAACAAGTTGATTTTATTAGCGTACCAGAATGAACTGACTGTGGTGATCTGAAAGGTAGGAAAAAAAATTTTTAATTCACCGTTCCAGTAGCATGCTTTGGGAAATGATTGTCAGTAACCTTACGTGTATGAAANTTTTTAATTCACCGTTCCAGTAGCATGCTTTGGGAAATGATTGTCAGTAACCTTACGTGTATGAAAGTTGAATATATTAGGCTCAGAGATGCAAAATGGGTGGTATGGTCCTTTAAATAGATGTCTATGTCAAAATGTATATTTGTATTGATGTCTTGATTATAGTAAATGTTCATTCCTTTGACATTTTGATAAAGTTATACAATTACTCATAAATGGCCATACATTTATACATACAGTACATTACATATATTACATATAGTATAATTTTATATTTCTACAAGTGGTGTTTGTGTAATTTTGTGATATTGAAGTCTTTTCCATATTTTCCATTTTGTATGCAAGCGGTGCCATCATAAATTGTATAAAAATGCATATGTAGCATGGGATGTCAGACATTGTTTTAATGTAGAGAGTTTTGACACGGTTGTGAAAAGCTTTGAAGCTAGGAGGCAGTTAGGAAAGATTTGCATTAAATCCTTAAAAATGTTACTTGCTTCTTTAGATGCTGTTAGTTGGTTATTTTCAGGAATTCGCTTAATATATCACCAGCTTTTTGTAACTTTTCAAAACACTGTCCAGACAGACACACAGACAATAGTACTGTGTACTACCTCTAACTGCAAAAAACTGTGGCTATTTCGACACGATGGACTACGCATTGTCCAACTTAGTTCTGAAAAAGCATTATTATAGTAAGGGTAACAGAAACCCTGAAAGTATTCAACCAATATGTAGTGTGTGGTCCAGAAAGTGTTAATATTTGGCTGTTATTTCCTTTAGTATCAATTTTAACTGAATATTAGAATATTCATTTTGACTCATCCTTGGGGAAAAATTAGGCTTGTTCTTCTCTAACACCAACCCAGTCGGTTCTGGAGGGAAGAGTTTACTCTTGTAGACAAGCAAATTCAAGCAAATTCCTGATCTGTTCGCAGGTTCTGTGGGGGTCCAACCTCCCAAAGCTGCTGCCCCCGCCCCATCTGCCCCAGTAGCATTTCCATCCCTTCGTCCTACCTCAGAAGCAACGTCTGCCCCCCAGCCACCTGCTACCTCTTCTGCTACCCCTTTCATCGGCTCCACAGCCCCTGTGTCATCATCATCATCATCATCGTCATCATCATCATCATCATCAGGCTTCTCCTTTTCCCTCCTCTCTTCCTCTACCACCTCTGCCCCAGCCCCCTCGGCTTTCTCCCTGGGAGGATCCACAGCTTTTGGTTCAGGCTCCTCCTCTGGCTTCTCCTTTGGCTCCAAGCCTCCCTCTGACACCCCTTCAGCTCCTTCAGCATTTTCTTTCAGTACTCCTTCCTTCAAACCCTCAGCAGTGGCAGCCCCAGCCCCAGCTCCAGCTCCAAAACCCCAGGGCCTTGCTAGCTCCACCCCACCTGCTGTGAAGCTGAGTCTCAGTGAGAGGTGCGTCATTATTTATGATCATTATATTAGGGCCATCTCTGACTCTGACACTGACTTGTATACTTGCATTTCCTTTCAGAACAGAGCTGCTCAGATAATTACACAAATTGGCCAGATGGTGGCGCTGTAACCAATTTCACAAACATTTTTTACCACCTCAGTTATGAATTTGTGGCAAAATCCTGTCTGCTTTTTCCTCAAGATTTTCAGAGGTGGAGGCCTCTGCACCAGCCACACAGTCGTTCTCCTTCAATTCCTCTGCACCCAAAACAGCTGTTTCTGGTTCCAGTAGTGTAACTGCTCCTTCACTCTCAACCACCAAACATCCTGCCATGTTAGGTAAGAAAAGTATTTCGATTTTTCGACTTTTTCAACATACTCCAAGAATTGGGCAGAATTTTAAATGGTTGTAGCTTGGCTTATAATGTTGTAATTGTTTGTTGTGTCTCAGCTCCGGTACGCCCAGTGCAAACCAGCACGCCAGCCACAGTTGTCCAGAAACCAACCCCTGCTGCTCCCATTCCACAGGTCCTGTCTATTCACTTTGAAAAAAAAAAAAAGGTTTTCCGTACTATATATCAACAATGAGCATCAGTTTTTAACTTTTAACTTCATCATGCAGGCAACTGTTAGCATGAAGGCCCTGGAGAAGCAGCTACAGCAAAAGAGAGACTCTGACCCCATCATGGCTGGTATACTGGAGGAGGTGAGACATTACATCCAATCAACACTGTGTTATTACATTTATCCCCTGCTGCAAACAAATTTAAATTGATAATTGTTTGATAATTTGTGATGCTGCACAAATTATGGTAAAGAAAATTTGAGAGCTCTGGGAAGTTGTCATCAACACACACTGGCGAAATGAGTCTGGACGCTGATTTACAGCTCAACTAAGTATGTACTTGATTTGTTGGCAGATTGCACACTTCCAGAAGGAGCTAGACGACCTGAAGGCACGAAGCTTAAAGGCTGATTTCAAGGTTGGCACCAATGAGCAGATGAAGGAGCTGAGGAAGGAGTCAGAAGACCTCCATATTTTCACCCTGGAGATCAAGGAAACAACAGAGGTAACAGAGTAAAATCTTTGATCACTGCTGTGTTAATTGAACTCAAAATCAGTAAATGAATGCTTTTCTTGGTTTTGTTTTGTTTTGTTTTGTTTTGTTTTGTTTTGTTTTGTTTTGTTTTGNATGAATGCTTTTCTTGGTTTTGTTTTGTTTTGTTTTGTTTTGTTTTGTTTTGTTTTGTTTTGTTTTAATTAGGCTTGTACATAGACTTATGTATTGTCAAACTCATCAGCAAAATCTAGCCACCTTTAATTGCCTCCTAACCAATCATTTTTGAAGTGTTGAAGGAATGTAGTTTTAGGATATTCAGTTTAGGCATGCATAAAAACTTAATTGAATAAAGTTTAGTCATGTTGTGCTCTCCCACCCTTTATACTGAAGTGTTGTGGCCATATGCTATCATAGATTTTGAACTTGTGTTCATATTGTACTGTCAGCCTCTTCAATTCTTTTCATCTCTGTTTCTCAGTCTCTCCATGGGGACATCGGCATGCTGAAGACGACCTTACTGGAGGGTTTTGCTGGGGCGGAGGAAGCCAAGGCCCAGAGCGAGCTCAGTAAAGACAAAGGTTACAGACAACTGCTGTGCAAGAAACCACTGGACCCTCGCAGTGAAGAACAGCTCAAGGTGAAGAAAAGATCCAACATAGCAACCTCATCTTTGCATGATTGTTTAAAGATTTTACAAAAAAAAAATGTAACCAAACTCTAAACTATAAGGCTGTGGTGAAATTATCTGGCACCAGAGATTAGCGATGGCTAGTTCAATGTCCATTTTACCATCTCACAGATCTGAATTTGGTTAAGCATCAACAGTTTGTCTCTTTGATTCCTCTATACAGGAGATTCGCAGGCTCTACCAGTATGTTATGTTTGCTGTAGAGGATGTCAATGATGTCCTGGATGTGGAATGGGAGAAACATCTTGAGAAGAAGAAAAGGCAGAAGTAAGTGTGACTTAAAACTTTAGTCACATGGTAATTTAAAAAAAAAAAAAAAAANTTTAAAAAAAAAAAAAAAAACACCAACAGCTGATTCAGTAGTCTTGCAGTTTTTCAAAACCTGTTTGTGTACATGCTATACTGGAAAATATAACACATCGCAAATATACCTCCAGCACAAAATTAATATTTCCCTGCTGTTGCCTATTTCTTTTTTTAAACCCTAAATTATTTTCAATCATTTCCTATGAAATAATTCCTTCACAGACACATGATGGTGCCAGGCCGCGAGGGTCTATTCACCACACTGTCCAACAATCTCTACATCATCAACCAGCAGAAGAGCAGACTGGATCAGTTAATTAAGGAACTCACTTCACTGCACCTCTACAGCAAGACTTCTGCTTGGACTTCCACTCCATCAGCTACAAACAGCAACACTGCTGCAGCAACTCCTGCTGGGTAGGGAATAGAAAAGAACTTGCAATGGATTAGCAGGCCGTCAAACAGAATTTTGAATGTGATTTACATCAATATAATATTGCAAATGGCAGATTTAACATCTTGAATATAGTTTGATCTCAGCTCTACTCTTCTATTAATACATTTTTGTATCAAAAAAAAATTGTGCAACTCCCCAAAGTGTAGCCAATCAATATGGACAAGGATGTTGTTGAAGCTTACAGCTATTTTTTTGTGTTTGTGCCAGTTTGGACAGTGAGCTTGAAAGTTTAAGGGATACACTCCTGAAAGCCAAGCTGGAGGTCACCTCTCCTGAGACCACTTCCAAATCTCCAAGTATTAAAAATTCCATATTATTTAAAGAGAATAAATCTCATTAAGTAATAAGAAACAGTGTTTTTTATATATATATTATTAACTTAATTTTTTTTTTCTCCTTGCAGCCAAAATCTCACCAGTTAAACAAGCCCAGTTGCGTAACTTCCTCTCAAAAGGGCAGATGCCTCCTGTCCGTTCAACTGCACCAGGTAGACATTTCTTTCAAGCTGATTTAGCAAAGGTTGTACTAATAATTTTGCAAAACATGTAAAAAAAATTCACCTTTAACAAAACAATAGGAAGTCATTAGTCAGTGAGTGAATATGGAGGTCATGGCTGAAAAGTGGGAGGTGGGAATTTTATTATGTTTTCTTGTGTAAACAGTGACAAGAAGTCAGATGTTTCAGATTTGTCTAACTTGGAAACGCATCTAAAAGCTGATGTTGATGGCAGAATTTGGATAATAATAATAATACCAAAATGTTAATAACACCATATGCTGGCTAACTATATCTGTTTTCTTCCAGCCAACCTTTCTCGTTCAGCCTTCCTTTCACCAAAATACTATGAAGACTTGGATGATGTGAGCTCCACCTCCTCCCTGTCTCAGTCCCTGGAGCCTCATCCAGCTCCAAATGAGCTGGAGGAGGAGGAAGAGGAGGAGGAGGAGGAGGAGGAACTGCAACCAGAGCCACTTCCCATGGCCGTCTTGTCCTCAACATTGTCCACCCCCCGCCACCCCACTGTGGTGAGGACTCCCTCCATCCAGCCAGGCTTTGGGGCAATCCAATCCACCCCTTTAATCAAAATTCACTCAGCACAGGGCATGGGCTTTGGACTCAGCCCTATTGCCAGCCCTGGTAAGTAAATTATGCTAACGGTAATGCTATAGAGCTCAGCCAATTACACCATAGTGCTAAAAGCAATTAAATCATTATTGATCTGAGTCACATTTAAAGGATGCAACAGCTAAGCGCTAGTTCACATTGTCGCTTTCAAAAACATTACCGCTCACTGTTTATTTCAGTTCCATCCAATAAAATCAACCTTGGTGGGGCAGAAAGCACTGCTCTTGCCACAAAAACAGTGAAGCACGGAGCCCCTCCAACTGAGAAGACCGGACCCACCACCATCCCCGCCCAGCAGGCTGCAGCCACCGCCGCTATCCGCAGGCAGATGGCCAATCAGAAGCCAGGTAGAGAAAAATGTGTTAGTGTCTAGCCATTGATAGCAACTGAAAGCAATTGTTTTTTAATAACAATGATGAAGATGTGTTAACTTGTCTGCACTTACAATATGTAAATATACTTATAAGTGCTGTTTTTGAATATCAAATATTGTCATGCTCACGGTAATTCACTAGGGGGAGACACAGACTACCAAATCCATGTGTGCATGCACATACATGTACAGTATTTGTTTTATTGTCATTGGAACCCCACTTGTTCTCAGGAAGATGAGTATTTGTGTATCCACAAATACACATTAATAACAAAAAAAACCCAAAAAACTAGACCTGAACCATTTGTCTGTGTTTCAGCTGCAGTCGGTGCTTCCTTGACTGAGTCCACTCTGAAGACAGTTCCACAGGTGGTCAATGTTCAGGAGCTCAAGGACAAAGGGCCGCCTGTATCTGTTTCCACTGTCATTAGGTAGCACTCAATCATATGCATACATACATATATATATCTATCTATATACATATATATATCTATATATATATATATNAAATGCCTTTGAGTAAGTCACAGTTTTTAGTATGTGCAGTAGGACTAACTGTCAACTGTCACGCATTATGGTCCAAAACCAAAGTTTGTCATAGAGGCAGACTTTACAGAGTATCCCATTCTTAGGTGAGTTTGCTTATCACACTAAATCATTGCCAGTAAAGGAATTCCATATTGGAATGAGGAACTGTTAATATTATTTCCTGCTTCTGGATCATGTAACCAAATCATCAATGCACATGCATCCGCAAACTTGCAATAATATTAAATAAAATGTCTCTTGCTTTCTCTCCAGCTCATCAGTACCAGCTCCAACAGCTCAGGTGATCCAGCAGGTTTTGGCAACAGTAGCTTCCAGCCAAAGCAAACGTGTGGGTATTATCGTCCTGTCCACTCAAAGAGCTGTCACTCATCTTTTCATGTATCATCTTTTCACGTATCCCACACTGCTGTCACTAGAAGGATTTTCAAAACAATCCTTACTTTATACATACTTTTTTTTGTTTCTAATTTAAAATGTTTGTTTAATCAGTTTCTTGCACAGTTAAACTTGTTTTAATAACCACCGTCAGTGAAAGGAGATGTCAAAAATATGGACACAAGTTAGCTTCAGGTTGCATTTGTTCTAAATGTTGTACATAAAGCTTTACTAAAGAAACTTGGAAATACAGAGAATTTTCAGTTTGATGGTGCACTTCTCTCTGCATAATGTTTAAGACTATTCAACTTGCAAAAATTCACGGATTGCTGACAGTTTTCTGTTTGAAGACAGACCATTAACTGCGTGGGAAATGTCCTGGCTGCCTCCCACGCTGATGTTACAAATTGCAGTTTGGTGACAGGAAGCCTCACACAAATCTATTACTGTTCAGCTTCAGGTTCAAGTTTATGGGGGTGACCCACGCTTTCTGGGTCATTACCATTTATGCATATTATATTAAAATCTGATAGACTTCTGATGTGCGAAACTTACACATTTCTCACTTTTACTCTAAATTAGTCTAAGATTACAGCTTAGTGCATCTATACTGAAATCTTTCATGGTATATTCACTGGAACTGTGGCTAAACTGTAACTACAAGTATATATCAATTTTAAATCCCCACATTAGAGAAATTAGAAATTAGAGCTTCATGATTTAGCTATAAAAGATAAAGCCTCTTTACAATGTCTGTCTCTGCAGAATCCGGCACAAGGTATCCCAAAGGGATCCTCCGAAAGTGGAACTGCAACACAGGCAAGCTTCGTTTTTGGTAAGTGTGGTTGATTTGTATGCTTAAGTAAGGTCTCCCTTAACCTGCAGAATCACACACAAATAAATAGGATCTCTCATGCCTATTGCTGAGAAGCTGTATAATACATAAATATCCTGATATTTGATTTTACTCGTCCTTTATGTTAAAAAGTGGTGATGCTTTCATTTTAATGGTGGGTTTTTTAAAAATGAATTATTGATGTCCTCTTCACCTCTGATCACTCAGGTGGATCATCCAAGGCGGATGTACCTGTGGTTCCTGCCAGTTCAGCAGAGCAAAGCAGCAGTAAAGGCTTCTCCTTCGCCTCAGTGTAAGTCGCCTCATGAAAAGTAATTTGAACGTGCATCCGAAAAGCAAGGCTTGCTTAACATTTATAGATTTCATTTCTCCATATGGTTCCTTCCGCAGGTCCACAAACTTTAGTTTTGCTTCAGTTACACCGGGAACTGGAACGTCACAAGGTAAAACAATACAACAGCTTAGGATGATGCCTAAGTCAAACTTATCTGATTTGTTTCTCATGATTTGTTTATTTTCTTTTGTCTTCTCGATAAACCTCCATTTTCCAGTGAAAGATGTGAATAAGTTCCCCTTTAGTGGAAGTGGTAAGATGGTGTTGGGCCAGACAGGAGAGGAACCTTTCTCCCTCACCCCAAAGTCTACCTCCCCTGCTCTTGGCACTGGGTCCCCCACCCTACCTTTAACCATATCAGGAGAACCAATAAGACCTTCTTCCACCACAGCTGCCCTTAGGATAGAGCCACAGCCCCCAAAGGCAATCGGAGGAGAGACTCTGGGAAGTTTCTCTGGACTGCGTGTAGGCCAGGGTGATGAATCTACAGATCCTCTAACCAAACCTACTCCTGCTTCATTTAGCTTTGGAGACAGCGGACTCAGTCTTGGCAAAGGAGCAGCACAGTTTAGTTTTGGTGCAGCTCTCCAGGTGCCTGATGGAGATAATACCGGAGCAGACTTGTCCAAGGGGGTGGTGTCACTAAGCTCCGGAAGTTTGTTCAAGCCTCCAGAAACAAACACAAAGCCAGCCTTCTCTGCTCCCCAGTTGAGCTCAACTATCTCAACTTTGCCTGCATCTTTCAGCAGTCTCCTTGCAGCCCCTGTAGACTCCTCAGAAGAACCAAAAGCCCCCACTCCGCCTTCCGATCCCACACCGCCCCCTGAACCCGAACCCTCTGCTGAACCCGCAGTAGAGAGCAGCGGCCCATCTGCTGAGACTGGGCCTGAAGCAGACACAACCACCACAGAACCCACAGTACCTGCAGATAAAGACCAAGCACCCCCAGCTCNCCCCTGCTGCTGCTACTGCACCAACCTCAACGATTGCCACCCCTTCTGACGATGCCGTGTCCCAGGCTGCCCCACCACCATACCAAACGCCTAGTTCTGATAAACCAGGTTCCATTTTCACTCAACCTGTTCCTGCAGCAACAGACAGCAGTTCTATTGTGGTCGCACCAGCCATCAACACAGTCGCCCCTGCAGCCACCACTCCCACCATTGTGAGCAGCACAACTACTACTGCAAGCGCCGTGTTCGGGCAACCTCCAGCCTCCTCAGCCCCCGCCTCCACAGGCTTTGGCTCAGCTGGATTTGGTTCATCCTCCAGCACCAGTTTTGGCAAATCCATATTTGGGCAAATGAGTAGCTTTGGCCAACCTACCAGCAACACCGGAACAGCCAGCAGCTTTACGTTCGGCCAGCTGGCTTTTGGAGCGAGCTCCAGCAGCGTGACTACAGGAAGCAGCAGTCTGTTTGGTGCTTCCACTGCAAGCAACTCCAGTTCCTTTTCCTTTGGCACCAGCAGTGCCAACACAGCCAGCAGCACCAGCACGGGGCTGTTTGGACAGAGCTCCACCCCGGCCTTTGGACAGCAGAGCTCTGGGTTTGGGCAGGGGTCTGTGTTTGGGAGTAACACCACAACATCTGCAGCTGCGGGATTCAGCTTTGGGCAGCCTTCAGGTGAGTCTGAGTCTGATCACTGGTAAAGTCAAGTATGAGTTTGTGGTTAGAAGTTATATTTAAATTATGCCCATCAAGATATTTTGCATTATTGATTAAACTAAACCACATTGAGTAAATGTATTATGTAAAAATGTGTTAACTTAAAGTTGTGTTTCTTTTTGTTCTCAAAACAGCTTTTGGCTCCTCTTCCTCCACCTCTCTGTTTGGCCAACAGTCTAACAGCGGAAGTGTATTTGGACAGGTGTGACACAGATTGTTCAGTTATCCATTATCTTGAAATTTCCCATTCCCATTCTTCTCTACATTGGAGTAACCAAAATGTCTCTCCCAGCAGCAGCCGTCATCTGGCGGGGGCCTGTTTGGTTCAAGTTCAGACAATACAGCCGGCTCCTCCACTGGTGGGGGGTTCTTCGGTGGTCTAGGAAGTAAACCCACTGAAGACGCCGCCAACAAGAACCCCTTCGGCTCTGCCGCCTCCACTGGAGGGTTTGGGCAGCCGGCGCAGACAGGTAGGCTAAAGCAATCTGTAAAGCCCAGTGTGACACTATATCAACTTAAAACAACATGACACTGCTTAATGTCTCCAAATAAAGATTGCTTAAAATATTCCTACAACCTCTTTTCATATTTGGTGCTGTGTGTGTTATATCTGACAGAAGCAATCCCTCACTTTGGTGTCCTCAAAACTCATTAATCTTTATCTGGCTGTTTCTCCTGTAGGTGCCAATAGCCTGTTTGGCAACAGCGGTGCCAAGACGTTTAGTTTTGGGCAATCCTCCTTTGGAGAGCAGAAGCCTACCGGGACCTTCAGCACTGGAGGAGGAAGTGTTGCATCCCAGGGATTTGGCTCCTTTTCTTCTCCAACAAAGCCAAGTACAGCTCTCCTCATAATCCCCTTTTGTTCTAGTTCCAGTGCTGTATTCATCAGTCCTTGCTGACACGTAAAGTCCACTTAATGTTTAATTATTCCAGAAACCACATATTGATGCCACATAGGTGCCATTCTATAGTTTATGAGGTGCAGAACACACAGCTATAAAATACACCTTCTAATGGGAACAGCACCAAATACCCTACATTTTGCCATTAAACAAACAATGAAGACAGGATGGTTGACCTTCTAAAGCTTACGTGTGGCCTAAACTGCCTACACACTCTCTGCACACACACATACACACACTACACACACTATTTAACAGATTAACAATTTACAAAGAGTGGATAAGGTGTGAAGTAATTAAGTGCAGAACAAGTTTAAGCATAAAGAATTAACATAATCCCTCCACACAAATGAGATTATTTGGCTTTCAAGATGCAAATTGAGCCTCTTTTCTTTGAACCTTTAGCCATTTTTAGTCATGGCTGCAGTAGCAGCCATCAAGCTATCCTTTACCTCCGCTGGGATACTGCTACCACTCAACACACTCGTGCCCTATCGCTATCATGGCCTGTGTCCAGGGAATGTAGTCTAGTTACATTATCTCAATCAATTATTTATTAGGCCATGCTGGTAGCCAGGCTTTAATTTCAGCACTGCCTTTCTCCCTCACAGTGCCAACCTGCGAGGCTGTCAGGCACATCCACATCCTGATCCCATCATTAAGCTGCGATGTACTCCACAGAACACATCATACTGGATTATGTTATATTCTATTGTCCATCAGATTGACTCTCTTCACACACTTGCACGTCAAAGCAACCATATGTAATTGTGGATTATTTTTCGTCCGTGTTGTAAATTTCGAGTACATACATATCTTAAACTCTCAATCTGTAACAAAACCTTTTCCAAAGTGTTTTTGCTCCTCCCTGTCCAGGTGGCTTTGGCAGTGCACCAGTCTTCGGCAGCCCCCCTTCTTTTGGTGGTTCCCCTGCCTTTGGTGGTGGTGGAACATCATTTGGTTCAAGTTCCTCCTTCAGCAACACCATGGCGCCTTCAGCCAATAAGGTGTTTGGAGAGGGCACGGCAGCGGCCAACATGGGAGGATTTGGGTAAGAAAGCTGTTTAACACTTGTTTTGTTAACAGTAATAACCTAAAAACTCATTGATTATTTTGATAATGGATACTTGAGTTAAAGTTAAACATTTTTCTGTTTGTCACATCTGTACCTTTTACATGACATCTAAATTTCTCATTGAACTGACAGCACAAATTAAACCCTTTTCAGCTCTTAATTTCCTTCTTAAATTTCCCCTCAAGTTAATTATGGTTTAGAAAACACTTTACTAAACAATATAATAATGTAGGTATAAAAAAAAAAGACCCAGGACATGCTGGAGGGATTATATCTCCCGGCTGACTTGGGAACTCCTTGGAGTCTCCCAGGAGGAGTTAGAGGGCCTGGCCGGGGATAGGAAAGTGTGGGCCGGGCTGCTTAATCTGCTGCCTCCGCGACCCGGACCCGGATAAGTGGATGATAATGGATGGATTTAAAAAAAAAATCATATATTCTGTATCTATTTGTTACAACAGTTAATTGGAGACACTGGAGCAGATCCAGCATATGTATTACAGACTGATATTTTACTCCTAAATGTATACCATTGAATGGGGAAAAGTATAATCTGACCAACACTCAGCAAATCACCTTCATTACAACTGTAATTTCATTTTAAGATTACAACCAGAAGGATTAATTCACCCCTGTTCCTCTCATTTATTTGACTACCCTTTTTAACCTTTGTGTATCCACCCCGTGTGTATGTATGTGCGTGCGTGCATGCTGAGACCAATCAGCATCAATGCAAAGACCAAAAACTACGAAGCTCTGTGCCGTATGAGATTATTTCCCCTCAGATAATCTCAGTCTGAGTTTATGCTGCCTGCAGATTAAACTGGCCTTCTCTCTCTCTCTCTCTCTCTCTCTCTCTCTCTCTCTCTCTCTCTCTCTGTTTTGTTTGTTCTCTCTGTTTTCTCCCTTGGGCATCAGTGGGTGTGGCTCTTGTAGAAAGGATTACAGCATAAACCCCCATCCCTGAATCCACTATAAACACAGTCATCCAGACTCAAACACACCGTCTCTATCTTCTGCATTCATCTCATCAATTCCCCTCAGTATCACTTTCTACATTTTTTTTCCAATCTTATCTTTTTTATTATAAGGTCCCACTTTTCTCTTACTTTCATAATATTGCTATCACTTTTTTCTATTTAGTGTAACATACTTTTGGATAGCTGTGGTATCTACAGAAGCCATTATTGGAAATGGTTTGAGGTTTGGAGACCGTGGATTTTGCTGTTTTTATTATACAAACCGTAGCACAGCAATGAAATTTACTCTGCCGAGTTTCTTCCTCCACAACCAAACTCAGCTCTGGCTTCCAGCAGTTGGAGTGGAGATAGTGTCACAGTCTTCTATTGCAATTCAAATCGGGTCTCATTGCATAGCATGATGCCTTGTTTCTGATTTTCTGTTTCCGCGGGTGATGAGTGGGTTTAATTCAGGATTTTATTTATATATTTACTCTAAATACAAAGAAATATTGTAACGGCTTTGTGACAGAGCATCATGTCATGTTTTTCCAGGCCATTATTTCAACTCGTATGATGTTATGTGTATCTGCTTCCACCCTCAGCTTCGCCTCACCTACCAGCACCCCCTCGTTTGGCTCTCTAGCCAATCAGAACCCTCCGTCATTTGGAGGCCTGGCCCATCAGTCCTCAGGGTTTGGAAATCAGCCCAGCAGCTTCTCAGGCTTTGGACAACAACAGCCTCAAGGAGGAGGTGAGTTCTTCCCAGTTTTTAAAGGACTTAGAAGTTTACTCAAGTCTACCCCACGCCAGATCTACCAGGATAGGTTGTGAGACCGATTTTAGATTAAACCAAACTGTCTTTGTAGTACCTGAGATACATGCAGAGAAAAAAATCAACTGAAAACTTTCTAATTTCTCAAAAAATTGGCCTTAAATTTCTTTACTTTGCTCGAGTCGACATAAGTAATACTCATTTTTTTCTATTTTGTAGCATTCTCTGGTAACACCTTTGGCACCACAAACCAGTAAGTATGGTTCCCGTGTGTTTACTGTAGACAGACATTAATTTTGAATGCGTTTGTTTTACAATAACTTCACTTTGTGGTTTGTCTGTGATTTTTCTTTCTTACAGATCAGCTTCTCAAACGTTTGCTGGCTGGAGGAGCTAGTTTGATTTATTAAACCTCCTTGAGCAACATGGTGACGCTGCTGCTACAGAACTCTGCAGTCAAGCCTTAGATGGAAAAGAGGGAAGCGAATGTAAGGCTGATTAGTCATATTCACAACCACTTTCTTTGGAGAAAGTGTGTACGTGTAAGAAAAACAATACAAGTTTTTTAAAAGTTTTGGAAGTCAATTCATTCTTTCTGTATATATTTCTATTTAGGAAGTTTCTGCTCTATTAGCAGCGACAGAGGAAAAGAGCCCAGCTAGCATCTTTAGATATGACTCAGTCATTTACAATTAATCCTGCTTGATAGGCTCATTTTTCTGTCTTCAACTAAAGGAGCACACTTTTATTTTGCAAATTTCTGTCATATTTTCAGTAAGCAAACATGGAATGTGTGTTTTTTAGGATGCAATTGCTAGAAGGGAGTGACAAAAACTAGATATATAAAAGTACCACAATGTACAGTGAGTCTTAAGATTCTGCTAGAAGGCAAAGTATTTTGAAATTAAAAATGTATGTCCCTTGCAAAAGCTTTTTGCATTAAACCTGGTGCTTTTACATATTTCTACACAAAAAAACTGGAAATAAATTTGTAAATTCTCAAACTTTCTTTAAGTTGTGTTATGTCTGTATTTGAATAACTTCAGAAATAACTAGCTTCTCTAATTTCTCCACTATCTACCTTGTTATTTGTCCAGTGATGAGGATTCTTGTTTTTGAAAATTTCAAGAAAAATCACCAGTTGAATTTGCTCTACATTCTCTGGAGCTGTCATCATTTCTCTTCCATAAATAATTAATTAATGGCCTCTCAAAAATCAAATTAGTCCCTTTAATTTCATTATGTTTCATTGAAATTGTTTTTAACACTGGTCCATTAATTACAGCAGCATTTCTTGCTACGCTTGCTGAAGCTGGTGAATTTGCTTAGGACAGAGGAAAATTAATTTCTAAAAATCTGTCACAGTTTCACATCAAAACACAGTTTGATGTGAGGCGGTGTGGATGAAGACGTGGCAGCTCCTGGCCTTGTCTGGCTGGTTGACTGATTCATGCTGAATCCTGCTTGATGTGCTGTTTATTCCTCCATCCTCAGTAAGAAGCTCATTGAATGGTGTTAGCAGCTAAATGGGGTTGTGGGTGAATGCTGATGGGGGGTCTGAGGCTCGTATCAAAGCCTGAGTTTTGTGGCATCAACAAGGTTACATTCTTGGCTTATGGCTGTGGAGCATGTCACTGTCACTCTGCTCCTTTATCTCGCATCTCTTATTTGGGGGTAGGGGTGGGGTGGGTGAGGGTCCTGGCTGCGCTGACATGACACAGGAATGTCAGGGTCGCAGCATGTGACCTGAACCAGCTGACTGCTGAAATAGTAAACATCCTGCAATCTTCGGTGGGTGTATCTGGTACCCACCAGACTGGAAGACTGTTGGGTCTCAAATCAGGCATATATTCATTTGATTGAGAACTTGATCTTTTTAATTAAAGTTATGAGATTCCACGCATTCTACAAATGCCTCATTAAAGATTTAATGCAAAGTATCTTATTAATAACCCAAATATAGCCGTCATACTCAATAATCAATTCCTGTGATGGAGAGTCAGGGCTCAGACGCTCGGGAGGATGGCAGCTGTCTTCATGGAATCCAGATAAATATAGCTGAGTCCCGCCAACCCCAACCCCACCCTCATTCTCTGTTTTACCAGCTCTCCCCTCCTGAGTGATGATTAGCAGCACTTGAGCCTGTCTCGCTTTGCTTTGCTGACGTGTCCGTGTCTTCATGTCGGCCTTTTGGCCTCAGGTTCTGGTCACTCAAGTGTTTCCTGTTGCTTTATCAAGTCTGTTGAGGTCACGCTGCTGCAGTCTGAGACATCAGAAGTATCTGATGTCCAAAAACCGGAGGAACCTGTGTGTTTACGTTCAGCCTTTGACATGTATCACCATATGGTTGATAAATGTGCAGAATAACAGCAAACTTCTGATCGTGTACCTCTTAGCTCTGGACTATTAATGGGAAAAGTTTTGCCTGGTCTGATGAGTTCTGGATCTAACATTATCATCATGATGCAGAAAAAAAAAAAAAAAAAAAAAAATACTACATGGACCAAGGAAGACAGAGGTCCTGATTAATCTGTTGGGGGTTGACTGGAGCTTGAGTGCCTTGCTCAGAGGCATCTTAGCAGTTGTCATGAGGGGAAAGACAAGCATTGAACATTAATTTTCCTGCACAGATTTAGTCCTGCTACTCTAGGCATCAAGGCGAAAAACCAAGCAAAGATGTTTTGCACAATTTGTCTCAATTATGCAAATCTTTTTACTATTATAGGGTGTGAGTATATATATATATTGGTCTGTATTTACTTGTTTTACATGATTCTGCCCTCCTGCTGGACTTCATGGCATTTTAACTTTCTGCTTTCACCACTGATGTGAGAAGCTCTCAAAGATACTGAAGTGCACTTTATCTCAGCCTTTACTTTGTCCATAAAAGCTTTATTTATTTTTTATTTTTTTAAGAGTTTGACCACAGCTGACCTTTGCTTCCCAAGCATCCCCTCTGAATTTCTCACTTTGGTGCGTGTTCTCTGTTTTTGTGGTGCTGCCGGTCTGTCTGAGCTTTCAGATGAAAAGGTCTCAAATTTTGGTTTGGTCTCAGGTTTCAACATCAGAAATGTTACATTCATTATATTTTTCCTCCAGACTTGTGACTCAACCTCTTCAACTGCCAATTTAAATGCAACAGCTTTGATGTAGCTTGACTTCTAGTCAAGTCAGAGTCATATCTCATATTTTCTGAATCTAGATAGAATCTTGATAGACAAGTGCCTTTTTATATTTGGCATTTGAATGCATATGAAATACTGGGTTGCATTCAGAGGATGATACTCTGAAAGTTCTTTGGTGATCTGGGGTCATTAGATATACATGTTTTTTTTTTTTTTTTTNAAAAAAAAAAAAAAAAACTAAAAAAAATTCTAACTTCACGGGTAAAAAAGGTGGAAAGTTTGGAAATCCGGAAAATAATTTCACATATATCCTGACACAATAAGTGCATGTATGAATCCAGTTTCACATGGATGAGGTTTGTCAACATCTGCATGCCTTATCATTATAATGTGATTATTTTAATAGACAGCTGGACAAACTACCAATCCATAATGCTTTTTTCTGATTGGTCGGTGAGGATAAGCATAGGAATCATTGGCCATGTGCTCACTGGTGCTTTTATACTAATTACATCCAGACATTTAATGTTTCATTACTGATATGAGAGAATAAGCCCCAAAATCAACTCTACAAGCATAAACTCATGTCTGCATCCAGAATACACTATTTGGGAGATGACAGCTGGTGAGTAGTTATTGTTAGTGTGTGTGCATGTGGTGCATGTGTGTGTGTCAGTGCATGGAGTTATATAAAATGACTCATGTTTCCTCTGAAGGTTTCTCACTGTTTGTTGAAAAGGTGTCAATATTCCTGTATTTGTTTCTTGTTTTTAGGTCAGTCTGAAACAGCCAAAAATAAGAAATAAAAAATGATGCACATTGTGGAAAATTTAAACTTTTTAATATAAAGTCTTTAAACAAGATAAATCACCAGTGTTTAATCCTTCCTTTTAGATGCCGTAAATGTTCTTACTGACAAATGTAACCTGCAGATGATATGAATGCTGTTTGTCTTTTAGGCTATTTGACTCAGATTTGTCCATTATATGTATTGCTGGATATTTTATATGTAAATTATATTAGTTATATGCATGTAACATTCATAATACAAGTCAGTCATAACAGTCATTTGATAATACTTTATGTGTTATACAAGACACCCCAACTACTGAAGAGATTAATTCTGATATTAATGTTTTCCATTGCAAGTTTTCTTGTCTAAACAATACAGTTCTGTAATTCTAAATGCATTGAAATTTCCCAATAGAAGAGTATTCTATCAGGGAACGCAACTCCAAGCGGCTCCATCAGCGTCTCCATTTTTGTTCCTGCGCAGCTCATTGTTGATATATGGAGGTGCTACACATGGCATAGTTGTGTGGAATGAGAGGACATGAGAGTCCCCACCCATGAGCTTTAACAAAGTGGCCTCTAGGAATGTCTGACACTTTGTCCTTACTGTCTTCAATCATAACGAAATGTTTTCATGTTTTTTTTTTTTTTAAATAACATACATTACGTAACACAACAAAGGGAATATACTGTAACATCACCTGTGATATCTCCACTGAAGGCAGGTAGACACTTAAAAGTTTCCCCCAACTTTTGCAGACTTTTTAAAGACATCTTCAATTAAAGTAATTATTAAAGGGGGCTTAATGAATGCATGCATTAAAAGTCAGGAAAATTAATTATGAACACAATGCAGGCACAGGACATGATGAGGAGTTCATTTTAACTTCTCACAAAGAAGTTAAGCTTATATTAAATGCATAAAGCAGTGGTTCTCAAACTGTGGTACGTGTACCACTAGTGGTACCTTTCTGTGATTTTTTTTTTTTTCTTAGAGTTGGTCGCTTGTTGTTGAGTGTTACTTGGATGTTTTGGTTTGCAAAGTGGTTATATTTGGAGAACCAGTCATTTAAAGAAAAGGGGGATTTCACCTATTTTACACATCAAATTCCATTTATTGGAGCAGTTTCAGGATGTAAAAAAAAAACGGATAAAGATTTTAGCAGCAGTAGAGGGCATATAAAAATAAACCCCTGTGACATCTTAAGAGTCAGATTCCCTAGCAAAAAACAGGTGGAGTCTCCCTTTAATAGCTGCTTGTGATGCCTGCGTTTATCAAGACTTGTTGGACATTTGGGATCCCACCATGCTCATCATTTGCTGTAAGCATACTGATGGGAACTAAATGTTGCCTTTAAGTGCTGTTCCAACACGTGGGATATTTACCGTTTATATGCTATCATTAGTTTTAAAGTGACATTATACAGGAAGCAATTATTGCCCTAAATAATTTATCCTCTTTGTATTATCTGGGATATTAACAGGCCAGACATTATGTTACGCCTTTAAAAACACAGTTACACTGCACAGTTTTATATCAGCAGTGAGCTGCGAGGTGATTTTGTGATTTGGGGACCCTGTTGGTTAGGGTTGTGATTTCTGCCCTTGGGGACGGAGGGAGCCCAGAGTAGAACCGTTGCTTCTTCATAGGTGGAAGCCAGCTGAGGGTAGTTGAGGCATTAAATCAGCCTGCCTCCTGGACACCTCCCAGAGGAGTATTTCAGGCATGTACAACTGGGAGAAGACCACAGTGCAGACCCTGCAGGGATTACACAATGTATCCCATTAGGGAATGTATGGAAATGTCTTGGGATCCCCCAGGGAGCACTGAAGGACGTGGCTAGGGAGAGGGATCTCTTGCTTAGCCTGCTGAAACGGATAGACAGATGGATGGATGGATGGATGGATGGATGGANAGGGATCTCTTGCTTAGCCTGCTGAAACGGATAGACAGATGGATGGATGGATGGATGGATGGATGGATGGACAACAACTGGAGCTAAAGCCAGCTAGCACTGCTAAATATGGAAAATCTCTGCACTCATAATAAATCTGGACATCAAAGAAGGGAACAAGTGATATCAAGTATGGATTAAGTCCTGCTTCAAAAAAAAAAAAAAAAAAANAAAAAAAAAAAAAAAAAAGATTTCGAGGGCAATAGGGGTAAAAATTGAAACCTTAAGCCTGTAGCTCTGTGTGGATCAGTGACTAATAAGCCTCAGTACTATCCCAGGATCACAAACAATGATAGAGAGCCATTGCAACTGCAACACTGACACCATACGAGTATTAATAGTAACATCTGGTATCAAAGGTTCCAGTGGTGCAGTATGCAGCACTCACAATGTGATTATTTAATATTACAAACAGGGACAGGTGGGCGTGTGCAGGGAGACATTGCATACTACACACACACACACACACACACACACTGAGCATTTAAATATAGCTGTGAATGTGCAGCTCAGAAATGTGACCAGGATAGCACAGACAGTAGAGGGTGAATAATCCACCAGCGGAACACATGATAGCTGCTGGACTCGCTACGTCTCCTAACATTTCTACAATATGATGTAAAGTTTTATAGATTGAAGAATTATATCAAAGAAAATACATACCAAAAGTGATGTGAAAATCATTTCTCTCTCTCTGTCTCTCTCTCTCTCNTATCAAAGAAAATACATACCAAAAGTGATGTGAAAATCATTTCTCTCTCTCTGTCTCTCTCTCTCTCCCTCTGTCTCATACTGTTCTTTCTCCTCCTCACTCTTGATTCTGTCTCATTCTTTCACATCACACTGTAGACCAGCTTTCCATTTTAGCTTCTTTCATTGCTTTCACTTACTGGCGTCATAGGAACGTCTCAGGGATTTTAACACACATGTAGGACTTCTTAAGGTTTTTTCAACACACCACTTATGGCTCTGTTTCTGTGTGTGTAGGGGGGGAGGGGTTCCAATNTAAGGTTTTTTCAACACACCACTTATGGCTCTGTTTCTGTGTGTGTAGGGGGGGAGGGGTTCCAATCCCTCACAAAGCCCACAGTGAACTGACACTGTCAAATTGGTATATACATAGTGTATTTAGTCATAAAGGAAGGAAATGCAGGAAGTGCTTACCAAAGGAAACTGGTTCTGGGTTTCAGTTTTGATATTTAAGTCAGACCAGCAAATTGGACTTGATAGAAACATACCAGCTTTAATAGTTGCTGTGATGATCTAAATTTGTTAACAATAACCCTAATGTGAAGCAAACAGTTTAAAATAACAGGTATATCTTTACCTTTAATCAGAGACAAAAGTGAACAGACGTGAACAGACATTTGCACATTTTATTTCTTCATGAAAAAGACCTTTTCTGTTGTGCATTTTCACAGTTTTGAATATTTGTCAGAACTGATCCATTTTCAAGTATTGGTGTAAAAGTCAAAGGTGAGCAAAACAGAACACAAACTGATTTTAACTACTTCAGTGCTTTATGTCCAGTAAACAAACCAAACAGCATAAGAAACAAACATTCTAGCCCATATTATCCGACACAGTGATTGTTCTATTTAGACCATAGGACAGAACCAAGAGTGAAATTCTCAGAAATGAAGGCGGGTGGTCCTGAGTGAGAAATTAGGCTTTTTTTATTGGTTCAAATAAAGGGAAACCTTTACTGATGTTTCACCAATGTCTCAAGGGGGTTAAATAATGGCAGAAAGCTCCAAAACAACGGTAGCAGCCCTCAGAAGAACTGTAACTGTGTGGGTTTAGGACAGAAGGCTTTCATTCGGTTGGCACAGGCCATACAAGCAGCAAACACGAAATAAATCCAACATTTTAAATCATCCAAAATAATTTTGTGGCCTAAGTGCTATGAGGTTTTTAATTCAAGGATTACTACTGCATAGTTTTGGCTTTGTCCAGTTTTGGCATTAACCCCCCAAACAGCAAACAAATGATGCGTGATTGTGATTTTAGGAAGCACCATTAAGCATTTATAAAATACTTTTCTGGTGTGAGCATTAGATACACATCATTAATACAACTTTAACACATTCAGGTACACACACACACAGAGGAAATTTTGTGCCATTTTTCAAATACAAGCCTGGTAGAATTGTAAAGTTACTCACTCTGGTTCAACTTAAGAGTGAGTTACATCGTTTTCTGTGTAGTTCAAGTGTGTGTATGTTTGCATAAATATGGCTTTGTAGCATGTATAGAGAGTCCACATGCAGGCCTGATAAATGTAGTTCACACTACTAATGTGACACTGCTGTGACAATGAGATAACCTGCCAGGCCTGCTCTTTCCCCTTAGGGTGTGTGTGTGTGTGTGTGTGTGTGTGTGTGTGCGAGAGAGAGAGAGAGAGAGAGAGAGAGAGAGTAAAGCTCTGTCCCTGTTTAATGACAAGGGCATAACCTTTCCTGCGTGTGTGTGTGTGTGTGTGTGTGTGCGTGCCTGCGTGTGTGAGAGAGCAAGAGAAAAAGATTCATGGCTCATGAACAGCAGCAGTGAAACTCTCTTCATCCCTCCCAAGTCCCTCAAATGAGATTTGTCACACACACACATATTGACACACATGCACGCACATAAACACATACTGTCAGTGCAGCCACAATGCGTGTCAAGGTTTAATTACATTACATGTTGTCCACACCTTGACATAGTTCATGGTGACCACTAGCCATCACTGGACATTACAATGCAGTTTGTCATACAAAAAATGACCCCATATTAAATTTCTTCAAGAAATAATGCAGGTGTGAGGTCACAAAGGCCATAATGTGATCCACAACTTAGTATAAATCAAAATAAACTGAGACACTTGAGATCAGTTTGACAAAGGTTGAGTTTGTTTTAAGATGGATTCAGTGTCTAAATGAATTAAATTTGCCATCTTAAATCCATTCCCAGCAGCCCATTTGACTTTCCTCATTATGTCTAAACCAAAATTAAGACACTCACTCACATCCACTTTGACCCTGACCTTTGCCATTTGACCTCCCTCCCTTGCATATCTCTTGCTAGCCCTTACATAGCATGACTTGGCATATTTCAGCATCTTGGGTATCTAAGTGTGCCAAGGCAGATCCAGTTCTTTAAGAGGCCTCCACTAGCCTTTTACTCTGTTCTCCACCTCGCTTCTCTGTTTCCTCATGACTCGTGCTGGAGCCCAAAACCAACTCTGTTACAAATGAAGCCGGCCAATCAGGAGGGTCTGATGTTGGCTGAAAATATAATTAAGATCCAGCAGTGCAAATTAGCTTGAGGCATCTGCTGGACGTCACAAATTTAAAGTTTGCACTCTGGTTCAGATGGATTTAAAATGGAAACCATATTCATCTTGATTTAAGGGCACATTAACAGATTTCAGTGTTTTTACTTTCATTTAGAGATCGATTTTGAAACCTTTGCAATGCTTCCACTCTCCCATGTTGCAGCATCATGCACACTGAATGAAAACTGGGTTCATTTAAAGCACAAGCTCAACAGATTCAGTTGAATGAGAATAATCTCATGTAGCATTTAGCTGACCAGAGCTGTCCATTGATGTTTGTGTGCATGTGTGTGTCATAAATTTGCCTGCGGTGAAATAAAAGCAAGACAAATCCTGCATTTCAGCAGCGAGAGCTACAACTGGCAAATAGAAGTGGGTCATCTATATGCTAGCTGAGCAGTCAGGATCAAACTTGTGTGCCTCCAGCTTTGCCTTTCAGCCTCGACAACAGATTAAAAGAAAGAGGAATAAGAAGGGAAGGTAGGGGAGAGGAAGAGAGGAGTGGAAGGAAGAGTAGTTGAGGACTGCAGATGAGGGACATTCTAGATTTAAAGAAAAGAAGGCTAAAATATGAATAGAATGTGAATATATTTATCAGAAGGGTGCAAAAAAAAAAAAAAANAAAAAAAAAAAAAAGAGGATGATCATACATAACTGATAAAAGCCATCTCTGTTCTTTTCTCCAGTTATTAAAAAGAAAAGTTATTTCCCCTGGCTGCTGCAGTTTAAGATTACTTACTGATAAATGTATTGATTTTTCCATGTGAGGAAAGCAATCAAACAACTGTGGCAAAAAACAGAGAGGATGGACGAAGGATGGAGGATGGTGACAAGAGGCTCAAGAGATGGAGTCACACAGAATATTTCACAGGTTATGACTGCCACAAATATTCAGAATGATGCCTAAATATAATAAGATTAACTCAGGAGTACCTTTAAATAAGTATATAATTTATTGTGCTGATCAAATGTTTTGAGTTGTGGCCTTACTGCCAAACTTGATACGCAATTAGTTACCTTGATTGTATATATTTGTGTTTAGAGTTACTGCTGATTGTACTTATCAGATCAGTGGTTCTCAAACTGTGGTATGTGTGTCACCGGTGGTACTTGAAACTCCCCCTGGTGGTTCACCAGAGGACTCTGAAATCTGTACAAATTCTGTTGTTGTGGCAAATTATTCACAAATAAGAAACTGTTTCTTAAGTTTGGTTGAAAATAGCCCAACTATTTTCTATTTTCTGTTCTACGTGGAGTTTAGTAAATTTTCATGCTCATACTGTAAATATCTTAATATGAGACTTTTTTTAGAGTTGGGAGATTGTTGGTGAGGTGATAATTAGGGTGTTTCCAGACCTGTAGCCCTTTTGCTCTGGTCCAAATTAGGAACAAACTGCATCTATGGCTTGGTTTGGTTCAGTTCATACAGGAAAACATATAATTTAAACAAAATATAGCAGCAAAAGTCACATGAGAACACACTGTGCATTTGCCAGAAACGTCTGGGTGCAGGAGAATGAAAATCAAAACAGGAAAAAAGTTTGTCATGCCAGCATAACTACATAACATGCTACAAAGTTAGAATTTGGATACTTTCATAGTCATAGATATGTTGGGGCATATACCAACAAAACTATGGCAGCAATTGAATTTGACTTCAAGACAACATGTGGAAAACCACATGTTGCTTTACATTATGTGAAGAAGACGTGTTGCTTTCAGATGGCTGAACAGGAGAATGTCTTCGGTAAGATTGATGTGTTATGACCTTTTCAAAGCACCTGTTTGATTTACTAATAAAAAGTGTTACTCAACACCTGCACCTCGCCATTTCTGGTTCTAGATCGACCAATAGATCAATATTGCTCTAGTTGGTTCGGAGGTAGTGCAGATCATGTTCAGACCACAAATGAACCACTCCAGAATTAGTTTGGAACCGAACCAAGAAAAGCTCCTCAAAACGTTCTTGGTAAGGTTGTTTTGGTTCACTCCTGGGTGTGATTGCTGTTTTCAGCCTGCCTGAATGAACCATACCAAGGGCAGAAACGAACCCAAGTCTGACTGAACCAGACCAAACCACACAGATGTGAAAACACTCTTAGAAGTTTTAGTGGTACTTGGCTCAAAAAGTTTGAGAACCATTGCATTTGACTATATATTTATCAAGTAAATTTAACTAAAATTTAAAAATCCAGTATTTAGACCAGGTCTTGTTTGGTGTCCTGTCCTAAACCCACACAAACCAGCACCAACAGTCTGGCAGAGAAATGAGAAAAATACTGCATTGCACTTTAAGGCTAAAATATCTGCAGTAGAAAGCAATGTAAACTTAAGGCAGCATGGATTGAATGTCTTGCATGTTTTCTTTAAAATGTACTGAAATCTGTCACCCAATGCAATTCAGCAAAAAAAAAAACAAAACAAAAAAAAACAAAAAATCGCACTTTTTCCACAAAAAACAAACAAATTAAATGCACTCTCTCCTAGTCCATAAATATAAAATACATAAAATTTGTGCATATCCTTATATGTAACATGTATGCATACATAGTCATGTCAATACTTTAGATTTGTGTTTTTCAGCTGCCCAAAATCACAGATCCCATATCCTTTGTCCCATTTTGCCAAAATAAAAAATAAAAACAAAAATTTAGCACAGTGAGTTCCAATTTGAAGGTAGAATGGTTGCAATTTGTTTGCTCCAGTTTGAAAATGATGTTCAAGCCCCCATAAAAAAAAAAAAAAAAAAAAAAACTACCGCTGGTCTTTATCTCAGATCTGGTTTTGTCTTGTTTCATTTGCCTCCATATCAGTTTGTAAAACACACGGGAGAAAATTATCGAGGCATAAAATGGGGAAATAAAGGAGGGTTAAAGCAGCGAGAGCTGGTGAATATCAGGAATAAAAGAAAAAATTAATCAGAGATGATCTGTGAAGGTATCCAAGGGCCAGTCTGGTCAGTGAAATCAGTCAGTATTTGGGTGGGATGACCACCACAGGGTCACCATTCTTTGGCCGCCACATCAGCACCTGGGCGTCATTGGCGTTGGGTTTGACCATGGCATTAGCGGGGATAGGCTCATTTTTGCCCAAAATCTGAGGCTGTTCCTGGACCACGGGCTCATTCAGCACGGCCCTATGACCCAGAGGCTTCTCTGGGTCAACCTGGATGTGAAGTTTCATCCTCCAGCGGATTGTCTGCAGGACCAGGGTCTCTGAGGTGGCCTGGTTGATGGCCACCAGCCAGGTGGTAAAGCTCTGGTCACGGTGGATGCGGCTAAGCTGAGGCACGTTGCTGTCACTGACGGGGACACCCCAGGTCACACTGGGGTAGAAGTTATCATTCATACTAATGGTGAACTTGCTGTCCTTCTTGGTAGGGCCTACAATGGTGCAGGTTTCCGTGGTGTTACCGTACCAGGGGTAGTTGACACCGTCTGAGTCGCTGATGGCTTGTATCTTACCATCACGCAGGTCAGGAAGCTCCCAACTCGACCTGGGAGGTGAAAGGAGCCAAAGTTGAGAATTAGCTCAAAAAAAGTTAATTTAACCAAGTATGGTACTCAAGTACAAATTAGAGGTAGTTGGACTTGAGTATTTCCATTATAGACTTTCTACTTAGCTTGCACTACATTTCAGGGAAGGACAGAAATAATGCACTTTTTTCTCCTTTATTTTCAGCTGATGGTTATATACTAAGCGTTTACCTTCAAAACATGAAATAAAGCCATAAAACACTCTTCCCTCCTTTTCTTTACTTCTTCTTTCCTGTCATTCCTTCTTCAGTTGAACACTAAAAGATTACAAATTCTACTCCTCTTCACCACGAGTGCTTTTACTTTTGATATGTGAGTACATTTTACTGCTGATATTTGTCCACTTTTACTTGAGTTAAACCTGGAATGCTGAATTTTTCCTACTTTTAATAGAGCAAAGGATTAGATTACTTGATATCAATAAATCGAGTCACAGAACGAATCAAATATTTTTTCTGACAATTTTCAAACCCAAACAAATACAATCGCTTAATGTGAAACACAGTAGGTACAATGTGCAAATAAAGGAAACTTCTCTGGTCTGACCTTTCCTTCCCTTTAACAGAAAGAGATAACAGTGTGATCACCACATACATACAGTATCTTGCTGCCTTCTTGACCTCACATTGTGATTTATGCGTTCACCCAGGGGGTCAGATTAACATGTCAGGCATGATAATAGTGCACTGATGCGTGTCAGTGTGCATGCATGCTTTTGTGTGCATATATATACGTTTATGTCCTGAAAATCATTTAATCCTCTCAATCCTGCAGCACTTTCTTCATTTTCTCAAAGCTGTGATCTCAGATAAAGCAGCACCACATTTTATTGTGAAAAACACCAGATTTATAAATTTAAATAAATATAAATAAATATAAATCTGCAGCTCTAAAGCCAAATTGAAGAAGACTGTGTGCTGTGCGAGGTGTTGAGCATCTGAAATTATGTATCATTCTTCATCATCAAGAGGTTTGTCTCATGTAAACCCTTTAATCTAAGCACAAAGTAGGGGTGGAAAGTACATTCACTCAAGTACAATTTTGAGGTACTGTACTTGTAATTGTATATTTCCATTTTGTGCTACTTTACATCAGCTCTGCTACATTTAAGATGGAAATATTGTCCTTTTTACTCTACTACATTGATCAACCATAGTTATAAGTTACTTTGCAGGACTTAAATTCAACATGAGTTGAACTCATAAGATGTTTCTGTTACCGGGTAAACCCTCATATCACTCTGCATTTTTTGACATTACCTAAAGAATTTTGGAAAGACATTGGTGAATTTTCTCAGCATGCAAACAAGCATCTGATCCTTCATCTAATCTCAAAAATTGGAGATAAAAGTTCTGGGATGTTTAATTATTTTATTTTAAAATTTTCAGTATTTCCAAACTTTCTAATTTTGGCTAATAAAATAAAAACAACAACAACAAAAAAAAAACAAAAAACTGGTACCTTCAATTCTGGGGGANTAATAAAATAAAAACAACAACAACAAAAAAAAAACAAAAAACTGGTACCTTCAATTCTGGGGGATTTCTGTAATTTGCTTTTACTTTGATAGTGAGGCAAATTTTGTCTAAGAACAATTTTTGAATGCAGAAATTTTACTTGTGATGGAGTTATCATGACACCATCTACATTATCTTATTTTCTTGTTGTGTTTACTGTTTAGTAACCTCTCCTGACATTTCAGACCCTGCCATTCCCAAACTGTCACTGGCCTATCCCCCGCTCCTGCTCACCTGTTTCCCATTTCCATCATCTGCATTCACTTAGTCTCGGTGTATTATACAGTACACAACCCCTGTCAGGTTTGATGGTTTGCTAGATTGTCTTGTTGCCTTGTACTCTTGCTGCTACTGATCTCAAAATCTTGTTACGATTCTGACCTTACCTTGCCTCAGTATACTTGTTGAACTGATCTCTGCCTTACTGCCTCTGTTTTTCAGTTCTCTTATTTGCCATATTTCCCATAGGAGTATTTTTCATGCATTGTACTAATGATACTTATGTATTTGAGTACTTCTGTCACTGCTAGACATTGATGTTAGGGAAACATGAACGCATTAAACTGCCTGAATGCTGGTTTGCTTTAGTCCATCTCTGTACATAAATTACTATATAACTTGTTTTTAAAAAAAAGTGTTTTATCATGACAAACAATAGCAAAAACAGCAACTGTGGGGGTTCAGCAAAAGCTCATTACACACAGGTTCAATGAGGACTTATCTACCCACTGATCTACTTTGATCATAATTGGAGGAAGCATTGCAGATGTTATAGCCCACTTCCTGTTTACATCACCACTGCCAACTTTGTCACAGTCAAATGATCGGTAATAAATAGCGTACATGTTCCTGGCAGAAGTGCAGGAATTAGAAGTAGGCTTATAATAAACTGATAAGCCTACTTTCATTGTGATTTATGAGCATGTTGGTGTCAGTTATTTTAAAAAAAACACCAGTACTCACGATTCAGAGTACTGGAAATCTCCTGCTCAGCTATCTCTGTGAACTAGTGATCCTGGGATAATAAACCCTATGCTCCATATGTATGTCACACCACAGGAGACAAGGCTTTGAACGCTTCAGTAAAAATAGGATAAAATGGACTCGCATAAAATGTATATTGTATTTTCCATTTCCTGATGTTTAACCAGTGTGCACACTGGAGACCTCTAAACATTGGAATGAGTGTAAGTGCCTGTCCCTCTATCTATCCATTCCCTATACCCATTATTCTGGAGGTTTTATCATGATGGTCTGGAGTCTATTCCATTAGGCAAATTCCAAGTCACCTAACCTGCATGTCTATGCTGTTGGAGGAAACCGAATCACCTGTAGGAAACCCATGAAGACGTGGAGAGAACATAGCTGAGCTACAACGGGTGTCTTTAAATCAAAAATCCACAAATGTGACTAAACCAGCATCACCTAAAATCACATTCATCAAGTCACTGTTAAATATTTATAGCATAAACTCCTCTTGAATAACCATAATGGATGCATCCCAACAACATTTTTCTTCAATACATGACATTTGTAACAACTTTGTAAAGAAAGCAAAAATGTACAAATGTCATATTCAATGCAATAGGCTGAAACCAACAGAGTGAAATAATTCAGTGAAAAATAAGTTTCTTAATATGTTACAGGGATCAGAAGGCCTGAAGAAGAATTGTTGGAAGTTTGCAACAGGTACATTAATGACTTGTGTGTGTACACAGCAAATTTGATCATGATCAGGCAAAGTTGTGCAGAAATATGCTTAATTTCCTGCCTTTGCAACCTTGCTGCAAACTCTTTTGCACATCAGGTGGAAATTGTCTTCAGTATCAACAGTCTGTTTATCAACCAGAATAAAGGTATCAAAATGACACCTTGAAAACTGCATCTTGTGGCAGATGTCATTGGCTGGTGCAATCCATTAATCCATTCAATATACATGTCAGTATGTCTCTGTTTAATAAATGTGGTAATAAATCCACAAATATTGTACAAACCTACGCTTGCCTATTAGTACAGTTGCTGTGAAAGAGAGGGAAAGCAGGAGGAAAAGAGGATGGATGTGTTCAGAATCCAAAGCACACACTCTAGAGAAATCATTCACATTAACATCCTCTGCTGTTGTGTCCAATTACAGCATTCTGAAGGTTTAAAGATGCTGTTTAGTATGAGAGTAAACAGTGAGAGCAGAATTGCCTCCTGCATCCTAAGTGTCACTTAAAAAACAGAGAGCCCAGCCATGAGAGGCCTTCACATGCTACTAAACTGGTTTTATCATTCCTGCCATTGCTGTAACTTTAACATTAAAACATGACGATAAGATATAAAGTATATCTTTGCATGTTTTACACACAGGAGGTAAACAAACACTTTTGGTTGATGTCGTCTTGTGACCACTTTTCCTTTTTGTTCACATGATTTGTCTGTTTACCACATGCTGACCTGGTTTTGAGACTTTACCTCTTAACATAATTTCTAGGTTTTTGGAATTTGTTTGAGTTGATTTGGTTACTTAGGAGCTCAGTTGTCTCACCGCTGTGATAAAGTAACTCTAAAGTAATTTTCCAGATTTATTTTGTATCTGTATGTTGTAGATAATGCAATCTCTAAAACAATAGTTTACAGCTTTACACCATTGCATTTAAAAGATTATCTGACACAGTCTGTCCATTCTTCTACTGTAAGTTTGAAATCCAATGAGGTTTCCCCACTCAGGTTCAAACTCTCAGCACAATGATGTTGTGTGTCCAAACAGCATGGAGACCCTAACTTCAAATCCAGCTTGGGCCTTTCTGAGTGGAGTTTGCATGTTTTCCCATGTCTGTGTTGGTTTCCTCACAATCCAAAGACATGCAGGTTAGGTTGGTGTACCTCATGTGTACATTTCTACATCAAATAAGTAAATGTGAGTACACTTAGATGAATTACTGACTCTCACCAAGTCTATATTTTGGGTTTTTAACAGTGAAATTGTCCTGCATTTTGTTGTAATGTGGATTAAAAACTGAGCCTGTACATGTATATAACAAGTTTGCTGAATGTGCTGTGTAGACAAGAAGGCCCTTAAATGCCTCCATATATGGAAAAATGTTCTCAAGCAAGGGGAGTGACCAAATAAACTTCAGCTAAATATGGGTAATTCGTTATAATAAAATGGTGTGACTTGGAAAAAAAGAGGGCAAGTATTGCAAAAAACACAATGCAATTTACAGGTGACTACATTTTTAGAGGGCAGTTAAGGGCACACACACACACACACATACACACACATACAGAGTGCCGTACAGGGGTGGGGGTGCTGGGGAGGGGACTGACTGTGTCTCTAATCTTAGACATGCAGCAGTGAAACATCCTTAGCTGCAATGTTACTGAGATACAGAGATATGGCATATTTTAGGTACATGTGGTTTGGCCACTACATGTGATGAACACTGTTTGTCTAACAGCTGTGTTACATTGTCTCTCACACACACACTCACACACACACACCCACAAGAAACTGATCATAGATTATCTTGGGCAAATGTGTGTAAATGAATAGAAGTTCTGAATCTGGGTAACAAATTCTTAACATCTGTCTCTTTTATAAACACTGATGTAACTTAACAATGTATTGGCAAATAGCAAAAAAAAATTGATACAGTATAAATATATTGTGACAGATATGATATACTCCTCAGTATATCATATCTGTCATGCTTTAAAGTGTTTTCTCTGCAGCATGCAAGGGAGCAGCCACACAGACAGATAAAGCTGCTGACTGAATTCAGTTGTGAGTTTACGAGACAAGTCCATTTTCTATAGAAACAAATGTTAATTTGTGATCTATTGAGTGTGAATCCATGTGCCCATGTTTGTCCATAGAAGCACTGCAAATAGACTTTGCAGTGCTTCTATGGACAAACATACAGCATCAGACCAATATGATGGCCCCCCAGATGCAACCATAGACAATTTTAATGCTCACTGAAGCATTAAAATCACTGTAGGGTAATTTTATCATTTATGTAACATGAAAAGAAAATTCCTAACCTTGCCTTAAAGTTCCTCTTTCTAACTACTGGTTGGCACTGAATCTTTCAACAGCTCTTCAGTCTCTCCGTCTCTTTTAAATTATTTACACCATGCCTAGGCAAATAACATTTAATGAACTTCGCTATTTTGTGTAGTTTCCTAAAATGTTTAAAAGTGCAAATTAAGACGGGGTGGGGGGAATAAATGTGAAATTTAAAGGGCCAATGGTGGCAGATGCTCAAATCGCTACATAATTACACAAACAAGAATTAAATTTTACCATTCTGGGTTTTGGTAATCCCTTGGCTTACTTTACTGATCACGCTTTGATGATGAGGTGTGTAACAGAATACAAAGTAACACAGCCAACCCTGCTTTTAATAATACATAACCTTAATTGCACCTGCTCCTTCTCAGAGGTGTCAGTTGAATTAAAGTAACAGCAGATCTTGAGTTTGGATTTATTAATCCTAAAAATATAAAACATAAATCTACGTATTTTCATTTTAAAATGAAGGCGTTCTTGTTTGAATCTTTGCTTCATATTGGTAACCATTTATTCAAATTTTGCATGATAATCCTTAAAGACAAAGACAGAGAAATGAATAAATGATACTCACATCCCTTTGTTTCTATACATATTGTAGAACTCCATGTGGTTACAAGCTTGAATCCACCCGATGGTCCATGTCTCTTTCACGGCTACTGGAGGGACGAGGACCCGGGCATAGGCTCTAAAGTGCGGTGTCCGGTAGCGCAGGACCACGCTGGAAGACTCGTCGATGCTGGTGGGGTTGGAGTCGATGGATGTGTTCACCTCCAGGACGATGATACTTTCTCGGAAACTCTTAGACTTACACCTGATACTCTGGATACAGCCCATTGCATTAAATAGCAACACAATCCACAACAACGTCCAGAGGTCTGGAGAGGAAGAAAGACGCATGGAAAAAGCAAAGAAAGTCACCACAGTTGGATCCACATCATGTTGTCCAAAAATAGTTTATCAAAATTTTTTTTAAAAAAAGTGTGTATTTATAGCAGAATGTCTAGAGTCATGCATCTTTGATCTAAAACTATTGTCAGAAAGAAGAAAGCATGCCTACATCTCCAGGGCGCATGCTTTCCGGTGCGTAAAACTCAACTTCGCCTAACAGACGCACATTCGGTAACTTTTTGTCCGTGCACCGATGCTTTCATGCTGCCGGGTTAGATGTCGTGTCTCCTCAAATGCGCTCTATTGTCTGCACAGTGCGAAAAGACCTATGGTAACATGCATCCCTGAAAAGGTGTGCTTCGCTGCGTAAGATCCAGGTTAATAATATGTTAAATAATCAACAAAAACTCAACGCCTTATGTCATACTTTCTTGTCTGATTTATTTTACCATGATCATAGCCTGGACTACCATCCAGTGGTTGTCTGACAATGCTCCTCTCTTCAGCTGGTGATAAGAATCACAATCAAAAAAAAAAAAAAAAAAAAAAAAAAAAGTTTCTATTTTAGGCTGGACAGTTATAAATGACAAATGGCAGCTTATAGCTGTGGAAATTATGTGAAGCAGCCAAAGCCTATGTCCATTTATTCCACAAGAGCCTCAGATCATCAATATAAAAAGAGTAAATATAATTTTCTAAACGTTTCAGTGCAACATGTGCGGATTAAGAGTTCATGCATTGCAGTTGCATGAAGCGTGGTCTATTTATAGTCAACAAAAACAACATGCAAAGAAGTCTACCTATCAAACAATTCACTGGAAAGTCTCCAGTTCCCCCAGCAGGCTGAAATCCCGGAGAGCCGCTGTGAATTTATACGGCTGCTCACAGTTCTCCGGTCAGAGCGGTAAATCCGTTATCTTCTCACTCCGGTTCCCGTTATTTATCTCCTATCATTTCCATCTGAGGCAGCATTTCCACAGGCATTTCATTCTAGTTTCAGACTGACCACCGCAACATCCAAAGGACACCGGGTCAACTTTAGCACCCATTTCCCCGGATTCATGCCTAAATTTTAAAAAATAAATAAAATAACGCCTTTAAACTGATAAATACTAGCTGTCACATATTTAGACAGGGTCGACAGTGTGAGTCCTTCTCTGTGATGCGATGCAGTTCAGCCTAAATTCCTGCACAGGTTGTCATTTCTCCGGGCTCGTCCCATCTCGGCCACAGCAGGTTCATCCCGCTACGCATTGGTCTATTTCAGCTGCTGGGGGAGCAGCTCCTTTATAAGTATCTTTGAGACGACACTTCCGCTCTCTGCTGCAAGAATGCTGGGAAATGTAGGCATAAGAAGTGAAGAACAAAAATGGGATGAGCTGAACAGTGGCTAGGGGCTGTAAATTTACTTTCATTCTTATAAGTTTTTTCTTTAGTCCAAAGATTGTCCATATTACACACCTCTTTGGAAAAATACCATCAAGATGTATGTGTTTTTATTTAATTATATTTATTGTTATTATATAACCCCCCCCCAAACGGAAACTGGTTTAGAAAATGGATGGATGGATGGATAACAAGTTGAAATAAAGATTTTGAAACCTTGTTACCTATAGGTGGATAGTTCCTGTAAGTTTTTGAAGAGCATGGGGCACAAAACTGACTTCAAGTCATTCATTAGTCTACTCATTCACCTTCATTCTGGCTGTTTTCATTGCTGGATATCATGGTTGTCATACAATGCTGTCAGTTGCAATGACCTGAAAAAAAAAGGTGAAAATTTTCACTGTTTTTAATTGTAGCACACCAACAGTATAAGTAGAGAAGACAAATTTCCATAGACAAATAAAATTAAGTTTCAGTTCATATAATTACAGATTTCAGCTGGGACTTTCTTTGGATTCTAACTAAAATTTGACTTTGTTATGGCAGCCATGATGATTAATTATTACTGGCAGTTGTTAATCAACAATTAGTATGAAAAGACATATTTTATTATATAGTATTAGATGTTATTGTAACTATAATATCATGTCATATCTAAACATTTAAGCCTAGCCTACTGTTCAGACTAAACTGTAACGTTTTGGTACAAAAAGTTATGGTACTGATACTTTTTGCAATGCGTTCTGGGCATTATTGGATATTCCATAATATAGATATATCTAACATGTATTTGTTTGTTTGTTTTATGTCTTTAGTTAGTTTACTAAATAAGTAAGTACACCTGAAAATCCTCTTCTGACTTTTGACCATAAACGCATCATAAAGTGCGCCTCTAGCACCTTGGAGAACTCCCGTCCGTAAAATAGCGCAGCGCACAGTTTGAATACGGATTGTACGTAAACTACGTAAATCTCGCACAGAAGAAGAAGAAGAAGACGAAGAAGAAGAAGCAAATGCTGCACTAGCTGAGCATTGTTAGCTTCACTCTTTGTTGATGAATTTAGACTAATCTTTCGGGATTTAAAGAAGCGTCTCACTCCCTGGATGTTAACGTTGTTATGGAGCTACTGAGGAGATCTGAATGATGATGTTTGGTCCAGATTCGTTCATCGCCTGGTAAGATGACAAAGCATGCAGATTTCTTGCACATTTTATTGTTGCCAAAATTCAGGCTGTTTTTTCACGGCACACACAGCAGTGAAGCACCTGTTAGCTGTAGGGTTAATGCTGTGGCATAACAAGATGCTCGTGTTATTTTATCTTCTTGCTGCAGATCGGGTTTCATTGGATCCCACTCTTGGTGCCTCCGTGGGTCGTGGTATAAACAGCATGGCCCTCGCACATTCCAGACGGTCTAAATATATCTATTAGGCCACGGCAGGGGGAGGACCGGTGGTTGAGGGTTTATCTTGGGACTGGCGTATTTTACCCAATCGTCTGAATTATCTGTGGAGAATTAAGCGTTGTTGATTTAATCCAAACATGCCCTCGAGTTACAGTGTGAGATCCAGGACGCGGGAGAGAAACAGCGTCCTGAGCAGACCTGAGTTCATGTCCCTGAACCATCAGCCTCTCCGCGGCGCTGGCCCAGCCGAGAGCCGGGGCAGCGCACGGCGACCGGCTCAGATCAAGAACCAAACGAGCCTACCAAGCGAAGAACCCACCGACAGCGGCAGCAAGGACAGGAGAGAGCCGAACAAAATGCCAGAGGAGGACTGCATGCAGCTCAACCCTTCCTTCAAGGGAATTGCAATGAACTCCCTCCTCGCCATTGACATCTGTTTGTCAAAGCGCATGGGGGTCTGCGCCTACACGTCGTCGTCTTGGGGAGGATGCAGGTCCATGGTGTCCCTGTTGTCGCTCACAGGGCATGGAATCACGTGGATCATTGGCACTATCGTGTGTCTCACAAGGAGCAACACTCTGGCTGGACAAGAGGTCCTGGTCAACCTGCTGCTTGGTAATTGGCACCCCACACTCATCAACCTCTCCAAAACACTAAAAGTTTACCCCTCCCCACCCCCACCAAGTGTACAAACATGGGTGGCCATCTTTTTTTCTGTATAAAACTAATATGTCTCTGTCAAAACTTGTTGACTTTGCACCCAATTCTCATCTCTGTCATCAGGCATACCAATCACCACAGTATTATGTAATATGCTTCTTAATATTCCAATGCTATCACTTTTTCATGCATTAAAAGTGTAGGGCTATACTTAAAGAATAGAAAAAAAAAAACTACAATCATCACAATGGAGAAAATAGAACAAATCATGTCTGACTGTGTTACTAGGAATGACTATGAATTAGAAAATTTATCGATTTCTTTTCTGTCAGTGGACTCATTTTTAGCTCATTTTTTTCATACACAATTTGTTTTTAATTGTATTGCACTTTTTATGCATAAAATGCAGCAAACTTGCAAAAGGCAGCATTTTTGCTGAGGTCTTGTATTGAATTACATTATTACACATTGTTCAGGATGTCTACTGTATGAGTGACAGTTTTAGCAGTCAAACAGGATGACTTTGGACAAGGATAATTCAATAGACTGTTGGTCCTTAAATGTTTAGAGCCCTGGATTCCCTTATGAGGAGATTTTAGTTGTTGATTCAGTGTTGAATTATTTACATATCGGCACATTTAGAGCCTATGTGGGGAGATAAAAGTGTGAGCAGCAGTACAACAATGCACTAGATGCTGAATCAATTTTTAGATTTCATAAGCCTGCAGCACAGGTAACATGAGATCTGATGCTGTATCTCAGAATGATTGTGTGCATGTGTGTGTGTGTGTGTGTTTAGTGGCTGATCGATTCATTTAGAGTGGTTCTACTTGCCTTTTTTACTGCTATGGTACACAACACCTAACAGTTTTTAAAAATCAACACTGCTAATGGTTCACAGTAAAGGCCTTCCAGCTGTTTTGGGGCCAAATCCATTCCAAGGCTTTTATTGTGACACATCTACAGGAAGTGATGATTTTTAAGAACAGCAGAATGTAGTTCAGGGATGTATGTGCAAACACATTATTTGACTCTTGGCTTTTATTTGAGAATTTACAATTAGTTCAATATAACTATTCGATTTGTTGGGCAAAAACTTAAGGTAAAAACAAAAAAAAAAGTAATAAGTGCAACACCCAGGAAAAAAAATGACTGTGGCACTCTAGCTAAGAAATGCAGCCTTTATTACAGGGGTAACAGCAAGACAATAAAATTCAATTCAATTCGAATAACTTTATTTTTCCATTAGAAATTTTATGCATGAAGAAGAGGAAATATGGCAAAAGTGTTGTATTAATGTCTTTTTGTTCATTTTGAAAATTGTAGCAAATAAATAATTCACCTTAACTCCCTTCTCTGTGACAGCCCTCATCGTTGATGTCATGACTGTAGCCGGAGTTCAGAGACTGGTTAAGCGTAAAGGACCCTGGGAGATGACGTCGGGCTTCCTGGACTGTGTCGCCATGGACATGTACTCCTTCCCTGCTGCACACGCCAGCCGGGCAGCCATGGTCTCCAAATTCCTGCTGTCCCACCTGGTCCTGGCTGTGCCGCTCCGCATCCTGTTGGTGCTGTGGGCTTTCCTGGTGGGCATGTCCCGGGTGCTGCTGGGTAAACACCACCTGACTGATATGGTGTGTGGCTTTGCTCTGGGCCTGCTCCACTTTAGCCTGATGGAGATGGTGTGGCTGTCATCAAGCATGTGCCAGACTCTGATTTCCATAAGCACTCTGAGCTGGAGCCCCTTTACCTGAGCTTTTGATATAAGGCCGTGCTAGAACACAAAGCTTTAATGTCAAGGACTTAAGAAGGTTTTGTGAATTCTTTTTCTTTTCTTTCTGTTTTTTTTTTTTTTTTNTTTTTTTTTTTTTTTTCAAAAATTATTGCAGGTTGTGAACAGAGTACCATTAATACTTAGATCCAGATGCTGGCTTGCATGTAATGCCTAAGACACATCAGAAAGTGTCATAAGAGCTCATAAGACCCTCATAATGCCTCTTAATTCTACCATCTCTAATCAAATCTACTCACACACCTACCCCTCCATTTCAGATAAATATTCATAAAGAATGGCTGTTAATTTAAAATTATTTGACAAATAAAATTTAGATGTTTGATATACCTGTTAAAGGACCATACCCTTAATTTTTGCATGTTTGAGCCCAATAAATACTACCCACATATAATTTACATTACTGCCAACCATTATTTTATTTTTTGTGTTATTTTGCCAAATCCCCTAATCTTTCAAAATCAAATTTTCAGGTAATACATCCATCTGNTTTTTGTGTTATTTTGCCAAATCCCCTAATCTTTCAAAATCAAATTTTCAGGTAATACATCCATCTGAAAATGTTTCACCTGCTAACACTTATGCACACTTATGTAGAAGGGACGGTCATTTTACTTTTCTTGGTAAACACTGTATTGTCTAGGGACTATATTCCCTGGTGGAGACATATATTTTCTTCCATGTAGCTCCATGTTGGATCAGTTGAATTAAATAACTTAGACAAAAAAAAAATTGAGACGTTTTGCTCGCTGTGCTTGATTATGTATCTCAAATATGTTTCAAGTCTCTACAAGCTGAGTTTAATGGTGGAATGAACTGAAACCAATAGCAGTCCAGAAAGTAGGAAAAACAATTCCAAAATTTACTGCTCTGGTCACGTGTTGAAAAATGGTTGGCAGTAATGTAACATATATGCATGTTGTATTTGTTGAGCTCAAACATGCAAATTCACTGGTATGTTCCTTTAAAACTGGTATTACTACCATCTTCAGCTATAGCTGCTATAGCTATAGCTGAAGATGGTAGTATATAGCTATAGCTGAACTTCCTTCTGTTCAATAAGTTTTTTTTTTCTTGACTCTCTGTGCCTCTTCCTCTTCACTATCTTACTTCCTTTTACTTGCCTCTTCCTCTTTTCTGAAAGTTTAAATATTACTGCTTTTATTTTGGAGCTTCATTTCTAAATCAGTTAACTATCTGAATCATGGAAGACTGAGCAGAGTTTGGTTTGACCATGTATTATTGGATGTTTCATTAAAATATGTTAAGTAAATCCTGGTTGGATTTTCCACTTTATTCCTAACTGGCATGGCTATGACGTTTGTATGTTCTTATCAAAAGCAGATATGTTTTTCAGATGTGAACTTATTTTTGATGACAGTTTGTCTAAAACAAATGTCATGCTTGTATACTGATTTTTTTTTTTTTTTACTATAAGATGAAGTATAATTTCTTCAAAATGCCATTCATGCTTTAATGAGCTTAACACTGATGTTTTATAACTGAGTGTGCAGTCACACGCATTACAGACATTAGCCAAACAGATGCTCATGGTTTGTTTGCTGGTGGTGCTGATTCTGTGCCCCACTAAACAAGTGAAGCGTGTGTGTGTGTGTGTGTGTGTGTGTCCAATGTTTTTGTTGCAGAAAATAGATATTTCATTGCATTGCTCTGTAAATACAATTTCATGTACATTAGCATGTTTTGTTTTGTATAGGGATGAGTAGATCATAGTTTCACTGTTTTCTCAATCTCATCAATAAAATGAGGTGGACAGTCTGCAAAATGTGGAATGGATTTTTTTATTTTGTGTGCATGGTCACACAAGATGCCAATAGTGGTTCAAAAATGTGGGTTTTTTTCCTCTTGATTGAAAGCATAAATTATGTGTGAAAGTGTCGTGTTTATGATTTGTGAAGTTTCATGCAGTGAATTTCCTCATTTATAAACTCATAAGGTCATGCAAATATTGTTCATTGTAATTTGTTTAATCTACTTGCCAGCTACCATTGTAAAAATACACGTGGGCAAAATTTGTTTTCAGAAATTTTATGAATCAGATGAAGCTAAAGAAGGAATTCTTTGGTTTAAGCTACATTATAATTTCCACTTGTGCATAAATTTTTGATTTCCCTCATATCTTAGATTAAAATACAACATCAAGACATGATCCATGTAATGTGTGAAACATCAATGTTTCTGACGGTCACAAAGGCTTGATTTCTTCACAATGACACTGCTGCAGTTTCCTGTCACGCTACTCTTACCACACGAAATGTGACAGGAAGCAACAGCAGGAACAGAAACAGCTTTGACAAGAACAAAGTTTTCCTCTTTGCTTATGACTTTCATCTATCATTACTGTCTTTATCTTTCAACTGAGGTTCCTATGTGTTATGTGTCCATTGAATAATGTAGCACATAGATAGATAGATAGATAGATAGATAACTTTATTGTCATTCAAGGACACGTAAAAACAGTGCACT